>OX438934.1:5917500-6340644 GCA_949316025.1 Lapara coniferarum | reverse complement strand
CTTCGTCATAACGAGTAACCAAACTGAAAACTTTGTAACTGCCTCAAACAAACAGGAGGGAATTTAAATGATTCAAAAAGTTCCACCACTTATCCGAAAGGCAGGGGTTAATATTCTTTATCTCGGCTGCTTTGTTTGCCCCTTTTTAATCTTGTACTCAAAAGAAAATCTCACAATATAGCGAAATACGACGCCCTCTGCAAATTGGAAAATTAAAGGCCAGTTGGATATATTTTTTATGAGAATTGGTTAACCTGAACGACGTCGGATGTTGTACATTTTTATTGTATTTATTTTCGTATTGCATATTGTGCCTTATGCTTGTGATTAGATTCACCCAATTTTACGGTGTGGTAAAAGGAAATAATGGGTCTTCCAGCCTACGCAACGTTTCTCGAATCGAATGTAAAGCCTGAGTCTTAAAGTAAATAGTCATTGTTTATACTGAATTCTCCGATGAAATCATTTATCCATAAAATATTATAATGAAATCTCATGAATATTTTTCGACTAACGTCTGTAGACATACGACGGCCTTTGTTGTGGATTAAGTATTTAGAGTGCCTCGGTGGCGTAGTTGTATTATGGTACGACTGCAATGCCGAGGTCGCATGTTCGATTCCCGGGTCGGGCAAAGTGATATTGAGTTTTTCTATTCAGTATCAGCTCGGAGTCTGGAATTTGTGCCCGATATGGCTATAGGCTCGCCCCCTATCACATCATGGGACGGAATAATGGCGAAAAGTGGGTGTACTAGTTGCGCCTCTGCCTACCCCTTCGGGGATAATAGGCGTGAGTGTATATGTATGTATATATATGTAAGTATCTGGACTAATTAATTTCCAATATTGATACAAAATCACGTGCACAGTGACCCACATAAGTAGCTGAACAGTTTTAAAATTTCAAATCACTTCCACGCGTTAAATTTAATTGAAACATTTTTTTTCTTTGTGGGAAGTAGAGTTAATCGCCTATATTTTATTTTTGTGAAAAGAAAACAAAAATTAGTAAGAACACGAAAGTGTAGACACGATTTGAAGTTTTGAATTTGTTCAGTTACTATGTGGATGACTGTAGAATAATTTTATTAGAGATTATATAGATTTGAATGTCTGGAACAAATGTACAGTCAGCCGCATAAGTAACTGAACAAAATCAAAATTTCAAATCACCTATATACACGTTAAATTAAAGTAAAAAAAATTTTCTTCGTTTGAACATACATACATACATATACACTCACGCCTGTTATCCCCGAAGGGGTAGGCAGAGGCGCAACTAGTGCACCCACTTTTCGCCGTTATTCCGTCCCATGATGTGATAGGGGCCGAGCCTATCGCCATATCGGGCACAAATTCCAGACTCCGAGCTGATACTGAATAGAAAAACTCAATATCACTTTGCCCGACCCGGGAATCGAACCCGAGACCTCAGCATGGGAGTCGTACCATAATACAACTACGCCACCGAGGCAGTCAGTTTCTTCGTTTGAAGTAAAATAAATCTCTTTTATTTATTTTTTGTGAAGAGAAAAAAAAGATAAGTAAGAACACAAAAGTATGTAGGCAATTCTAAATTTTGAATTTGTACAGAAACTTATGCTCCTGACTGTACAATTGATTCGTCGCAGGCTAATTAACTACATTACGAACAGTATTTCGACGCATTCCGCAACATGGACAAGCTTAAAAGGACATTTACAAGGAATTCATGAAATGATCTCTTCGTTCTTTTTTTATAATATTGGTACCATTTTATATTGAAATTGCAAAATATATAAGAGTTAAATTTCTTGTGTTTTACGATTTTATTCTTAATCTAAAAGAATAATCCACCAAGCAATGAAACGGAAGCACCTTAGCCGCTTAAGAGGACAATTTTCGTCATAGATTAGCGAACAATTATTTAAAGTGCTTGAAAATATAATTTTAAAATACAAATTTACTAATACTTTCATGCGAAAATAAAATTATACTGTTGAATTGTTTCTTTTATAACTTATCCCATAGTGAGCTATTGCAGAAATCTTAAGGTGTTAGTCCGATTGTAATATCACATCAGCATAGCAAGTTTAATGCCTACGACGTAGAATGCTGAAGCAATTTTCATATTTTAGCATACATTCAAAGTTCCCAACACAAATTTGTTGTTAAATTGTGCATCAGTGTGAGGTTTAATTTGGCTTTTAACCTATTTGTTTGCGGCTTTGTTTGTATCTCATATTAAACTTTCTGTCTTTTGATGGCTTCCATGGTTACCGAGTTGGTAATGAAATGAATATTAATTCGGGTATCGATATAAATGCTTGGGTGTTTCGCAAATTATATAGTTTATTTATTTATTTCAAAACACCATTAGGTAATACACTGAAGATACATTTGTTTAAATTACAGGTATAAACAATAGACGATTGTGTTTACCTCTTAAAGGTATTTACAACTAACTCGAGAAAGACAAAATGCTTAGGTATTTAATCCTACTAATATTATAAAGGCGAAAGTTTGTAAGAATGTCTGGATGTATGGATGTTTGTTCCTCTTTCACGTAAAAACTACTGAACGGATTTCGATGAAATTTGGCACACGGGTAGATCATGTCCTGGATTAACACATAGGCTACTTTCTATCCCGGAAATATATAAAGCGGGACTTTAATCCCGGAAAAACTTTGTAACGTGGGCGGAGCCGCGGGCAAAAGCTAGTTGGATAATACAGGCTTATGATAGCAACAATTTAAGGTTCTAAAATATGTTTATTTTTAAACATTATATATTCAAACAGTCTCTGATAGTCCAGTTATTATCTTGTAGTGTTTGGACTATGCGATTATCATTTATTAGTTTTTATTTAAATTATGCTCCCGAAAATTCAGATAGGGTACGTAATTAATTTTCAGTTCTCATTAGGCTATAATGTCCCAATGTTGGGCAAAGGGCTCCCCAAGATCCTTCCATAAATCACTTGTCTACCTTTATACATACTCGTAATAATATATCTAATATTGTAGTATAATATGTTTAAAAGAAATTGAATAAAGGTCAGTCGAATATAATTAAGTCCCAAGAGCCTCTTTAGCAAAATCTGCATGTTTCATGAACGGTTTTAATGTAAAACTTTGAGCTTAATGGATTTGCAGAGTTCATTATCGACGCTTTTACTTTATTTTTCAGTGAATGATAAGACGAGCTTGCCGTTCGCCTGATGGTAAGCGATACGACCACCCATTAACAGTAGCAACACCATCCAGCACCTTGAGTTACAAACTAGGTACTGTGTGGCATTCCACTGCGCTCGTCATCCTGCGACATAAGATGTTAAGTCTCATTATGTCCAGTAGTTACACTGGCTACAATATCCTTCAAAATGAAACACAACAGCGGATGCACACTGCTGCTTGGCGGTAGAAATAGAAGTGTTAATGTTACCCACCCAGACGGACAAAGTTTAAATCCCCATATCGATAAAAGCTCTTGTTTCATCAGTTATGTTCAAGAATATATGTGAGACCTACCACACGTACATGTTATCAATCGCTATACTGAACGGAATAATTGCTTTACGGGAGCTAATGGTCGCGGTAGTGTTGAATGTAGGAACACGTCAGCTTTGCTTCGGTTAGAAACAAGAGCTTTTATCGATATGGGTATTTAAAATTTGTCTCTAAATACCAATTACCAAATAGGACCGAAAAGATTGGCTACTGAATTAAAAGTATTTGAGTAAAGTTTCGAATACTTTTTTTAGATAGTTTTTTTTTTGTTCCCTGACTATACTCTTTCTAGCCTGACGAGGGTCGGCTTATGAAAGCACACCGGTCTTTTGGGTGAGTGCAGAAGGCGCTCGCAACCCTTAATTTTTAGATAGTCGAAAAAAAATAACAGCTTTATAATCGACTCGCCTTAAAAATGTTCTTATTTAACCTTTTTGTATTTTGCTGTAATTACCACTCATATTACACAAAGAGAATCGCTAGAGTGCCAAGAAAATAATTTCGTGTTTTCTTAAACTTAATTAAATAAGAAAAGTCCTTTATATAGCGTTTGTTGCACACTATTAATCCTATAGATCGAAAGGCATAATGTAGTTTAAACATTTCCTTATTCTTTCACAACTCTTAAGTTACAATTCCCTCCAGATGTTTCTTAATCATAACCCCGAGTAAATGGCCCACTCAGTTTATAACGTTTGTTACGGCCCACACTTAATGGATGTGTTTATTTATCATTTAACAGGCGCTACGTATAATGAAATGTTGGCCCATTATTATGAACAACGCAATTTCCTTTCAGAATATTAATATAATTGCTATATTTTAGAGTGTATGCCTTCCTGCTATTAATGTTCTCAGAAGGTTAATACTCATTTGATGGGGATTCTCTTGGTGGCGAAGATAAATTGTTATTTACATAATTATGGGATCCGTTTCGTTGAGATATAGGCTCCCGTGAATCTTCTGGTTCATTTAGGATATTAATGTCCTAGTGACTTGTAATTATATGAAACACAAGTTAGAGTTTTAGGTTTTTCATGAGATAGTTGTTTAGTAGTTATTTTGGTATGGACCGGGAAACGCTGTGTTTTAGGCTAGTTTCGCGCATTATGAAACTTGCTCGGATTACCGTTAAAAATCCCTTCTGTTTATCAAAAGTCTGCCAAAATCGGTTTGGACATTTTTGAGTTAAGAAGAGACAAACAGAGCCAGGTAAAACATTCATTATTGTGTTACACAGTCGTCACTATCAGGAGGTCTTCTTCACGTCAAAAACACGTTATTACGCGCAAATGTATATTATTAGACGCAAATAAGCGTCTCTCTTTTTCCCTGAGATTAGCCTCATATCAGCACCGCGATATCTCCACTTAAGAATGGTCAAAATTAACTTGAATATCATACGTAGGTTTTCAATCGTCAGTTCCCCTCAGTGGCCCCGATTCTGTCAGATTGCACAGAACAACGCTTCGGTTGGATGCGAAATTTAATCCTACTAATATTATAAAGGCGAAAGTTTGTAAGTATGTATGAATGTATGGATGTCTGGATGTCTGGATGTCTGGATGTCTGGATGTATGGATGTTTGTTCCTCTTTCACGCAAAAACTATTGAACCGATTTTGATGAAATTTGGCACACGGGTAGATCATGTCCTGGATTAACACATAGGCTAATTTTTATCCCGGGAAAATATAGACCGGGACTTTTATACCGGAAAAACATTTTAACGCGGGCGGAGCCGCGGGCAAAAGCTAGTTACATTATATGGAAATTGAATAAAAGCTTTTTCCGGATATTAAAATGCAAATTAATAGAAAAACCGTTACAATTTCGCCGCTGGTAGTTTTAAATGATGAAAATTGCGGCTTCTAATTGGTTTCAAAACGACTTTATTTTATTCAATTGTTGGTGACGTTGGAGTGAATCGGGTTTTAAAAATGTTAGCGTGATTTTGTGTAGCATCAATTACGTATAATTTTATAATTAGCTTATTACATTAAAAGGAGTTCGTCTTGGATTTTAAGACCATATTTTATTAAGGTATCTTAAAAGTTCTTTAAAGTTTTATAACTAAAGAACTTAATAAGATTATGTTACTTAGCTATATAAATTTCAAGGTATTTAATGAATAACGAGACGAGCAAGCTGCTCGGATGATGGTAAAAAGACCTCACAAAAACAACAGCAACACTATCCAGAACTATGGATTACACTGCACAATATTTTTTTCTTTTGTTTCATAAGTTATACGACCGTCTATAAACAGTAGCAACACCATACAGAGCTTTGAATTTAAAAAAATACTGCGTGGTATTCCACTGTACTCGTCACTCTGAGATATTAGGTTTAAAGCCTCGTAATGCTCAGTAATTACGCTGGCTATAATGTCCTTCAAATTGGAACACAACAGTGCATGCACACTGCTGCTTAGCGGTAGAAATAGACATTGCAGCGGTACCTACCTAGGCGGCCCTTCGCATTCGAGAGACACCGTGGTATTGCACTGCGTTTTCACTAAGCTCACAAAACATATTTGTTACAATCATACGTAAACGTTTTAAGTATTCGCATGTACAAAGAGATCCACTTACCAGGCCTATTGTGCTTCTTTAATATTTGAGCCGGAATTTTCTATGTAAAATATTCTCATATATTCGCATGAATAAACGGCAAGGGGCATGTAAATTGTCACATTTCCTTGCATTTCCCTATCCAAACGACGAGCGTCACCCGTCAACCGATGCTACGAATAAAGCGGATCAGTGCCACTTGAACAAGGATTCTCAAGGATATTAAATCCTATGTGTATGCGTCAAGGATTATTTTATTGGGGTGACTACGTTATAAATTAAACTAAAGACGATTAATTACGCATTCAAAAAAGCAACAACTACGTTCTGTTATCGAAATTGTGAAAAGGCTTTTTGTTTTTGCTGGATTTAGTTGTTCAAATTTATTTAAAGAAAAAATACCGTATTTTGAAGACGAATGCGGTCTGTGAATCTCCTCCATTCTCACTAAATCGAATCACTAATTTATGTTCCTAACCAGTAAACTCACGTTGAAAAAGATATCGCGTGTAGAATTTTCCAATGTTTTGATTATCCATCGCATATGACCGCAATACATGGCAGGTTACAGTCAATTATAACGAGTTTTAAAACAGTCTTTACCCGTATCTTTTAATTGCTCCTTGCACGAAGTTTCGAGGATAATAACACTAATATTTTATTTCAAAAGTAATAACATATGGTTTTAGCTTTTATGAGAGTGTAATTTTCCGAGCACGTAGTTTTAATTGAAAGTGATATGATTCCATTTGAAAGTTATAATTGATTTTCTTGAGGATCTTTTGACGTGTCTTGCTTTATATGGAGGCTTTGAATTCAGACAGCGTATAGATTTGTATCCTTCTAAGAATTTATTTGAGCAATGTATTTAATTATGTTTTTTATTTATGAAAATGGGAAAAACATATTGTTTTTCTGGAACCGTAACTGTTTTCAAAAAAAATATTTTGTTCTTAAAGAGCTATGTCCTTATCCTGCTATCATTTTATGAACACTTTCTACAATATAAGTAACTTTCTCATTTAAGAGAATTTTCCTGAAAGCACGTAAAAAGCCAGCGTGAGAACTTTCAGCGTCAGTTTTATGTTGCAATAACGTTTCATTAGAAACACCTACCCACTCATGGAAGGGTGTAAAGATATCAAACGAACCAATTAGCAAGATATATGTACGCTGAGAATCTCGTATTGAACATAAAGCGAGATAAAACGAGATAGCAATTGGCTACGTATTATGGATACCGTATATCGGTTACAATAAATCTGTCAAATGGCATGAAATATTTATAGGTAACTAATGATATTGTGATTTAGATATATAATGTTACTTAGTCTTTGTAATTTTCTATTCAGTATCAGCCCGGAGTCTGGAATTTATGCTCGATAAGGCGATAGGCTCGCGCCCTATCACTTAATGGGACAGAATAACGGCGAAAAGTGGATGCACTAGTTGCGCCTCTGCCTACCCCTTCGACGATAACAGGCGTGAGTGTGTGTGTGTTAGTCTTTGTATGGTTTATATTCTAAATTAAAAAAAAAAAAACGGCGATAATTTTCATCATGTCACAAATTAAATAAACAATAACTTGACAACCAAAACACTGTGTATTTCATAACATTCTGACGTATCAACATGAAACAGAATATCAACCGACCAAAAGCGTGAAACAAAACAATGGTTTTTTACATTTTTAGCACAATGTGTCTGTCATACGGCGCGTAATTTTATCACAAAGCGGGGTTTTGTAATAACAGGCTGCAGCGAAAGCTCATGAATCACCTTTTTTATTCCGCCTTTTAACCTTTTTTCTATAAAATTTAAATCGCCTTTAATATCGCGCTGCGTTTGAACCCTGACACGAGTTTGAACTAGCCAATTGATTTAATGGGGAGCATTTGCATCACATAAACATTTATTTTCCTGGCGCTGACAAGCTAACAGGGGTACGCATTGCGCTTTATTAGTGCGTTTGAAAGGAAAATTGTAATTTAGTGAGTTAGTGGAGAGGAAAGTGTAGTAGGTATTGATAAGAAAACTGTGAATTAAAGTAGAAGAAATTTTTGTCAAATCCTATATTATGATTTTTATACATATTAGGGGCCGTGTAATACTACAGGGCCCTTAACATGTGTAAAAATCATAATATAGGATTAAAAAAAAGTTTGGTGACATCGATTCAGTGAATTTACACCACGCTGAGTTAGCAATTGTAATAATTGCTAACAGATGTCGCTGGACTCTCCTTTAAAGAAATAAAAAATAGGGAACTTGAAATTGGACAGACGAAGGTAGGGTCGGAATAGCTCAGTTGCCAGAGCACCGGCACGGAACGCTGGAGGGCGCGGGTTCAATTCCTGATTTCGACTGTTTCTAATTCAATGTTTCCATAAAAATAAAAATATTAGAAGAAAATTATAATTGGTATATAGATACATCAATAATTAACCTTTTTTTTTAAATGATAAACATTTATTGCACACAGTTATACGGAAAAAAGAAACAATCAAAATTGAGAACAAAATAATAAAAAAGCCAACTCATATAACTTATTTTTTTATTATTGAAGCGTCAGACAAACGTTTTAAAGTCTAGAAACACTACTATGAACAGTTGCTTGAGCAACTTCAGCAAGACCTACTCAATAGTTAAAGTAATTCTTTCATCAGACATTTCAAAGATCAATAGAGATACAGCATCCCAATACACTCAGGTCAAGAACCTAACCCTTAGTAAAGTAAAAATTAAGAATAATTTAAACGAAAACATGAATTTGAAAAGCAACATTTGTACTTATACGCGCTCTCCTTAAATTTTACCAAGACTGATGTGAACATTTCCAAGTTTAAAGTGGAAAAGTTTGAGGAGCAAGCCTTCGCGTTTTAATTTAACTATGAACTCAGTTTTAAAATGAGATAAATAAAACGCCCTTTTAAATTTTAATTTCATAGCTCGTTTTTAGTATTCGTTTGAATTAAATAATTTTTCACGATAAAATATTTCATTTTTATAGTTATGGATACTTTTTGTTTTAATGAGACGGGTAATTTACTGACTTCACTGTCAGACTTTAATAGTTTTAACCCTTTAATAGTTACAGCACTATCCAGAACTTTTAGATCATTCGCTCGCTCCGAATCGCATAATGGAACGGATTAAAGTGGTTGTACTGTTTGTACTTCTGTTACCCATTCGGGGATAAAAAGCGTAGTATTTATTGCATGTATCGTATGTGTGCAGTAATTACGCTGGGCTCCAAAATATCAATAACCCACCAAGGAAAGGTTAACTGTAACAATATTAACTTAACCAATCAAAACATTGATTGAATAATCGAGGGGACAGTCTAATCTACTTAAAACAAATAAAATAATCAATCAAGATAACTCTTGATAACTCATACATAAAATAATATGTAAATTGTACGTATATGTGTACACTTTAAGCGTATAATAATTACAACTAAAAGAAACTGTCTGTTGTCCACATTATAGACTAAATTATATTATAGTCATTTCACGAAGCTATAAAAGTATAATAAACCAGAAAGAGGTCGAATTAAACATCTCAAATGGGACAAAACACTCATAACTCTGTAATATTAA
This sequence comes from Lapara coniferarum, assembly GCA_949316025.1. Lineage (NCBI taxonomy): Eukaryota > Metazoa > Arthropoda > Insecta > Lepidoptera > Sphingidae > Lapara > Lapara coniferarum. The sequence continues at coordinate 6,330,978 of OX438934.1, read as the reverse complement.
GTGAAATTTTATTCTTGTTACAAAATTGCTTCGGATAATTGTTATGTGCATAATTTAAAAACGATTTAACATTTGCAAACACCTGCTACTTTGGGTTTTTAAAGGATTTCTGCTATAAATGCGTTGTTTTACGTTTGTAAATATGTTATATTATTTTTAAGTCTCTAGACGAGTGTGCCTAAAGAATGAATAAACTTCAAAAAACAGTAATTTTTAGAATTGTTTCAACATTTTGTCAAGTTTTAATAGCTTTAGAATTATGATAAATTTCAAAATAATAGTTTTTCGAACTATTGACTATCGAATAAATATTAATCAGCGGAATGAATAGAATTCCATAATAATTATTATAGTAATTGATTGAACCTTTCTCAAGTTCCAATCGTTACAGAACTATTTAAAATTTCATAATAATAGTTTTTAATAATCAATATTTCTCTAATTCCAAGCGTTTTAGAATTATTTTTAGTATTCTATTATTTCATTCAATTAGATTTGTATCTGTTTGACTGTAGCTATTGATCTATACGCGTTCTCATGAATAGATAATTTGTAATGCGAAGTAATGTGCCGTACTCGAACGAGCTTCCGAGCAACTAAGCAGCCTTTCTTTTGATTAATGAGACATAGACAACCGTTCAGATGCCTAATTTTCTATTATAGGTCCTTGAAAGGCGAAATGGACTTTTGCTTTGTTGCTTTTAGTGTCTACAATTATTAGTTTATTTTATCACATATTTTATTCAATTCTGACTACGTATAGAGTCCTTTTTTCAATTAAGAACTTAATGCTTTTCTGATAGTTTATGGTGTACTTTTAGCATTCGTAAAGTAAAATATAGGTAAATGGGATTTATTCAAATTTGGTAATATAGGTACGTTGTAGCCGTCGATATGGTATACTGAACATAGTCATCATTTATTATTAAGGATACCTATGCATGGGGCAGAGGGCTATACATGCTCCATTTCAAGTGGATTTGTCTCCACGTTTGATTTCGCTTCAAGTCCCCCCAAAACTCTTCGCTTCGACGATCACAGTGTGTTGCCAGGTTTGTTTGGGACGCCCGTACTTTTGCTTGCCTGAGGGATTACAAGCCCAAAGCCTGTTTAGCTATATGGTCGGGAGTCGGGACCACCTCGAAGGGTGTGGCCATTCCATTTCCTCTTGCCACGCCGGCGGCAACGAATAGGGTACTAATACCTAATATAAAACCCAATAAGAGAAATAGTTTTTGGATATAATCTTAGTTTTTTTCATTTTATTGATGGTAGGTCTCTCATGTCTAAGAGTCCAACTGGATGGGTACCACTGCATTTTCTATTTCTACCACCAAGTAGCAGTATGCATGCACTGTTGTGTTTCGGTTTGAAGGGCATTGTAGCCAGTGTAACTACTGAATATAATGGGACTTAATATCTTATGTCTCAGGATGAATAACGCAGTGGAATGCCACACAAGTACTTTATAACTCAAAGCGCCGGATGATGTTGCTAGTGTTTATGAGTGGTCGTATCGCTTACCATCAGGCGAACGGCATGCTCGTCTCATCATTCAATATAATAAAAATAAGTTGGTTGATATCCTAAAAAGGAATATCTAGGCAGAATAAAAGCTATATCAAAATAATATCTTCATAACACACAGATCGTTGGCTTACGTTTTTATATCAGGTTATTTTAAATCATGGACGAATACCTAGTGCATTCGTGACACCTTTATCTTTCCTGCAAAACATTAATGCACGATGGGATGTAATACGTGTGCCATTTGAAAGCAAACGTATTGCAATAGAATTGTGAGCGATTTATATACTAGACGGCGTGTACAACAGTAATAATTTATCACCCGAAACCAGAATTCTATCGCATAAGTGTAATGGCATAGCACATAATAAATCGCTACAGGCGATCTAGATATCATAATAGCCCAAAAGGGACTGAATCTGTGATCCGTTCCGTATCCATTTAGGATTTATCTCTTGGATATCTATTTTTGGAGGATTGATTAAACGATCCAGTAAACAAAAAATAAATCCATATATTTTATATTATAAATCTGTCTTTTTGTCTGTCTGTTACACCTTTAAAGGTGAACCCCTGAACCGATATCAATGAAATTTCATATGGAGATATTTTGAGATCCTGTGGCGGATATGTTTTACTATTTATCCCGGGAAGATATAAAGTGGTATTTTTATACCATAAAAACTAGTTCAAGTGGAAGGAGGCGCGATCCAGAGCTATGACAATTGATATTATAATATCAAACTCCTCATAACGTCAAATTCACTATAATACACATTTTGCGAATGTATGATTTCATTTACTTCCGCATATGACAGACTTGACATATGATGAACAGCTTCTTCTGCAATTTTAGATCAAGTAGATCTAGTTCGACATAAATACCTGGTTTACAGGCTGTCCGATTAATACATTTTGCAAATTACAAACATCTTGTTAGCGCTCATCTATATTGTAAAAAAACATGATGAAACATTTCATGCTTCTTGAGTTATCCGTTTGAGTTCTGCGTTGGCATTAAGAGCTAAGACTTTTATTAAGTAGAACGATATATTTTAGCGCAGCAGTTAGTAGAAGGGACCTGGTTCACAATCTTTTCTCATTCCACGCGACAGGGTGGCTAAATATAATTTATTTTATTGCACTGAGCGGCATTTACCACGGCATAAAACTAAGTTATCATCTGAATCTCTTTTATTTTGGGATAATACGAACATAAGGACATTTGGTTTTGTCGTATTTTTATAAAGAATGTAACTGTAGCTACAAATTATTAAGCGAACGTGGACCAAATAGGTATCATTATGAAAATGTTTAACTCAACACTTGAATATTTTAGGGTTTATTGATATAAATTATTAATTTAATTTTTACTGTATTTTTGCAAGTAGATTAACATCATCATGACATGGGTAACTAGATATTATTTTAACAAAGGAAGTAAATGGAGGGTCTTGATGGGATAATCTAAACATCCTTTATAAACAAACTCAGTACCATACTAGCCCTCCAGTATTGGACGCTGACCACACGAAACAGTATCTTAGATATTATTTCATATTGCTTAGTTGAAAAAGCTGTTTATAACACGGTTCTACTATTTTATCATACATAAATCTACGTATAAACTGCTCATAAACATCTACAACACTTAAGAAGAATTATAGAGACACTGTCAGCCTTATGGAATAGCGAAATGGGACTCCGTCGTTTAAGCCTCCGAGAAGCTCAATGGCTATACGAAACAAAACAGTACGCTGTTACTTCATAATGGCTTGTGAGTTTGCGACTAAATCAATCTAATACTTATATAAGTAACAAAGAATCCTACTAATAAACTCATTTGCAAAAAAAACGGGCACCTAAGCAATGAACCATTTCAAATGTTACTATTGATTTGTTTGATAATTATAGGTAGTTTTACTTTCACAATTTTGTAAATTAATAACCAAATAATCGTTTTCGTCAGTATTATCATAAAATTTTGATAAAATTTATGGGTTTTAATGCTAAAGTTCACTAGTAGTGTATGCTCGCTAGTAGTGCATATGCTCGTGAAGTAAAAGTTAACAAAGATTTTTGTTTATTTATCTTTTAATAAAGTAAAATCAGATAAATGTTTAGTATCGAGTGTGACCCCCTCTAGCTGAAATCACAGCTTGAATTCGTCTGGGTATGCTAGCGAGGATATCCCGGATACTTGCTTGCGGAATACGTTCCCACTCCGCGGTAATCACATTCTTCAGCTCTCTGATGGTTTGCGGAGCCGGTTGTACTGATCTCACGCGTCGTTTCAGAACGTCCCAGACATGCTCTATAGGATTGAGGTCGGGACTTCGAGCTGGCCAATCCAAACGATGAATGCACATACGCTTCCACATCGCCAGACCGGTGGGCGCGAGCGTTGTCGTCCATAAAAATTGAGTCTTCGCCTAAAGCGGCCAATGCGGGTTGTGCATGAGGAATAAGAACTTCCGTTATGTATCGGTGTCCAGTCAGTGAGCCGTTTTCAATGAAGACTAACTCTGTACGATCCATTGAATTTATTCCTGCCCAAAACATAACAGAGCCCCCACCATAAGGTGCGATTTCTTCAAAACAAGCCTCTGCAAAGCGTTCTCCTCGTCTTCGTAGCACTCGCCGACGTCGATCTTCACTGAACAGAGATATCCTGGCTTCATCGGAGAACAATACCCTATTCCAGTCTTCTTGAGTCCATGACTCACAATTTCGAGCAAACCTAAGCCTGGCAACTCTGTGCTCACGGAGTAACTTAGGGCCGCAGGCCGGGCGATGACTGCGTATATTGGCCGCGAGCAGCCTCCTCCTGACCGTCCATAGACTAATATGCACATTTCTTACTTCTTCGAGGTTGTTCTTAAGGTCCACATTCGAAGACTTGCGATTTCTCAATGCGCGACTCACAAGAAAACGATCATCCCGTGGTTGGGTACATGGTTTTCTTCCAGAACCAGGCCTTCTCTCGACGGAACCGGTGTCTTGATACCGCTGCCAGGTCCTTTGAACCGTCGAGCGACTCACACTTAGCCTCTGAGCCACGAAGCATTGGCTGCAGCCCTCTTCGAGCAGCGCAATAATTTTGGTAGCTTTTACCACTTTCTCTAACATTATTGAGACAGCTAAACAGCAATAAATGAAGCTTTGACAATTAAGAATATGAAATGAATTCATAAAAATTGACTAAAAGTTATGAAAACCGATATTATCTTTTGGAACTTCGCACCAAAAATGTAGGATAAAAAGTGGTTTTCTGTAAAAACGAGCATCAAACGAAAATTTTAATTTAGAACGTACTGTCTTAAACACCACGGCATTTTTAAAACCGGCCAGTAACATGTACAAATGATTGAAATCATTTTGGTACCGTATTTTTTTAAAAAAGAATTAAAATCCAAACCGCCCGTTTTTTTTGCAAATGAGTGTATTATAAACGCGAAAGTTTGTAAGTATGTATGGATGTCTGGATGTTTGTTACTCATTCACGCAAAAACAACTGAACGAATGTCGGCTACATTTTATCCCGGGAAAATAAAAAGCGGGACTTTTATCCCGGAAAACCTTTTTATCGCGGGCGGAGCCGCGGGCAAAATCTAGTAATTAAATATAAGTTTACGGACAATATTGAGTGTATGAAACAAATGCTGGATTATAAAAGAACGTACTATGTATGTTTAGCGCTAAATTCATATTTTAAAATGTCGTGTTGTCGCTGTCGTAAATTAGCAGTTGAAAAAGACAGCACTAATATTAAAATATCGGCGTCAGCAGAATTATCGCGTATACAGGGACGAATGAAAATAAATGAAAAGAAAAAGAAATTTAAATATATTTATAAACATAATTAGTGAGTCGTTGTGTAAGTTTCTAAATTTCAAAAAGCAAACACGAAGTGAACGAGATCTATAGAAAAATTACCTTTAAAAAACTCCCCAACTTTTCCTTCATAACACCATTTTCATGTTTCTAACAACTAGTTAAAATCCACTTCCGTCTATTTCAAATTGAATGTCTCGGAAGCATTTTTCTCGCCTTGAAACTTCTAGTACTTGTTAGGGCAATTTATGTTCTATTGGTGAAGATATTAGGGATAATTTCAAAGATAACTTGACTGGTAACAATATGTTACATTGTCATGACGCCTTTTCTCTTTTTCGTGTAACAGGGCGGAGCCTATCGACATTAAACGAGCAGTAATCTAGCTTCTGGTGTGATACTAAACAAAAATCTCAATATCACTTTGCTTAAGTATTTTGTATTTAGTTTTAGTACCAAATAGTGACTATCCCTAATTTTTTAATGGATTCGAGCAAACGGTTTATTCATTATTGAAAATGTGACTGAACGAAACAGAATAACCAAAACTAGTGGGTCTTCTTCCACAAAAACATCTCTACCATTTCATGTAATGTACACAACAAAGATGGGTCAGATAACATCATAAGTTTTGGATGTATTATCGCAACACCCTCGATGCGAGGTGTCATTATTGTTTACTATCCGTATAGCGTATGGCTTTGACAGACTCGAAGTCTTCGGCTTCCCCTCAAGGTTATTAAGGCCATGCAGGAAACACAGTGTAGGTATACGTAAGCAGAAAGAAAATTATATTTGATATTGACGCTGTTTGCATATATTTGGGTAAACTGTATATTCTTACAGTTATTTTAATTTGCTTTCTGTTAAATAATTATAACGGTATTAGGCATGTATTAAATTGACCCAGTAGGAGGCACGGAGCTCTTTGATAGAAAGGACTGCTATTCGTTCTCCATGCCGCGCTGGCTTGATGTGAGTTGGTATATTAGTGCTGCCTGTAAAACTTTAAAGTGACTGACCTTGACCTAAATATAAGACTTGTTTCTGGGTAGGCAGTGCTATGCACGCTGAACGGCCTCGTAAGATTGGGTCGTATATTTTTAGAACTATCATACAAACAGGACTAAATTCATACTAAATGCATATACGAACCAAATATTTTCATAATCTTTTGCCGCATAAATATTCCCCAGCAAACTCTTACCACTGTGCACTTCCTGACTGTGGTTAAGTTAAGCAACAGTTGAGACGAAGGAAGCGCGCCGCGCCGGGGTCAAAATCAATAGGAGCAACCCCGCGCCCCCCGCCATAACCCTCCAAAACCCAGCCTCGTGATGTGTGCGTTTCGGTTTTTATCATGTGATTTTGTACGTTTATAATTTGACATGGATTAGGTTTTGATGGGAAGAAAATTACTATGTGATTGCTTGAAGATTGTTTGGGGGACTTGAGTCTATGTAAGTGCAAAAACGAGTTAACTTCATTATTGAAAAAGGCTTAACGATTTTGAGTCTTGATTGCCAAGGTTACTTAAATTTTAGTAATCCTTCAGCTACCGGTGAAAACGTGATAAAAATTGTGTTCCTGGAAATTATTTCAAATGGTAAAAACTAGTTAAACTGAAAGATATTGACCAAAAGCCCTTAGCATTTTGTTTTTGAGTTTTATTTACGAAAATGCCTTATAATACGCAATCATGGAGCTACTTCAAGACTTGGTTTAAAATTGTTGACCCAAGAAATGCCAAATAAATATATCAAGTGTCGTTTCGTATATTCTCGGTATTCGTTGGTAGAAAATTTTATAATTAGAATTTTTAGCGCAACGTTGAACAAAGCGTTTTTACGTTTGACTTTTTATTTCTAGTTAGCCATTTACAAAGACTCGTAGCGGTTTACAGTTCTTTTTTAAATTAGTATGAATTTAGAGTATTTACTCTCGGTTGGAATTATTAATACAGATAAAAAACTTATTTTTTTTTTAAAACCAAATATCCTTATTATTTAGTAATCAAAATGTCATTGTTAGTAAAATTTTACCTACGATATTATTAAACTTAACTAAAGCAGCGATCAATTGTGTTGGTTTTTGAGTGGCGAATCAAATAGCTAAATTCAGGATTATTTTGTTCCTTCCGTGTATCTGTGTTATCAAGGTGAGTGTTTCCCGAGAGGTTTAAGTGTTCATTTTATTGCGATCGTTATTGCTTCTATCTTTAAAGAGGGGGATTTGGATACCCATTAAGTTACTTTACAATATTGGAAGTAATTATTATCGTGTTGTTTCTTTTTGTACTGATAAACCATGTCAATAAGTAAAAGCATTTAACTATACTTGAATAATGCGCATAGTGGCTATCAAATCAATTTTATTGAATAACTAGACTTCTAGCGCCTCCGCCTGCGTTAAAAAGTTTTTCGGGGATAAAAATATTTCCCCGGGATAAAAAGTAGCCGCACTCAGAAGTAATGTAACTTCCTATTAGTGAAAGACTTTTCAAAATTGGTCCAGTAGTTTTTGAATTTATCCATTACAAACAAACAAATCTTTCCTCTCTTATCTTAGACTAGATTTTGCCGCCCACGTTAAAAAGTTTTTCCGGGATAAAAGTCCCGTTTTTTTTTTCCCGAGATAAAATGTAGCCTATGTGTTAATCCAGGACATGATCTACCCGTGTGTCAAATTTCATCGAAATCCGTGTAGTAGTTTTTGCGTGAAAGAGTAACAAACATCCATACATCCAGACATACTTACAAACTTTCGCGTTTATAATAGGATAGTAGGATTAGTAGGATAAATTTATTCCCTTTAGAAACAATAAGGTACAGATTAAAAGTTTTTTAAACAACAATGAAATGTTTAAATCTACGTTTATTTCATAGATTTCTATCCTAAATTAAATAATAAAACCTTTAGAACAACAAATACTTACTGATTAGACAAAACGTCCATTAGAAATGTTTATGAACAACATAGTTAATCTATTACAACAGTAAACATTTAACCGTCTCGTTAGTTGTAACAGGCAAGTTTATGCCGTGCAAAGAATACTAATCCTCTGTTAGTCATTGAGACAGTTGTAACAACGTAAATAATTAACTTACAGAAGGCTCAGTGAATGCCATTTTAACACGCTTTTATTATCGTTGACATCCGAAGCGTAGTACTGCATTACCTTAATACAAATACTCCACGGTGAGCGGTCTAAAAGAGAGGTGCTGACTGCAAATGGATATTGGGTTTTTCTACTGAGTATCAACTAGGAGTCTTGGATTTGTGCCCGATATGGCGATACGCTCGCCCCCTATCACATCATGAGACGGAATACGCGCGGCCAAAAGTGGGTGCTCCAGTTGTGCCTCTGCTTACTTCTTCGGAAATAAAAGGCGTAAATGTGTGTATTATCGTTAAGATTTTAATTAAGTTGTTGTTAAAAATGTAATAAGCTTAAAATGTTATTATGCCATAAACAGAGGTATATTTCAGTTCTATTTTATTCTTTGAAAATTTTAATTATACAGTATTTTGACGGCCTAGGTGGCATAGTTTTACAACGGTAAGACTGCAATGACGAGGTCTCGGATTTGATTCCCGAGTCGGGCAAAGTGATATTGAGTTTTTCTATTTAGTATCAGCTCGGAGTCTGTGATTTGTGCCCGATATGGCGAAAGGCTTGCCCCCTATCATATCATGGGACGGAATACGCACGGCGAAAAGTGGGTGCACTAGTTGCGCCTTGCCTACCCCTTCGGGGATAAAAGGCGTGAGTATGCGTATTTTGAACAATGTTACGCTACCAATTAGTTTGAGTCTTAAATAAGCATTCAATAGAAATAAATTCTGGGCCAACACTTTTATTCTTATATTTTAGATATTAAATACACATTGTTAAGGAAACGCCTTAAGGCATGAAACAGGCTTATTTCTGAGCTCCGCTTGTTCGCTGTATTAGGTAACAAACAACTTCTAACAAAAATGTAATTTATTTTTTGTATAAAGCAATGATTATAATTTATAATATACTTCGCAGAATCATTTTACCACAAGTTTTCTTAGTATTTTAATATGTAAGTAGTGAAATTAAATTCGTAGGTGTATTTGACAGACATTTTTTTTAATAGCTTGTAAAACAGTAATGCTAATAGGAGGCAACAGCGACAGATAGTAATATGGTAATGAAATAAAATTTAAAAAAGATTGTTGAATCGGAATTTTATGTATTGGCTGCATTTAAAAGCCTTTTAATTCTCTGCATCGATATCCCAGTTATCCCACTGCATGTAATAGGGTAGTTTCCTATGTTTGATTTGGTACATTATTTTATATGTAACAGAAAATAATACGAAAAACAAATTCTTCTGTAAAATCACAATCAAAATTGGTTGACAACTAAAGCAGTTATTCATATTTGAAATATCGTTGTGAGCAAAAGTGGGGACGTAGTGGGGATATCGCGTCATCTCTTTCGCACGCACGCAGCGTTATGGCTGGCGACACTCAGTGACGTCACATTTTGCTGTTTCCGTTGTCTGACAGATGCCCCTTCCACCAAACTTCAAAGCTTTATTACTCATTTATTATTGCTTGTATTTTAAAAATTATTTTCCCTCTAGATTGTAGAAGACATAAATGTTTGATAAATGTAATTAAAAAAAAGTAGTCAACTACCCTATTATGAAACATGTCGTCATCGAAATAACATTTATGTTCCTTTGAATTTTAACAACTAGTAGTGCTCGCGGCTCCGCCCGCGTGAAAAAGTTTTTCCGGGACAAAAATATTTTCTCGGGATAAAAGTAGCCTATAGCACTCAGGAGTTATGTAGCTTCCTATTAGTGAAATAATTTTCAAAATCGGTTCAGTAGTTTCTGAGATTAGCGCGTTCAAACAAACAAACTCTTCAGCTTTATAATATTAGTATAGATAGATAAAAACTGTCAGATACACACGCAATATTCATTTTCGCTTCCAATTTATTACCATCTCGCTGACTTAAATACGAATTGAGAGCGGTATTGTTGATACGTTTTTAATTAATATCGTCGATGTGAATAAAATCTCAATTAATTGAACTCTTGACCTCTCTTATGCTATCAGATTTGTCATTGCATTAGTGTCCGTATTCAGATTAAAATAAGCATGACTTTTATCAAACATTTTACTAGACTAGTGCCATGACTAACTTAGCTATATAAAATAGCTTTGATAATATTTTTGTGCAGAAGTAAATTAAATTACATTTAATATACTAGTAGCGTAGTTATAACAGAATCTATTGTTTTAATTTAGGCTTCTGAAAGCCTTATTTTGTGGTTCGCCGTTCTAGGTCGAGGCCACCCTCTGATTAAGGGATCAGCGTTTGCGATTTGTATCTTTTCGGTTCGCCTACTATTAACAATTACTGCGCTAATGTTGGTTGATGTTACACTTCCCAGTTCCCTGTTAGTTAAAGTAGTTTGGTACAAAAATTCTTAATTAAAGTTGCCCTAGTTGCGTCATTGTATTCGTCTTTTGCAACCTTTGTTTCTCTTCAAATTTCGATTCTGTGTGTTCAGAATTGGATTCATATTCAAAAGTAGTTAGTGCTTGCAAATTTGGTATCAATTTTCATCGTATGTATAGAGATAATGCTATCATTATATCAAACTGGTCCATATTACAAGCGACCTAGCATAGCTGGCGCAAATGTGAGTGTGTTACACCTCTGCCTACCCTAAAAGGGAAGAAAACATGATGCTAAGTGTATATAATTAGATGTACAATGTGGTATCCTGTCTTGAGACTTGACTGTCATTACTAGGCGCGTTTACTGACGCCCAGTCGATCATCAACTTGTCATAATCTCCAACTTCCTACCCCATCTCAATTTAGTGAGGAATTTAAGGAGATAACAAATATATGTATATGTATACATGCTGAATTTCAAATGCTCATGGTGATATGAAAAACTAAATACTTCTAAAGTTGACCAGTGAGAAACAGTAATCTCTCGACAATTTCTAAAATTGTTACAGCCGGTGTTATTTGATGCATTTGATGGATTCAAAAGCCCTATTTCACATTATGTCCTATCCAACAGTTTTCTATTGCAAAATTACCTGAACCAAAAAATTCATATTTCAAAATTATCGTTTTACCAATTATGTCCTTATGAAAAGATGATAGAATTAATTTTCGTTTGAATACAAACAGCATTACTTGCTCATCTGAGCACATCCAAAGCGACTGAAGCGTGAAATTTTACGTACACTTTTTCCTTATTAGTTAGCTCCCTGTGACAATTTTCGGGAGCCTTGGTCGGCTATGTAAATATTTGTTCTTCCGCAATATTATTGTGGTTTAAGATAATTATAGAGATTCAGTAGCGACATAAAAAAAATAAAAAGCCTGTTTTTTCCAATCTTCAATTACATCTTTTTTTAAGCTAATTAGTTTGGTGAATAACAAGCTTCTAACTCTGTGACATAGTTGTACATATTACATCCGTGGTGCGAAAACGCTTTCAGGATCAAGTTTTATATCCGGGTCGGGCATTGATATTTGGTTTTTCTGCTCAGGAATGTATCCTATGTGGTAATATAATGCACCATATCACATAGTCAGACGAAGCATACTTGGCGAAAAGTGGGTGCCTTGGTTGCAACTCTGCCTACCCTTTCGGGGATAAAGACGTCATGTGTATTGTTCATTTTTTTTTAATAACAAAGTAAAAGTCATAGAGAATGTTTTCTCATAGTCACTAGAAATCACTGGATGGCTACCACATATATTATTTTATACTAGTTTTTGCCCGCGGCTCCGCCCGCGTTAAAAAGTATTTCCGGTATAAAAGTTCTGCTTTATATTTTCCCGAGATAAAAAGTAGCCTATGTGTTAATACAGGATATGATCTACCCGTGTGCCAAATTTCATCGAAATCCGATCAGTAGTTTTTGCGTGAAAGAGGAACAAACATCCAGACATCCATACATCCATACATTCTTACAAACTTTTGCCTTCATAATATTAGTAGGATTGTTTTTATAATTTTAAGACACATAAGGCTCCATTACAGCATGTTATGAACGAGAAAAGAGCCTAAGAAATAAGTTATAACAATATAAATAATACCGCTTCTTTACGCCGCGTTGAAAGTAAAGAACAAAAGGCTTTATAGCTCGGCTTAATCTTAGAAATAATTCACACTTGTTTAAAAACCTTAGGAGGGTAAGAATGCATTGCAAAGAACACTTCATTGTTTTAAATAAATAAATAAGTATCTACCTAATCGCTTTATAATGATTGGGTTATAAATTGGGTAATTTTTTTATTGCAAATTATTTTAATTGCAAAAACACCGACGCCAACCACATTACTGTACACGGTCACGTTTTAGAAGCAGTAAAGGAGTATGTCTACCTTGGACAAATCGTGAGCCTGGAAAAGAACGGCCAGGAGAAAGAAATCCAACGCCGTATTCGGTTAGGATGGGGTGCGTTCGGTAGGCTATCCGACGTGTTCAAGGGGAACATACCTGTGAACCTGAAGCGTAGAGCCTTCGACCAATGTGTCCTCCCAGTGCTGGTTTATGGGGCCGAGACTTGAACGCTCACAAAACAACTTGTACACAAACTGCAAGTCACCCAGAGAGCCATGGAGCGAACAATGTTAGGTGTTTCTCTCCGAGACAAAGTCCGTAACACGGAAATTCGGAGACGAACCGGACTTACAGACATTGGTACAATTATAGCTCGACGGAAGTGGAAGTGGGCGGGCCACATAAGCCGCAGAAATGATGGCAGATGGTATCAGGTAATACTGGAATGGAGACCAAGAACTGGTTATAGAAACCGGGGCAGACCTTTGACGAGATGGACCGACGACCTGTTCCACGTGGCGGGAAGAAGTTGGATGAGGTCTGCCCAAAACAGAACAACTTGGCGTGCATTAGAAGAGGCCTACACTCAGCATTGGGTGGACATATAGGCTGAAGAAGAAGAAGAAGAAGAATTTTTTATTCCTTTTGCGGGGATGATACGGATATCACTGATGACCGACTTAAGGACATTATGTTAGAATCGTCGATGTTGATGTTTCTTTTTTTATGGCATAGAATGACGAGACGAGAATGCCGTTCGCCTGATGGTAAGCGATACGACCGCCCATAAACAGTAGTAACACCATACAGCACCTTGAGTTACCAAGTACTGTGTGGCATTCCACTACGCTCGTCATCCTGAGACATAAGATGTTAAGTCTCATAATGTCCAGTAGTTACAGTGGCTATAATGTCCTTTTAACCGAAACACAACAATGCACACTGCTGCTTGGTGGTACCAGTAATCCTACTAATATTATAAAGGCGAAAGTTTGTGAGAATGTATGGATGTTTGGATGTATGGATGTTTGTTACTCTTTCACGCAAAAACTACTGAACGGATTTCGATGAAATTTGGCACACGGGTAGATCATGTCCTGGATTAACACATAGGCTTTTTTATCTCGGGAAAATATAAAGCGGGACTTTTATCCCGGAAAAACTTTTTAAAGCGGGCGGAGTCGCGGGCAAAAGCTAGTGTTATAATAAAGGTAATGTCACATTAGATGACCTTGGTCATTGAGAGCGCAGGCAATAAAATCCTCCTACCCCTTACTTGCCCAAACATCCCAAGGATACAGTCATCAGAATAAGCTTGTCCTAATTCGAAGTTCCGTACTACCCCTCATGCAACTTTAAATCGAATTTCTAGGAAATTAGGCATTAGAATCGTAAGCTCCAACTTAGCTCTGTCGGCGAACTAAATGCGATTAAACTGTTACCCAACCACGCTTGACTATTCTTTGGACGACTAACCGCATAATTGTAAGCCAGCATCCGCAATTGAATCTTGTCTGTTTTAATAAGGTCTAGTTTGGATTGTTTTCGGATGTCATGTTTTACATTGAGAATATTCGTAATTTATATATATTTTTTTGTATCTGCTATTATTACTTGACATTCGCGAAATCACCGAGAGATAAGTTGGTGCAAGCCATAATTTAAACGACGAAGGAGAAGATCATTCGTGAGATATATGCAGCTTTTATGTATCGATTTTTTTTGTAACAATTACATACACACTCGCTCCTGTTATCTCCGAAGGAGTAGGCAGAGGCGCAACTAGTGTACCCACTTTTCGCCGTGCGTATTCCGTCCCATGATGTGATAGGCGGCGAGCTTATCGCCATTTCGGACACAAATTCCAGACACCGGGCTGATACTGAATAGGAAAATCCAATACCATTTTGCCCGACACGGGGATCGAACCCGAGACCTCGGCATTGCAGCAGTACCGTAACACAACTGCGCCACCGAGCCAGTGAGGTAGTTTGTAACAATTTATTTTTAAAATATCTTATAAATCTGTAAATCCCAAACTAAACAAGCAAGCACCCATCCAGGAAGCTACAACTTTGCACACGTAATAGGAATGGTTTTGAAAATGTTATTATGTAGATAGCCGAAAATATTTTAAATAATCCATTCAGAGCTAAGAATAACCCGAGAGAGTTCAGTTTGTTTATCATTAATAGCATCCACTGCATGTTATAATCCCCGGAGAGTGCTATTTTCTCAAGATAAATACGCGTCTTAATTTCGATGTACAATTGATAAATAATCGCAACTTTCGTATATATTTAAGTCTAATATATCCCACCAAAAACATAAATGTAAAAAAAAAGAGCCAAGTTCAATACAAAAATTATGCTTAGCTGTGGGCTTCGTCGCAAAAAGAATGGAGATCTAAATGAGTGCAAAGTTCTATGCAAAATCCAAATATGTATTTATAGGAACAAAATAACATTATGAACAAGTATTAAACTCTATTTCTTTGCTTTATTGGATACCTATAACAATTGCTGTTATTTAAAAATGTGAGATCTTAAAGTAGGTTAGATTTGACTTGAAGAGAAAAAAAAATATTAGTAAAAACACAAAAGTATGTAAGTAATAAGGAATTTTGAATTTTATATCTGCTGACCGTACGATGGTGGCTCTCCAAGCGGACCCAAGATATATCCCACTACATATTTTGCCTAAACCGGTCTATTCACGGCGAATCGATCGCGGTTTAAAGTTAATGCCCTCGAATAAGGCTTGGATTTGAATAATTTATACACCGGAGCCTGTCAGGAAGGGCCGGTTTAATTCTATTTTAAGGTGTATCTCAAACAATGTGTGTCGGAATGATTTAGGTGTAAAAATATTTAAATATTTTGCTTTGGTTATTCATAGTTAGATTGTAGAACAGGGTGTATGACGTCATACGAGTTATCACTAAAAGGTTATAATTCCTCTCTGACATCGAAAGATATCTTATCAATGCGTTACGAAATATATTTTTTTTACATCACATGACTGTCTCGGTGGCGTAGTTGTATTATGGTACGACTGCAATGCTGAGGTCTCGGGTTCGATTCCCGGGTCGGGCAAAGCGATATTGAGTTTTTCTATTCAGTATCAGCTCGGAGTCTGGAATTTGTGCCCGATATGGCGATAGGCTCGCCCCCTATCACATCATGGGACGGAATAATGGCGAAAAGTGGGTGCACTAGTTGCGCCTCTGCCTACCCCTTCGGGCATAAAAGGCGTGAGTGTATATGTATGTGTATGTATCACTATGTAATGAAGATAAATAATGCCGGATATAATTATTCTCGTTCATATGCCGTAGCTTTTAGTAAGAGTTTGTTTTGTGACAATAAATAAAACCGTTGATTTCTGTTTATAGAATTTTAACAAAAAATGTCCTTAATTCAGTCACACAATTTGTGACAAAAGTTTTTGAATAAGCAAAAGGTTTAAGAGCCTTCTTAATGCAGGGAAATTCTTTACCTTTATTAAAAAAATTAAAAGGTGTTAAGTATTCTCGTTGAAAACCTCTTAAGGATTGCTCAGTTATTGCGATGTTTTAAAAAATGTTGAGTAAAGTTTTATGTCTTCGTGACAATGGAATCGTGCCCTTTATCACATTTTTTGTACAATTAAATGACGAGACGAGCAAGTGTCTCGTCTGGTAGTAACTGTCTTTCCTGACCTGGCGGATCATTTACTTTACGTCTTATACCGCATTTAAATGGAAAACGAATAACTAAACATTATAAAGAGTTCGTCAATAAAAAAATCTAGCATACTTACATTTAGTTTTTTATCTGCCACACACTAATGCAATTATTATGGTTACTATTTTTTTTATAGTGTTAACTTGTATTTTAATTTTTTATTTGATTCAAAACGACTTAAATATTGGACCTTCCATATTCATGATATAATAACATTGAGAAACTAAAAACAAATTTACATCAAAAAAGAAATACGTAATACTAAAAAAAATTACACTCAAAAAGAAAAACGTAATTCTAAAAATAAATGTACATCGAAAAAGAAAAATGTAATACGCTGCCGCGTATAGCATTTCCGATGATGTTTAATAATTTATCATTTAACATCAATTACTGCACATGGCGTATTATTGTCATTAATCCAAAACTATCATAATTACATGCGTTGCCCCTAATGAACCGACATTTATGTCCCGTGGGATAATGAAGGTTATTAAATGTTATTTGAGTTTTAATTAAATCAAAACCATGCCCATTTCATAATTGGCACACCAAGCCTTGTTATTAATCAGTCATAGTAAAATGTTTATATATGTTTTGAATTATTTAGTTTTCAGACAATAAAAGGTATTCTTATGTACCTATTTATTAGTCAAATGCCAAACATGCAAAGAAAAGTATTAGCTTAAGTAAACGCGGTTTAGCTTTTTTGGATTGTTGAAGAGCCAAAAGAAGCAATAAAAAGCGAAAACTTATTTAAACCATTCACTCAAGCAATCACAACTAATAAGGATAAGAACATAAACGTAAATCAAATGCAGCGCCTATATTTCTATAGTATTATGTACATATTTGTTATAAAAATATTCTTGCAAACATAAAAAGCATTTTGCCTTTCCCACAGTCATGTAAAAATCTCGGTGCGGAAAAAATATGGTCAGCAGACGCCTCTGTTATTAGCACTTACTCTTTTATATTCACACATATTTTCATTTCGGATGAAAATATGTCGAGTACTGCGCTTGAAATGGGCCAATCTCGCATTTTGCGCACGTTGCTATGAAATGTCGCACACGCCAGTCGACGCAATAGTAATAAGCCCGTGCATATATAACTATGTTGATATACACGGGCTATGAGAGAGGAAAATCTCTGAAGATCTGTCGTTTCGGCCCTCCTAATAACCATTTGCTGGAAGGAAAGCTCAAATTACATTTATTAATGTAGCGATTTTATCATGTCATATTAAAACTGTATGATAACATAAGCGGAAGTGGACGTCGGCAGCCCTTATTCCGTTTGACTAAGGTTGATTTTAGCTGCATGTGAGAATTCTAGAAAATGTATATTTCGTAGTAATAAAAATATTCTAACGTAGCTAAAAAATCTGACCTATCAAATGTAAGTCGCAAAGTTAACGTTAAATACTTTAGGAAAATGATTTTAAGAATGGCAAAAGATATTTTGACCAAAATTATTTTAATCTAGCTTTTGCTCACGTCTCCGCCCGCGTTTCCTAGATAAAAGTCCTGCTTTATATTTTCCCAGGATAAAAAGCGGCTTACGTGTTAATCCAGGACATGATCTACCCGTTTGCCAAATTTCATCGAAATCCGTTCTGTAACTTGGAGATGGATGTGTTGGGCTATGGTGTAAAATAAACTATATTTGAGTAAGATTTCTATATTCTTCAACAGTGGAGCAAAAGGAAAAACGTTTGTTACATCGTAATTTTGCAAGAGAACAACTGAGACAACTGACAAAGTCATGTTTACTATTTCTTATTTTAAATATAAGCAAACACAAAGGCCAGTACGAACATACAACAAAACCTCTGTTATAAAATTTACTCCTTAACAGGATGAAAATGCAGTAACAAACAAACATAAATACAGACAGACAGAAAAGAATTACACAAATCGCTGATTTGTGTTCCATTAATCTTCTTTAGTCTCCCCCCTTTCTTTATCATCACATTTCCTTAAATGTACAGACACATCGGTTCTACTGCTTTATTATATGTTTACATTATTATCATTTCATCGCGGTAGAAAAAATTCTAGTATTAATTAGCTGGCTTGCGTTAGTTTCCAGTTGATTTTCTAGTAGGAACAATATCTGTCCTTTACGATTACTGTCTCACTGCTGGAAACATATTTTCAACTCCTCCCTATTCTTCTATTTGTTTGACTTCGTTGCGGGTTAAGACTAATAAGTACCTTCTCTCAGAGACTCGCTGAGCTTCACCGCTCTGTGTGATGCTTGTCACTGCCGATTTTGGCTTAAAGGAGATGTAGTGGTGGGTGTGAGGGGGGGATAGTCTCGTGTCCTACTACTGAGCAGTGGTTTGCTTTCTCAGTAAACTTAAGCCTTAATTCACCAAGATAGCCTAATTCTGATTGTGTTAGTTGATACTGTACAGTCCCAAGCATATAAGTAATTCGTTTCTATAATTAACTATTTTCACTTCCATAGCTTCTACCGAAGCATAAACGTACGTATTTAATAATTGTTCTCGAAATAATCGCATTAGCAATGCTTTTTTGTGTGTTGAGAAGATTGTTGATCGAAATTGTACCTTATAATTGAACTAATTTATGTTATTATTTTAATTATCATTATGAAAATCGGTGTATAAACTCCTCAAATCAATATACTGTCGAATACACACAAAAATTATCACAGAAAAATGAATTATTACACGACTATAACAAAATAAATTTAGTGTCGCTTCCGTTTTATCTGAAGCCATTATTTTCAGACGTTCGCTACAGACTCTAGTATCTAATAATAGGACACGTTGGGTGGAAATGTAATTTAACTCTATTGTCAGCTAGACAAGATCTAAATTTACCCACGCTCTGTTACATAAATGGGATTTATTTTTCTAAATGTGTATATGAAAAACTGATATAAATTTAATTGATTTTTAGACCCTTTGATCTATCACAACGTACTTTGTATTTTATTAATAGCGCTAGGAGTTTGAAATAATAAAAGAGAGAATCTAATGAAAGCCTTTATTACAAACAAGCTTTTGCCTGCGGCTCCGCCCGCGTTACACAGTTTTTCCGCGATAAAAGTACCGCTTTATATTTCCCCGGAATAAAAAGTAGTCTATGTGTTAATCAAAGACAAAATCTACCCGTGTGCCAAATTTCATCGAAATCTAACCAGTAGTTTTTACGTGAAAGAGTAACAAACAACCATACATCCATACATCATTTACAATATTAGTAGGATTCTATACAATTCATAGGAAAAAAATTAAAATAATAACATTTCATACATTGCCTGACGTTTCAGGAATTATATTAATTATATACATTGACTAGGCATTGTATAGGTTGCCGTTGAAATGTTTAAAAAAATCTTTTGTTTTTCATACACACTTACACTCGCGCTTTTTATTCCCGAAGGCGTAGGCAGAGGCGCAACAAATGCACCGACTTTGCGCCGTGCGGTTTTCACCCCATAATGTTATAGGTGGCAAGCCTATCGGTATACAAATTCCAGACTCCGGGCTGATATTGAGTAGAAAAATCCAATAATTTACATTTAATATACCTAAATCATATATTAAATTACGAGACTATTTCCATCCATTGCCTTTCAAGCACTATGAAAACTGCTTTCACATTCCCAGACTGGCCACTTTTATAAGTACCACGCTGTTACCTCCGGGTATTTGTCTACATTAGGTCAGCACTTGATCCTATGTTTTTACCTATCCCAAATAGGAGGCCGCGGATATATTTTGTACCATTTTTTATCGCGGGGAAAAACGCGTTATCGCTACTACCACTGTGGGGTGAGTGGAATGGTTATGTAGGTTTCACCAATCTTACGCCCCAATGTCGACACTCAGGAGTATAGCATCATCCGAGCGAGCATTGGACCGAGTCTCTAACACTATGTACACCCTACACCGGCATACCAACCAAAACCCGCGGTGGCCTTCTTCTGCGCATATAGGACGACCCCAGGGTGTCTTGTTGCACTAACATAGCTACACGGGAGCGCCTCCGCGCAATGCCGCATTGCAGCTCCTCTATAAATGAGTGGGCTAAGAAGCCCCCGATCTCTAAAGTATGCCTTTGGCGTCTACGACTGTTGGAAGCCGACCACCTGCAATTTCGTTCACCTTGAAATCGCATAAACTGGAGTAGTAGCCCCCGATTGCTCGCCCCGCGACTGTCTCAAACCCCATTTAGTCGCCTCTTACGACAGACAGGGGATGCCGTGGCGGAATTCTCTAGATGCCCCCAGACTTCAGGGCACACATTTTATACCCTACCATGTACATATTGATGCTGAGAACCGATGAGTTTCTTTCGGGATTAAGTACTGTATATATAACATAGTAATAAATAGAAAGAAAGAAAGAAAAACGGTTTATTTGCCACAACGCACAACACAACACAACAATTAACATGAAATAACATTACAAAGAATAATAAACATAAATAAAAACTAAAAGATACCTAAAAATAAAAAATAGAAACAAAACTAATAATAAATGTAATATATATTAAACATTTAATGTATCCCTAGCTGGTCGTGGCTGTGTCAGGTAGGTGACCATATTGGCATATTGTTGTGATGTGGTGCAAACCCAAAACACAACGCTGGTTTTCAGTGGTCACCCTGAAAATCGTTTTTCTTTCTTTCTAATTCAGGCCGTCATAATTCTAGCGATCGTCGAGAACCAAAAGTAGCAACGACTCTAGATGGCCGACATTTTCGGCTAACCTACTCTTGTGTATAGTCAATTGACTGTGCCAATAGAAAATGCACTATACTGCTTTTGTAGAAACAGCAAAATCTTTTGTCTTTTGGCAATATAATATTCATACATGTTCCAATCTCCCGATTTCCCGCAATCTTCCTTGTTTTCTCGGATTTAATTTAATCAAATCTCTCCGAGGCGCAAACACAAATAGAGAACACAATATATCCAATACGCAGGTGTTCTCTAATTTAATTTTAAAGCTGAAGGTAGGTGTTATTACGGTAAACAAAAGGTCCGTAGGTAAATGATCTCTATTGCCCTTAATTTTTTCATATTATTGGAGGAATTATGGTACCAAAGTAAAATGATAATTATGACTCATACAATATGAAACTGCTAGTGAATGGATGTCTCCCCTGTCTATAAGTAGAGTCAGGAATTGGGAAGGTAGGAGATCCTTTTATGTTATACATACGAAACGCACCAACAACAGTTTATTCCGGTTTTCTGAGACAATAGTGCGCATCAGATGAGAATATTCATGCTACAACACAGCTGTTTGCTACGAATATATGTCGAAATGGAATTTGACAATGTATACAGTGTTTAAAAATACTTTCTGCATAATATTTAATACATTAATGACCTATTAAGAACATTATTGTACAATCCAGAAATGGAGCACCTTTGAGTATACAATAATTAAAATTTCATGATATTCCATAACTACTGAATATAAACAATTATTAAATAATGAATGTGCATAATTTTTAATTTTATTTCAATAGTTATTATTGAATCAAAAGACCTATTTTCGTGTAAAATTTTACTAAGAAACATGTGTACTATGACTAATTTATCGCGTACGCAAAACGACTGCCATGCGGAGATCTCTAGTTCGATTCCAGGTCCGGTAAAGTAATTATAGGTATTGAAATAAAACTATTTTGCGGATTTTATCATTTTTTTTAAATTATATTTGCTCCCGACGTAAATTCAATTGTAAATTATGTCCCTTAAATGGCCATAGGCCCCTAGTACATAGAATTTAACCAAGCTAACACAATATGCGTGTAATACACATCTCCCGACAAGGAAAAAACGCGTGAATATGCCACGCAGTACATCCATTACCGTTTTTACGTTACACATACAATGTACAATGTTTAATGATGGAGAGATGGCCTATTTGTATTATAATATCCACGCTCTTTATGCTTTCAGTATTTTATTATAAAATCTCAATGTTACATGAGTAAAATATAGACGCATGTATAATAGAGACTATAATATTAATAAAATATTACGACTGTCTCGGTGGTGTAGTTGTATGGTACGACTGCAAAGCTGAGGACTCGGGTTCGATCCCTGGGTCGGGCAAAGTGATATTGGGTTTTTCTATTCAATATCAGCCTAGAGTCTGAAATTTGTGCCCGACATAGTGATGAGCTCGCCCCCCATCACATCATGGGACGGAATACGCACGGCGAAATGTGGGTGCACTAGTTGCGCCTCTGCCCACCTTTTCGGGGATGATAGGCGTGAGTGTATGTATATTAAGTTATTCTGTAATATACCTATAGTCAAATCCTACTAATATTATAAACGCGAAAGTTTGTAAGTATGTATGGATGTTTGTTAGGTACTCTTTCACGCAAAAACTACTGAACGGATTTCGATGAAATTTGGCACACGGATAGATTATATTCTGCATTAACATATAAGTTACATTTTATCCCGGGAAAACTTTTTACCGCCGGCGGAGCCACGGACAAAATCTATTAATAAATTACATTGTTCGGATACAAACAAGTTTAACGTTATAAGCATGGTTCTCATGATGAGAATAACGTACATTTAAGTTAGTAACAGAGGCTGAAGGTCAAATAATATTTACATTGTATGATAACATTGATACGCATATAAAGGCTTTTTGTTTAGATTCATGTAATTACGAATATAAATTAATTTGATTTCTACATAGGCTATTGACTAAACTGACTTCCAAAACATAGAGTTATTACTGCAGTGCTTTTTTGATCATACAGAGAGAGACATTAGGATATAAGTCTCATAATTTCCAGTAATTCCACCTCTTGATGTTCGTTATACCGAAAACTAATGCTTGGAGGTCTACTGACAGAATTTCACTTATGGAAGATGTATCTAAATACTTCTACCTCTCCTTATCTTAAGGGTTAGCCCAAGGACCTTTCAAGCATGTGACGTCAACCTTTGGGGATCCTTTTTTTTTTTTAACAGGCCATCTTCGGCGCATTAGGGACGGCTGCGGGCTTCCTCCGACTCACGTCTAAGTTGTCGTCCGCAACCGCCCCTGCACGTACCGCTATTGCGGTCCTTTTCCTGTTGTGGGGGCTCAGAAGCCCCCGAAACACCGTACCGTCTCCGCCTTTTGGTGTCCGAGGCAGCGTGAGACACGCTGCCTTGGACATGTCCATCACGGGGGTCACAGAAGTTGGCTAGACTAATGGGTGGGCGGCACGTCCCGCCCACCCGTGACTACCTTTGGGGATCCAAGTCCTATTACCCAGAAACCTATTTCTCATAAATAGCAATTATGTTCGCCGCTTGCATGCTTCCAATTTTCTTCAGTTTGTTATTTGTCGGCTGTACTTAGCAATTAGTTTATCTCGAAGCGAATAAGTAATGGAGTATTCTTGTTAACAGATATCCGAGGAAGCGTGCACGACTTACACAATCGGTGCATCAATTAGAATTTAGAACCGTCGAGAAGCGCAGAGAATGTCGTTTATCGTAGTCACTGAACTGATTTAGCATTCTGAATTCTATCTTATTTGAATTAATTTGAAAATTGCTTAAAGATTTACGCATTGAGAAGGTTAACCGTCAATGATAGTTTAACGGCTTATCCATCTTATTAACTTTGGTTGTTTTCTTATTACCAGAACTTAAACCTTGGCAATTGTAATAATTGTTAAACATATATCACTAGGCATCTCCTTTAAAGAGATGAAATAGGGAACTTGAAATTGAACAGACGAAGGTAAGGTCGAGATAGCTCAGTTGGCAGAGCACCAGCACGTTACGCTGAAGGTCGCGGGCTCAAATCCTGTTTTCGACTGTTTCTTTTCAATGTTTCCATTAAAAATAAAATGAACTTAAATCTTTTAATACGGACACGGACAATTAAGCTCACTGCATCTGATGATTATGGAATAGGGCCCAGTAAGAATTTCAACTGACGAGGAATGATTACACGTCACTAGTCGACATAATTATGCCGGCCTGTTGAACCGAATATACTCGGCCTGATCCCGGAACGTGGTACACTTATGTGGGCTTCTATCTGGGATTAAAGGTGAAATGGTTCCAGTGAAGGCGAACTGATCACTCGTCTGCGCGACTGCGTACGTCCCTACAATCCTACTAATATTATAAAGGCGAAAGTTTGTAAGAATGTATGGATGTTTGGATGTATGGATGTTTGTTACTCTTTCACGCAAAAACTACTGAACGGATTTCGATGAAATTTGGCGCACGGGTAGATCAGGTCCTGGATTAACACATAGGCTACTTTTTATCCCGGGAAAATATAAAGCGGGACTTTTATCCCGGAAAAACTTTTTAAAGCGGGCGTAGCCGCGGACAAAAGCTAGTACATACATATGTGGGCTTCTATGGTGGTTTTTTTTATTGCATCGAATGACGAGACGAGCATGCCTTTCGCCTGATGGTAAGCGATACGACTACCCATAAACAGTAGAAACACCATCCAGCACCTGAGTTACAAAGTACTGTGTGGCATTCCACTGCGCTCGTCATCCTGAGACATAAGATGTTAAGTCTCATTATGTTCTGTTGTCACACTGGCTACAATGCCCTTCAAACCGATACACAACAGTGCATGCACACTGCTGCTTGGCGGTGGAAAAAGACATTGCAGTGATACCCACCCAGACGGACTCTTACATAATATAAGAGTCCTACCACCAGTAAACAGGTTGGCATATTGTGTACATTGCTCACTTTCCTGGTACAAATAATATTCTACAATCAGTGAAATTTGTCGATTTATGAAAGCTTATGCGAATCGTTCGTTTGTGACGTATTATGTCCGGCTTCGTATTGAGGAGAATGGACAGAGTTAAATCGCTCTTTTTTATATTGTGTAGGTGACAGCTTAGTAACAGTTTGAGAGCAAATGTATAGGAGGCGAATTAATACGACTCCTTTCTATTCAATTCACCGCGCCAAGTCGACGCTGGGCATTAAATAATGACACACACACACACTCACGCTGTTTATCCCCGAAAGGGTAGGCAGAGGCGCAATTAGTGCACCTACTTTTCGCCGTTATTCGGTCCCATGATGTAATAGGGGCGAGTTTATCGGGCACAAATCCCAGACTCCGAACTGATACTGAATAGAAAAACTCAACATCACTTTGCCCGACCCGGGAATCGAACCCGAGACCTCAGCATTGCAGTCGTACCATAATACAACTATGCCACCGAGGCAGTCAAACAAACAATGACCTAACCATAGGTACTTCATTTCATAAATATCATGATTAACCTTATTAAAAATAAAATATACAGTCATTCCGAAACAAAATGATACTACCAATAATTACATGGTAAAGTTAATTATATTAATTCGAAACTCTAACCGAACTCTAATTAACACCAAAATGTTACGTTTAATAAGCGGTCATTCGGTTGCTTGGTATATGAAGTAACTGGATATATTAAATACGGATAGCGGATATTGTTGAGGTAATAATTTAATTTCTCTTTCGACGATCGTTCGCTAATGAAATTTCATCTTGTTCAGGGATGTAGTATTTGTATTAGGTTACAATACCTTTGTTGGGTGTACACAGGCGCTCGGTCCAATGATCGCTAGGATGATGCTATACTTCCAAGTGTCGACATTGGCCTGTAAGATCGGTGAAACCAACATTACCGTTCCATTTGAACCCAGTGGTGACATTGGGCTATAAGATCACTGAAACAAAATTTACCGTTCCACTTGAACCCAGTGGTGACATTGGGCCGTATGATCGGTGAAACCAACTTTACCGTTCCACTTGAACACAGTGGTGACATTGGGCCGTATGATCGGCGAAACCAACTTTACCGTTCCACTTGAACCCAGTGGTGACATTGGGCCGTATGATCGGTGAAACCAACTTTACCGTTCCACTTGAACCCAGTGGTGACATTGGGCCGTATGATCGGTGAAACCAACTTTACCGTTCCACTTGAACCCAGTGGTGACATTGGGCCGTATGATCGGTGAAACCAACTTTACCGTTCCACTTGAATCCAGTGGTGACATTGGGCCGTATGATCGGTGAAACCAACTTTACCGTTCCACTACCTTGATAGCAATAACGCGTTTTGACCCGCAAAAAAAAAACTGTTATTTTGGCTCTTTTCGTTTCACATAACGCGATTAATTTAACATGTCAAAAGTGTTATTACCGCTAGTAGTGCTGCACTTAGTATATTCGTAAGCGAACATTAAAAAGTATTCCCAAGGGTATTCACACCCAATCGATGTCGTCAATCGGGCGGTCTGTAGAGTATATAACAATGTTCTCCCTGTGCCTGTAATGAGTGTTTAATATTATAAATACCTCGTTGAATTTGTTTAGACCCGTGGTTTAGACGTTATTTTTAGTTCATATGTGCTCCGTTTTTTTCTATCCTAACTTATTTTACGTAGGTGAGAACTGATTAATAATTAGTTTCATTAAATTTCTATTGACAAGAAGATAAATATTTAAGAAAATTATAAGCGTTAAATAATTTATTGAATGTAAATTCATTAATCAAGCTAAAAACACATTCACACAAAAAAGAACACAAAAAAGAAACAAAAGCCAATTCAATTAAAACTTCGGCGGCTGATCATTATAATTCCATTGCCGATTAAAAACTTTAAAAAGAAACAAATACTAAAACAATACGTTGTATTGTAATCAACGCCATCTACCATACATTATATAGGACACCGGACATCTCAGCGATTGTCAACAACTACGTTCACAGATAATGTTACTCCGTTAAGTGTTAGTCAACAAGAAAGTAGGTCAAGTATAAAACAGGGCAGAGAGGTTTTAAGAGAGCCTTTTTAGTGTCACGGTGCCTGAAGAGACGAAACATGGTGTCGCGCAAACGTGGACACTCTCATTTTTTTTTATTTTTTTTTTATAAAAACGGCCATCTTCGGCGCATTAGGGACGGCTGCGGGCTTCCTCCGACTCACGTCTAAGTTGTCGTCCGCAACCGCCCCTGCACGTACCGCTGTTGCGGTCCTTTTCCTGTTGCGGGGGCTCAGAAGCCCCCGAAACACCGTACCGTGTCCGCCTTTTGGTGTCCGAGGCAGCGTGACACACGCTGCCTCGGACATGTCCATCACGGGGGTCACAGAAGTTGGCTAGACTAATGGGTGGGCGGCACGTCCCGCCCACCCGTGACCCCCGGAGGCCCCTATTAGTCGCCTTTTACGACAGGCAGGGGATACCGTGGTGGAATTCTCCAAACGCCCCCAATCCACAGGGCGGGGACACTCTCATTGGATACTTAATAACGGTTCACTGGTTGTATGAGGTTTTTCTGTTCATATGAGGGCTTTTGTAGCGCTTGTGAACGGATATTTAATATAATTTGTACACACACACTCACGCCTTTTATCCCCGAAGGGGTAGGCAGAGGTGCAACTAGTGCACCCACTTTTCGCCGTTATTCCGTCCCATGATGTGATAGGGGGCGAGCCTATCGCCATATCGGGTACAAATTCCAGACTCCGAGCTGATACTGAATAGAAAAACTCAATATCACTTTGCCCGACCCAGGAATCGAACCCGAGACCTCAGCATTGCAGGCGTACCATAATACAACTACGCCACCGAGGCAGTCGATATAATTTGTTTTCTGTAATAATATTAGTGGGGCTGTTTTGTCTTGTTTTCAAGTGTTGTAGTTTTTTTTATGGCATTGAATGACGAGACGAGCATGCCGTTCGCTTGATGGTAAGCGATACGACCGCCCATAAACTGTTGAAACACTATCCAGCACCTCGCGTTACAAAGTACTGTGTGGCATTCCATTGCGGTCGTCATCCTGAGACTTAAGATTTTAAGTCTCATTATGTCCTGTAGTTACACTGGCTACAATCCCTTCAAACCGAAACACAACAGTGCATACATACTGCTGATTGGCGTTAGAAATACACATTGCGTTGGTACCCACCCAGACGGACTCTTACATATGAGAATGCTACTACCAGTGAATTAATTGGTTCATTTGTGTGTTTGTGACGGTTTATAACTTGGCCGTATAGATATAGTCTAACACAAATGTTTTTTAGACTTCAGACGCTGAGCGAGATATAGCTTCTTAACTGACTTTTTGGCTTACGCCATAAAATTTTACCATGACCGCAGTCCCGTCCTTAAAATAATTAAAACTTTCCCCTCCGCGGTTAAGATGAGACCGTGTAGCAAGAAATGGAGCCTGCAATGGTTGTTTGGGGACAAATATTACTGCCGCATTTGAATTTATACCTCGAGTCCGCAACATTACTTTGGTAATTACTATTCAGGGAATATTTTGAAAAACGTAGCAAAGATATAAGCTAATAAAAATGCACGATCTGTTTTGCTCAACATACAATACGAATGTAAATTTGAAGATTGCAGTGAATTTTACTGTTATAAATGCAAACATAGAACATGAAATAGAATTGATAAAATAGGTAGATGATTCTTGTGCATGTTTTACATATATTTATTTCTTTTATTTTATAATTTTATTGTATATCGCAACTTACAGTATATCACATGATAAAGGCGGAAAGGTGGTACAAGTGGCGGTCGTATCGCTCAAGGCAATCTCTTACAGGCAACCAAGAGATGAAGAATAAGAAAACTAGCGAAAAAGGGTAGTTCATGACGTACATGTTAGTATAACTAATTAGTCAAGAAAAAGAAAGAAACGAATCAAATATACGAAAGCACATAAATATATATACAAACATACATAAACATACACATCCATAATATATACATATAAATAAATTATAATTATTATATAAAGTGATATAAAGAAGAAATAGTCAATGTCGTTTATTTAGTAAATTAAACAAGGTTTTCTTGGAGTACCAAGAATAACTGGCTGCCAGTAGTAACTGGCATGTCAGAATAAGGTCACTCTTTTAAACTTTTTTTTATTAAGAATTTTAAATAATACCTCGGTGTAGCGTATGGAGCGCAGTTCAAAAACAACCAAAGAATGATGTTCCTCTAAGGCGATTACTCACTATAAGCTGAATGAGAAACGCAACTCAAACCAATAAAAATCATAATGATTCGTAATAAACCCACTTTCATACAAGGATAAACTATAAAAGATAGTTTTAACACATTTTATCACTATTCTACAACATAGTTGCGACATTTCAAGTGCGAATAAAATATAAACAATTTTGTATAGATGCATATCAGATTATGCGAGGATACGGCACTTTGAAGATTAAACAACTTTGTGACTTTATGTGGATTTAAAAACGACTTTCCTTTTAAAATTCATTGTCCCATAAACCGTATTCCATTACAATCAATGTAATCTTTATTATTGTTGCCTCGTAGTCCTCCGAAGTGTGGATCTTATTGGATGTCTCTAAAACCAAATTGTAATCGAGACCTTTTGAGGATTGTTTTGAATAAAATCCGTTTTAAGGGAGTTTTTCGATAAAAGCCTGTAAATAAAAATAGAGGTTATGGTCGCTGGAACTCGCTTGAAGCATTCTACTACTACAGGTTGGTCTGGAACTCTTCAGACCCTATGTTTAGCTCTTCCTATGACTGATTATAATGATGATGATAAATCTTCTTCTTCTTAGTCGATTCCTTAAGGCTGAGGGTCGTGACCACTATTAACAACTCCCGCCACTAGTGCTCTCTAGGCCGCTCTGTTCTCCGCGTGGCGCATGATAAAAAAGGTTATGATTAATTATAGATACTTTTCAATAGACCTTTTAAATGGTCTCTGCTATCTTCAGTATGAACTGACATCGTCAATATCTAGTTTTATTGTTATGGCAGGTTTCTATCAAACAAATCGGTGTATAACGTTTGTATTGGTTTTCAATAAACGGTCTTTATCATAGGCTTCTTTATAGTTTTCAGGTCTTCGACCTTTTTATTGTGTTTGCAATAAATGAAATAATATGTCTGGAATATACTTCTCATAAAAAAATATTATTCTGTTATTCAGCAATTTGTTTTACGACAGTACTTTTTATTTCATTATTACTAGTATTTGACTACAGTATATAGGTTTCAACAATATGTATACAATAATAATTTTATGTCTCATGTCTTATTGTACTGCGTGCGCGATACGACTTACGGTCTTGGCTTCGAATCGCGAATACACACGGCACAAAATGGGTCCACTATATGGGTAGGCACATGTAGTAAGGCCTAAAAAGATGTGAGTATGTGTTTGTTTGATAGTGAAATACTTGTATGTACGAATGTACCCTACTGTGTATGCCCGGGCGGCTATCTCGACAAAAATTAACGATCGCAAGTGCTGCGATAAGTATACCGAAATTTATTGTCAAAATCTAGATCAAATTGATGGTTAATTTCGCGTCATAAAGACTTTATTATCTTTTATTGAAACTATCGACCCTGCCCACTGATCACTGATGTGACGTTGATATTGTATAATGCTAAATTAAAATATGTTTAGGATAACTGGTTATTAAACAGCATTCACACTCACATTCACACACGCACACACACACATTCAGAGTGGTTCACTGTACTTCTATATTTCTTATAATGATAATTCTTGAGGCTATTGTAAAACTGTGGGGAACGGCGCTGTGTGCTGAGATACAGGTATTTAACCTAGTTCGGCATATGGAGGCTTAACTTTGCCTAATGTCGCAATCTTTAAAGCCTATGTTTTTAGTGTAAATTTATTGTATTTTTTGTACCAATAAACTTATTATTATTATTATTATTCACGTTGCACAAATCTCACACTTTATTTAACACGTGAACTAGAGTTATAAGGTTCACTCAATATCCGCTCAGCCACTTCGCTGTGATTGAGCAGCGATCATTTATAATCTAGTTTATAAAGTAAGGATTTGAATATAAATAGATCCGTTATCATAAATTATTTTGATGCTTTGAAAGAAAATTAAAAAAATGCATTCAATTCGTATTTATTCTATTAAGGTGCAAAATTTTATGTTATCATTTTTTTGCTATGGAACTAGGAGTTACAGAAAACTTCGCATGTTTGGAAAACCTTTTCTGTTATAAAAGTCTCATTATATACTTTTCTAGGGATTAAGTTATGTCCAAACATCTTGAAACTATTGTATTTATACTATTAACTTGAGGAGAAGCAAAGTTATTCAGGCAACATAAACGTTTGTGCCGAGTTTCAAACTTGTGATAATGGAAAACAAGCGTTGATACTATCTCACCTGGAGAGTGGATTATTTCTCTCATAGTTTCCTCGTTGTTAGTTTCGAGCATGGACGTTTGAAGATTTGTTATTGATTGGCGTTTTTATTAACAAATATTGAGATAATGGGGTTATATTTTGCAATTATTATTGACTAATGTGTTTATTAAAAAGGAAATTTAATCGTTTATTTCCAAAATCACAGCTAGATAGCTAATTTTAAGAGTTTTTTAATGTTTCCACTAGACGTATATTTATTTTAAATATAAATTCTTACTAACACTATACACAGATATATTATTTACAATCAGCCCCATAAGTAGATTAACAAATTCAAAATTTCAAATCGCCTCTACACGTTAAGTTTAATTGCAACCATTTTTCCTTGTGTGAAGTAAACTTGATCACCTTTATTTTATTCTTGTAAAGAGAAATCGAAAATTGGTAAGAACGCAAAAGTGCTAATTATGTGGTTGACAGTATATATACATTCTCACATATTATGGCTGCACATATTGCTGAAACGGCCTGTAAAATGAAGAATTTTTATATTAACCCTCACTCTTTTTTTTTTTTTTTGTCCCTGACTATACTCTTGTTAGTCTGACGAGGGTCGGCTTATACAAGAACACCGGTCTTTTGGGTGAGTGCAGAAGGCGCTCGCAACCCTTAAACCCTGACTCGCTGTTAGCTTTATCTAGGTACCTATTAGAAGGCTAAATGATCGTACACTTAACCAGTGTTTATGATTATGCGGTGGATTGTCTGCTTAAACTATGGTTAGAATACTAATCAATTTATGTTTCTTTTTTGCCACGTAGGTTTATTATTGCTATATATTTTAATTGCAGTCGAGTCATTACATTTTCATTTATCCTAACAAAACGAATCATTATAAAGTTATTAAAATATTTACAGATGTTCAACCATGTTTCTTTTAAACTTTAAATGGTAAGAGTTCTTCCAGGGACGTATATAAAAACACCACAGATATTCCTTAAACAAAACTTTTTTATTTTTTTATAGCATTGAATGACGAGAGGAGCGTATCGTTCGCCTGATGGTAAGGCATACCATCACCCATAAACAACACCATTCAGCACCTTGAGTTACAAAGTACTGCGTGGCATTCCACTGCGCTTGTCATCCTGAGGCATAAGATGTTAAGTCTCATTATGGTCAGTAGTTGCACTGGCTACAATGTCCTTCAAACCGAAACACAACAGTGCATGCACACTGCTGATTGGCGGTAGAAATGGACATTGCGGTGGTACCTACCCACCCAGACGGACTCTTACATATGAGAGACCACTAAACATGCAAAAACAGGCATCACTTTCCATTTTCTCAAGTAATTTATTCACTCGCTCAGTTATTTATGTTTTTATCACCCCTTAGCATATAAAATAAGTCGTTTTTCAAGAGGTCCGATCAAATATCAAGGTAATGTAGTCAAGTCGTATAGTCCATAGAAATAAGATTTATCGTGTGTTAGAGTTCAGACACGACCCTTTCCACTTATATTGTGCATAATGTCCTGGGACTTGAAATATTTCGGTAATATATTGAAAGTTAGTACCGTAGCTTAGCTGAAGGCGTAAGAAGCTTTTGTCTTCATATTTTCGATATTGTTATTACACATTTGATTAGAATTTCTACCCATACTTATAAATGCGAAAGTAACTGTCTGTAACGCTTTTATGGCCAAACTACTGGATGAATTAACTGGAATGAACTAGTGGTTTTTTCACTGAAACCACTGAAAAAACCATTGATTTCATTGAAATTTTGTGCGGAGTAATCTTAAACTATAAGGAAGGACGTAGACTATTATTTATCCCGGAAAAGAACATAACTAGCGGGAATTTCGTACCGGATAATTTTTTTTACATGGGCTGAGCCGCAAGCTAAAGCTAGTCTAATTTAACCTATCTGGTACCGCGAGTTTGACAGCTGACATTTGTTTTTTTATTTTTATACTAAAACCTTATTTCGTAGGTCGGAACGACGATTTTCGCTTTTATGACAGGAGCTGTCATGGTCGCAATGGACAAAGCGAGCCTGAAATATTAATAACTAGCGGCCCCGACAGACGTTGTCCTGCCCTAAAAAGGAAATAAAATCCTAGAACCCGAGTACAGCGCTACCTACCGGATAGAATTGTAATCTAAACCATTCTGGAATCCACCTCAAGACACACAAAAATTACATTAAAATCGGCCCACCCGTTTAGGAGTTCAGTGACATACACGTTTAATATGGTGGTTGAGTATTCTTAAGTTTTCTAATTTTCCGCGCAATTTTCTTATTTTTTTTCTTTCATAAGAACTTTCTCCTGACAATACCAAATACATCAAAAAAAGAAATAATGAAATCAGTCCAGCCGTTCACGCGTGATGCCGTGACCAAGGAAAATAGGGATTCATTTTTATATATATAGATAGATTACTAAATAAGAAACTTTATATTCAGAAGATTGTTTTTAATACCCGCTACTATAACATACTCAATCATCTCCTATATGTAAGAGAAGCCTTTAATACTGGTAATTTATATAATTCAGCTTGCTCCGAGACTCAAGGCCATGCATTAGAATAATCTCCCTTGATGCACCTTAAACAAGCGCATTCCTGGCGAATCGCCAACTCCTATGAAACTTGCACCTATTCCACTAATGCTGGATGAATTCTGTATCAAATGCTTTGTAGCTTTCAGTTTTATTGAATTTAAGAGTTATAGCCGTTCAATAAGACTACTTTTGAAGTAACGTAAGTTGTTAGTCCATTAAGCAAAGGGAAACATTCAACATTTATTTTATCAAATTTTGTTGGGCAACGAAGAAAAACTATTTGATGATGAGTATTATCTACAGTTCAAAAACTTTAAAGACAAGAAAGAATTATTAGGATTTTGAGGTTATTTTGGTCAACGTAAATCACGCTGACTATACAGAAAGTATCAGCACATTATCACTAAGTAGATAAATATTATTATTGTGACTCTTCCAGTATTAAAAAAATGTTACGCACTATAATATAATTCTCACATGTTTCGATGAATAAAATCTTTCTCAATAGTAATCGTAACCAAATTATTAAAACTCAACATTACACAGGCATCTAGCTACAGAGGCATCAGATGTTTTTGTACCCAATCAAAAGTAGTCAAACCAAGTTTAAATTAAAAAGTAACCTCTAATTCGATGAAGGGAAAACCCAATCCAATTTGAGAGTAAATTAATTTAGTTTTCGATCATAATTTTATTTACATAACTTTAGGGTGATAATTTTGTGGACTTTGCTAAATTATATAATTATAGCGATAGCGTTACATTGGACAAAATGAGAGAACCTTTTCGGGGTTCTATAATGTACGTTAATTGTTATATATTAACTTATTGCTAAGAATCACTAAACGAATCCTTTTTTACTTGTTTCTGAATGATGAGACGGGCATGCCGCTCGCCTTGTGGTAAGCGATACGACCGCCCATAAACTGTAGCAACATTATACCATACCAACCCAGCCCTGTATTATATACTGCCCACTGCTGAACTCGGACTTCCTCTAAAACTGAGAGGGTTAAGGCCTTAGCCCACCACGTTGGCATGGTGCGGGTGGGTAGACGACACATACCTTCAAAATACAATGAACTTCTCAGGTATGCAGGTTTCCTCACGATGTTTTCCTTCACCGTTAAAGCGAGCGATAATTCACAGAGAATACACAAATATTTTTTTTGAATAGTCAGAGATGCGTGCCCTTGGGTTTTGAACCTGCGGACATTCGTCTCGGCAGTCCGTTCCATTCCCAACTAGGCGATCGCAGCTTTCAACAACAAGCAACACTATACAGAACTTACTTAATTACAAAGTACTGTCTAGGACTCCACTGCGCTCGTCACCATGGGAAATGATGTAGGCCTCATAATGGCCAGTAATTAGACTGGCTACAATGTCCTTTAACCCTTAACTACCCAGTATGCTTTTGTAACGTACCTGACCAGTAGTGTCCGACGGACACACTACAGAGATAAAATAGAAATACCGTGTTAAAATCCGAAAACTACTTTTATTTCGATGTCTTACATTCGCGTAAATATAAATAATCATTATTTATTTATTTTACCTTTTTTATTAATTTTTTCACACAGATATTACACGACATAATATCTTTACCGAGTGTTCAGAGCATACATTTCATATGAGAATACTGTTAAAAAGATTTGTATATTTTCGATGGACAAATATTATGAAAACGGTTCTAGCTTTTTGCTCAGAAGATTGAGCAGCTCCTTGATCTAGTGGTAGCATCAGATGATCCCCTCATGTCTTGGATTATATGAGTACGATTCATCTTTTCCACATACAAACCCAATTTATTTTTTAGAAAAGCCGAAGGTATTAGATGCGATGACACATTGAAAAATTTTAGATATAGAAACCTTATTTTGTCCTCATTGTATTTAACTACTATGAGACCATTTTATGTCTAGGATTTCCTACTACGAGGCATGTAAAATAATTACCAAAAGTAACGTTTCTGCTACTTCGAACGTACGATTCACATGACTAGTTGACCATATTGTACGCAATACTTTGACCTTCTTTTCCCAGATATTCGTATCAAAAAAAGTGTATAAGTGTTTCTTTTAGTCACAGATCTCCTAAATTTTAAATCGTACATAAGCTGAAAATCGTACAGGATTTTTGGGCAGATACTGTTTGAGTTATACCCTACTTTCAAAAGATATATGCTCATCGATTGCAACATTTTGCCCATGCAAATAAAACTATTTTAGGTTTAGGTACACATACTTTAACAACTTTCTAATGGGTGCAAGTAAATTTCTTGACTTTTTGAGAGATTATGTATCAAGGGCACGTTGAATTTCTCCCTATCTCAGTGTTGATTTCTCAGAACGAAAACGAATATGACTGGCTTATCACAAAAATATCTAAGCAATGTGACTGTAACCAAATAGTCAAAATTACAAGTACAAAGACTGCTATTATAACACAAAGAATGCACTGTGAGTTGGTTTATTACCTACTTGATACGATATTGTTTTATATATACGTAAACAAACAATGTACCTTGGTACTTAAATCAAACAAAATATATTTGTGTCTGTTGGACACTTGTGGGTTGATGCGTTACAGTTTTGCTTTACTTGTAATAAGTATTAAACTATTTATGTTACAGATATTTTTATTGCACAATTAGATTCGGTAAACTTCGGAGGTAGATTAGATAAAGCGGTTTTTCGTAAAAATAAATACTTTAGGTTTTATGAA
The DNA here is from genome assembly GCA_949316025.1 of Lapara coniferarum. Lineage (NCBI taxonomy): Eukaryota > Metazoa > Arthropoda > Insecta > Lepidoptera > Sphingidae > Lapara > Lapara coniferarum. The sequence continues at coordinate 6,294,023 of OX438934.1, read as the reverse complement.
TAACCGAACACAAAAATGTGTCCGACAGACACTTGTGGGTTGTTTAGGGTTAAACCGAAACACAACAGTGCATGAACACTGCTGCTTGGCGGTAGAAATAGATATATGAAAGACCTACCACCAGTGAAACTTTACTTCAGTGTGCTGTCAAATCAACAAAGCCAAAGTAAACTACTAAACTATCGACACTATGAGGGCGCACAGTGCGCCCTCATAGTGTTGTATGTGAATACGGGTGAACTTTCTGAGGCAACCTTGAACTGTCGGGTTTTTCGTAGTGTAATATTTATCAACAACAAGTCGATACCGTATACGAGGCGATTTATAGGTCACCAACACTTCATAATTATTTATTGAAGACCATCAATCCACTTTATTCAGTTCTTATACTCTTCTCTTTAATAATTACGAGAATATAAATAGTATAACAATTGTCCTTCGCAAGGGCAACTGCGAATCCAATTTCTCCGAGCTTATCTATTTGCTACCAATAGTATTAGCATCTGCGGGCTCTATCTAGGGCTCACACTACACAATTTAATCGGAATAAATCTGTCAAGTTTTGCGACTCACTGAAATAAATTTATAAAACCGCTTTTGACACCGAATCCCTTCGCATTAAAGTCCTGTTTGGGATGAGAGACCCACGCAGTTTTTTTCTGGATAAAAAGGGTATTAAATTTGTTCTATATATTTAGCGTTTTCTGTAATTACTTCTAACATTCACAAAAACATCTTCACAAAATTATTAGTGGGATACAAAGAAGTTGCAAACGAAATAAAAATAGTGAGAGGTCAAAGTTCTCCAAAAGTTAATTTTAATTCTAACGACCTCTTTCGAAATAGTATAAAGGTCCAGCAGATATTTCCATAAGTTCTATATGGGACTTATATTACAAATTGAACTTTTGAATTATATACGACGAACTTGAATCAGGAAGTATGGCTGGAATAATTTACATATAATATGGGTGGCTTATGCTTATTCATTTATTTTATGAACAAATTTGTTCAATGCTGTCCTCTGATAGAAATTAAAAATAATTAATTTTAAGTATGGAAGCTAAAGGAAAGTAACGACAGGCTAACTACCGCGATTCAAGCAATTTGAACTCTTGGCTGAAATAAAAATACCTTAGTCTCATCCACTTTTTTATTATTTGGTAAAAAAATAACTATTTTATCGTGTCTGTTGATATGGATAAAGAAACCAATTACGTTCGTAATATTTACTACAATTACTTTAAAAGCAATTTATGAAGTTACATTGTTTCTAAATTAATCCTAAACAAAGAGAATTCATAAAATGGTAATTTTAAACGAAAGACCTGGGGCTAAATTTTCGGGATTAATAATTATCGTCGGAATATTTGTTTCTTAATGGTTTTCGATAAAGTTGGAAAGTATATAATATCCCATCAAAAACATAAATGTGAAATGTGGAAGCCAAGTCTTACATTAAGAATATGCGTGCTGGTCGACTTCACCGACAAAAGAATTGAAATGTTAATGGTTGCCAAGCCCTGTAGATAATCCTGAAAATTATTTATAAGAACACAATCCATTCTAAAATAAATTTAAACTTATATTTCTTTGATTTTCTGCTACGACAATGTATGATATTTAAAAATATAATTCCTTAAATTTGAATAGTCGAACTATTTACACAAAGCAGATAACTTAGTATAAATTTAAGCTCAAGATTTGTCTTGGCTAGTTTTATCAGAAAATATTTTTTTTGAAGAGTAGGATATGTTGACTTTACAATATAAAAACAGTAACATAAAGATAAGTTTATTAGCCAAATATAAGCAAAATTGTATGTGAAGACTAGCCAAGGCAAATCTTGAGCTTAAATTTATACTAAGTTATCTGCTTTGTGTAAATAATTCGACTATTCAAATTTAAGGAATTATATTTTTAAATATCATACGTTGTCGTAGCAGAAAATCAAGGAAATATAAGTTTAAGTTTATTTTAGAATGGATTGTGTTCTTATAAATAATTTTCAGGATTATCTACAGGGCTTGGCAACCATTAACATTTCAATTCTTTTGTCGGTGAAGTCGACCAGCACGCATATTCTTAATGTAAGACTTGGCTTCCACATTTCACATTTATGTTTTTGATGGGATATCATTACTTTTTGCAAAGATATTATTTATTAAAATATTGAGTTGAGTAATTAAAACAATTACGTAAGAAGTTACCTTTGATCAATATTCATGAAGTTACTTATTTTAGAAAGAAAATAAACAATGTATTAAAAGCCGTAAACCGCTTTATCGTTCTATGTGCACGCGATGAAGTGCTCTTGGTATAAAAACCTCTATTTAATAATTACTTAAACTCTATGATTCGCAAGTATTATGATCAAGAAGTTTATAATATTATCTAATATAAAATTCTTGATTATGCTAGAACGTCCAATGTCATCTCATGTCAAAATAATAAACGTCTTAAGATGTAAATAAACATTGTAGAAATCAGAAATTTTTAATTTGAGCTCGAAACAAAAGTAAATATATAATATAAAAGACTTAAGAGTGGGCACGAGTTGCTGATGCCTATAACGTATCTATAGGAACCTACCGCTGTGTCCAACAACAGCTCTGTCTAAAGTCGGAAAATTTATAGAAAAATTCAAGCAAAAGTGGTGCCCTAATACGGAGGGAACGTAATTAATGGATGAAGGTAAATAGTATTTAAAGTAAAATAAAACATCAATGGACGTGTACGCCTAAACGTTCATTATTCTAAAGATAATTTATAGATAGTATGCAGATTTTCCGATTACTTGGAAAATGTTTCAAATCTTAAAAATGTATTGTTTTCAGATTTTTTCCTTTGTATACATACAATTACCTATCCGGACACCAAATTTCAACTTTCTAGGTCATCTGGAAGTGGGTTAGGTTTTTGATCTACAAGGTTGATTAAACGGTGAGGCTTTATTTCTAGCTACATATGTAATGTACCATATACAAGCTCTACACCAAATTTCAGTTCAATAGGAGGAATAGTTTAGCCACAGTATAGATTTTTCGTGTTTGCAAAACTACATCGGGATGTATATCTGCGATAACAGCTGACCGAGAGTCTAAACATAGTTATCTAAGGTCATGTAAGGTGCGTGACCTTAAATATCAACAAAATTAGGAGACGTTGCCCCTCTATCAGCCAATAATCACGTCAAAGTGAGTCTTATCTTAGTATAATAAGAACGAAAATACAATAACATTACATCATAACTTTGTAACATAAACAAAGAAGCGATTAATACATAGACCTGGGTCATTCCAATCTTCAAAAATTCAAAGAACTGTTTTAGTTTTTTTAGTGTGTCGCCGTAATTGCTCCGGGATATGAGATGCCTTGCGAAAGCGCCTGAGCCGCTTCCTAGGTACAATGTTATTATTGCTTACGCGCCATTTTGAGAATATCCAAATATTGCTTTTTGTTTATGTAATAGGACACTAATGTAAATGTATTAAAAAGTGATAGTGTTTATTTATTTCTTTGTGTGATACGAGCACCGATCTTTTGTATGTTTGTGTTTGGTTTCTGTAACTTTGTGACAGCGAAAATTTTTAAATTTGTACTTGAGACCCACCCGAGCTACCTATCTATTTGTATTTGCCGGTCGGCTCATCGGCGACATGAAAGACAACAGAATGCGACGTTGCCGTTTTGTCACGCAGATGACCGCAGGTTAGTGTAAATATTTATAAATGGTGTTTGCGTATTAAATTGATAGAACTTGTTAGAAAAAAATGATTTTCTATTTTTATCTTTATCGAGTGTTTGACCGTTTCGAATCATTTCCGAGCCGATATCGAGTACTCTGTCCATTTTAGTGCCCCTGGATCATAGCAACCTTGTATATGTCAGTCAGTGATAAAAATGCCGATTTTCGGATGTTAGTATCTCAATGACCGTTTGAGCTATATTGATGAAATTTGGGATTCTGGTTAACTTGAGGAGGTTTAATATACAATCCAAATCTCAAGTATTTACGTTAAATAGATTTTGAGTTATGGAGGCGTCAAAAGTCGCTCCAAATGGTTCGGGTGAAACTACACTAGGCAGCTTCGACTTTTTTTTTTGCTTGGCTTGACACGCTGCCGCGTGTCTCGATATAATAATAATACCAGCCCTGTATTATATGCTGCCCACTGCTGAGCACGGGCCTCCTTTACTACTGAGAGGGTTTTAGGCCATAGTCTACCACGCTGGTCTAGTGCGGGTTGGTAGACTTCACATACCTTCGAAATTCTTATAAAGAATTTCTTAGGTATGCAGGTTTCCTCACCATGTTTTCCTTCACCGTTAAAGCGAACGATAATTAATAAGCAATACACACGTGACTTTGAAAAGTCAGAGGTGTGTGCCTTGGGTTTCGAACCTCCGGAGTTGCAAAGTGCCGAAAAATAATTTCTATTTTTAGTCATATAATTTATATTTTTTTATCATATTTAAGTGAATTAAGACAATTATGGTACATCTTTAATGATATTATTATCTATAAATATAATAACCCTCAATTAGATATATTTAACCTATTAATAATGACAACACATTTTTATTTAAATTAATAAATATTGTAGCTATTAAAATTTAAATAATTCCGTGTCAAAATTTTGGCGCTCCATTTCCCTCGATACGTGCACTCGCTCTAGAGTTCGCGCGTTAACTGGACGCAACAAGGCGTCCCTAGTACCTCGACTCGCGCGCGAGTCGAGAGTCTGGCGTAGTGCACGCGGTTTACGCGCGTATTTTGAATTCGCGTGATGGTTGTGGACGCGACGTAATGGTGTCTAGTATCTCAGGCCTTGTCCAGAAAGGGCGAATTATCTGCGAAACGTTTCGCGCGAAATCATTCGCGCGTTGGTGAGATACTAGACACCAGTGCATCGCGTCCACAAGCATCGCGCGAATTCAAAATACGCGCATAAATCGCGTGCACTACGCCAGACTCTCGACTCGCGCTTGATTCGCGCGTATTGCGCGCGAGTCGAGGTACTAGGGACGCCTTGTTGCGTCCAGTTAACGCGCGAACTCTAGAGCGAGTGCACGTATAGAGGGAAAGGGAGCGCCAAAATTTTGACACGGAATTGTTTATATGCTCGCGCGTTGGTACGCACCTTGTGGACGCAACGGTCGCGCGTAATACGCGCGAGAGAATCGTGGCGAATTCGTCCTTTCTGGACAAGGTCTTAAGTGAGATGTACAGTTATTCATATGTTTTTGACTGAGGTAGAAATATTTCAGTGCGACATTATCTGTGCATATTATGGGTTCGCCCGCACGAAAAGATTTTTCCTAGATAAAAGTCCCGCTATACATTTCCCGAGCCAAATTGTAAATCTAAACTATTCTTAATCTACTTGAAGACACACAAAAAAATTCATTAAAATCGGTCCAGCCGTTTAGGAGGGAGTTCAGTGACATATACACGCACAGAAGAATTGTAGACTACAGTACATACATATACATATACACTCACGCCTATTATCCCCGAAGGGGTAGGCAGAGGCGCAACTAGTACACCCACTTTTCGCCATTATTCCGTCCCATGATGTGATAGGGGGCGAGCCTATCACCATACTAGGTAGAATAAAGATTATACATTATACTATAAACATAGGTAATATGAGTAGGTATCGTAGGGTTTTGTTCAAACAATTTTTTTTATTACAAAGAATATAGTTTATGCTAAGAAATTTATTTATACATGATATTTCAGTGCATGCGAAGCATAAAGGATCTATAACAATTGTATTATATGGTGCAGTGGAATTTGAACTCTAATCTACAACGCTCGATAAAGTAACATCCATTGGATAGCATAGTTAGCAGTTATCTGGTGCTGAAATTAGATCGAATATATTTTAAACGACGTGACTTGGGACTTATTTGCTTTAGCTGACCACATTAAACGGAATTGAGCAATAAACAAGGAAAAACAGTGGATGCCTTAAAAATAAAATGTTAGGAATGTATTTAAGATATTTAGGTATATTAAAGGTGGAAACCAACAGTGTTACTGAGGATTTTTATGGTGCAAACATTTTGCCTGAGCGGATCAAAGAGTCAGACCTAGTTTTCCATTAAAACGTGGTTTTCTTTGTTCATTTGATGTACTCATATTATAACAAACTAACTTTAGCTCGCTGCTCCACTCGCGTGAAAAGATTTTCTGGGATAAAAGTCCCGCTATGTACTTTTCCTGTATAAAAAATAGTACATGTCCTTCCTTATGGTTTATGTTTACTCCACACTAAATGCAATTAAATTAGTTCAATGGTTTGGTCATGAAAGCGTAACATAGACTCAGTTCCCTTCGCATTAATAAAAGTATGAAGAGATAGATCCTTCAATTCCTAAAATATCAATTTGAAATTTCCTTGAGAGTAGTTAATTGAAGTCAAATACCATAACACAAGGGCCTTGAGGTAAAGTTGTTGAAGCAGGAACTATAAATCACAGATCCTTTGAGTGAAATCTTGTCAGAAAAGGGAATTCTCACCGGAGTACTATATAAAGTCAAAGTCAAAATATCTTTCATTCCCTAATACAGTCTCCTTTGAGCGGTTAAACAAAGATAATGCTGTGTAGTGTAATATTTTAGGTGGTACAGTCAGCGACATAAGTAGGTGAACAAATTTCAAACATCAAATCTTCAAACATGTTGTTATTTTAATAAAATATATTTAAAACCACTACAGTAAAACTAATCTATAGTATTAAGACTAAAACTAAGCTAGATTATAACTAAAACCATTCTGGTCTCCAAGATAAGGCTATGCCTAGTTTGGGCCCCCTGCGAAATTGGTTTAAAATTTCTGTGTAAGCACTTTATGTCACTTACATATTTTTTTTCTATTTACAATAATAAAAAAGTATTTTTTTTATTTACATACACACACGCCTTTCATGCCCGAAGGGGAAGGCAGAGGCGCAACTAGTACACCCACTTTTATTTTTATTTTTATGCGTCAGGGGGCGCGCCTATCGCCATATCTGGCACAAATTCCGAATCGCAGGCTGATACTAAATTGTAAAATTTTATATCACTATGCTCTACTCGGGGATCGAACCAGAGACCTCAGCATTGTAAATATAATACAACTACGCCGCCGAGGCAGTGCCAATAATACAACTACTACAATTGTTCTTTTCTTTATTTACATGAAGAAAAAAAAATCTATATAATTTTTCGCATCCAGGCAATTTTAAATTTTAAATTTGTTTACCTACTTATGTGGCTGACTGTACATGAGTATTTCTAGTTTATCTGAATTCTCTTTGATTTTGATATTATTCATCTTAATAATTATCATAATTGTTGTATTATGATAATTATTATTAATTATTAACAATACTATACATGTGTTTGCACCTTTGAACCTTTGTTGACACCTATTTAAAAAAATTACAAAGAGTCATTATGAGCCCAGAAAATATATTAAAAAGTAATGAACAACTGGATAAGTAAATCTGAAATTTCTAGAATAAATTTTTGGAGTAGGTAAGTCATACATTAATTCGAGTTAAATCGAAATTTATATTTCTTTGAAAGACTTTATGCTAAAAACTTATTATCACACCAAACATTTTAATCTCTAAGTAATAGGGGAGGTAACGCTAAAAAGCGTAGCGAGCTAATTAACTTAAAAGGTAAATAAGCTCCGCAGGGAAAAACGCGCGAAATATTACACAAGAAGGTAAAAAAAATATTAACGACGATCTATTGGTACAAGGTGCTTTGCCTTTTAGAAGGAATTCTTTTGGAAATAGCTAACAATTATCCTAATGGAAAATGGAAGTCATCATTCTTGTTTTGGATTATAGGGTCTTTGAACGGGCTACTTTAGTAAAGAATATTAATAGGATTTTTTCCTGTATATTACGTAAGAAAAATAATAAGAAAATATTGTATAGTACTAACACAACGCCGCACTGGTGGTAGGATTCTCATAAGAGTCCGTCTGGGTGGGTACCACCGCAATGTCTATTTCAACCGCCAAGCAGCAGTGTGCATGCGCTGCTGTGTTTCGGACTCTCATAAGAGTCCGTCTGAGTGGGCACCACCGCAATGTCTATTTCAACCGCCAAGCAGCAGTGTGCATGCGCTGCTGTGTTTCGGTTTGAAGGACATTGTAGCCAGTGTAACTACTGGACATAATGAGACTTAACATCTTAGGTTTTAGGATGACGAGCGCAGTGGAGTGCCACACAGTACTTTGTACTGAAGGTGCTGGATGGTATTTCTACTGTTTATGGGTTGTCGTATCGCTTACCATCAGGCGAACGGCATGCTCGTCTCGTCATTCGATGCCATAAAAACACCCTACGCAGACGAAAAGCATAAAAAATCGACGACGAAATTAAAAAAAAACTAAAAATTGCTCATTTCAGAGCATACAATTTAATACTTCACGACGAACATAAAACCTCATAGCTGATCGACGTTATAAACATTATATACCTTCTAAAACCATAATGAGTCGGTCTATTAAGGAATATAATCTACATCTTGATTGCGATCTTGCGGCACATAATGTAGTTGCCAGAAGAATTTATCTTACAAGCCGTTTCTGAGGGAAAACTTTATTCAACCCGCTATGTTTCCCTAATGGGACCAGTTAATAGCGCACGATGCTATTTCTCGTTGCCAGTGACAAATTACCTATTTACATTCACCCTTCGATAATAGAAGCTGCATCGGAGACTCCCATCTATTGATCTCTGTTATTGCGATGTGTTGTTCCCATTCGCTTTTAAATTAAACTGGGACATGTCAAGAGTTCGTAAGTTTGTTTTATTGCATTGAATGACGAGACGAGCATGCCATTCGTCTGATAGTAAGGGATACGACCACCGATAAACAGTAGAAACACTTATCAGCAACTTGGGCTACAAAGTACTGTGTGGCATTCCACTGCGCTCGTCATCCTGAGACATAAGATGTTAAGTCTCATTATGTCCTGTAAACTACAAGTGGAACATTTCCATTTAAATTATCGCTCAGCAAATTGGCGTTGACAAAAAAAAATTGTCTGTGTAGTTCGGGAATTGCCTGTGTACGTAAATTCTGTTTATAATTGCTTTTTTATTTCGCATGCAATTAGCGTTTATGTACGCAGTAAATTACCTTTAAAGTTTACGGTTTTAGACCTAAATAATATATTTTGTTTCGTAGGCTTTCGTTTACATTGAGCTAAATGAGACAACTAAGAGTATTTAATGGAATTTTGGTATTTGGTACAGAAACAGAGTTAAATTAAGAAATAACAAATGATGCTGGTACGAAATGTAAGAAAAGTTAAATAAAAACAGTGGCTTAGATGTATAATTACGTTGCAGAAGAGAAATGCAGTGAACGAAGCAACAGTAAAGTTAAATGTCTGTTGTTTGTAAAATGGGTGGGTTTTGTAATGGTTTCAAAAAGACGAAATTTTTGTATATATTCCTTAATTTCACTGTATAAATTGGGATTTAAGTTGTGGCTTTTGTTTAAATAATTAAATTTGACTCGTCAAGCCCCGCTACGGACGCCGGCGTCCGAGTATATAGGGTTTCCCCATACAACATCCTATTAATATTACAATCGCGAAAGTTTGTAAGTATGTATGGATGTCTGGATGTATGGATGTTTGTTACTGTTTCACACAAAAACTTCTGAACGGATTTCGATAAAATTTGGGACACGGGTAGATCATGTCCTGGATTAACACGTAGGCTGCATTTTATCCCGGGAAAATAAAAAGCGCGACTTTTATCCCGGAAAATTTTTGACGCGGGCGGAGCCGCAGGCAATATCTAGTCTATATATATAAGCGGGGTTTGACGGGTTAAAGGATTGTAATTTTATTATGCTTGTGTTATTATTAGAGTAAATAAAACGAAGGTATCAGATGACACATAAAACGTAGAAACCCTGTAATCTGTGGCATAACTAAATATATTTATATTTATCATCAGGTATTTTTCCATCTAAATGCAAAGAGGTGAGAATCGTACCTGTTCATAAAAACGGAAGTAAATAAGACATTTCAAATTACAGACCGATATCCATTTTGTCATGTTTAGCTAAAGTATTTGAATCAATAGTATACACTTACCTGTTTAGACATGTTCGAAACCAATTATCACCAGACCAGCATGGCTTTATAACTAGAAGGTCCACCAACACAAATCTAGTTCAGTACATTGATGACGTGACACTAGGGCCGGTATTAATAAATGAATCTCAAGTTTAAGTTACATCTCAAGTAGGCATAATGTATGAAGAGTTCAATACATTATGTCTACTTGAGATGTAACTCAAACCTTTTTTTTTTTTTTTTCTTGGTATTATTTGCGATCGGTCGACAGACCATAAGCAAATTTCTGGAAAGTTGTAAGTGGCGTTATGGTGGGGCGGCCATCGCCGCACCTACCAATTAAAGAAGGTGGCCCCCTTTTAGTCTATTGACCACCGCAGACGAGTCCAATAACTCAGCAACAAGCGGATTTCAGTGAGATGACAATCGTTCCTTGTGTTGTAGTTTATACCGTTGAATTTCACTTAGGACTGTTGGTACATTCAAGTAGTCGTGAACCTCAACATTTTTGGTGAACCAGGGAGCATTGACTATTGCTCTCAGGATGCCGTTTTGTACTCGCTGCAAACATAATATGTTGCTTTTGCTAGCGATGCCCCACAGTTGGATTCCGTAGGTCCAGATTGGTTTCAGAACCATGTTATATATGAGCAGTTTGTTGTCCACTGATAGAACAGAATTTCTTCCCATAAGCCAATTAAGATTGCGAAGCTGGTTATTGAGTTCGTCTCTCTTTTGTTTGATATGGTTCTTCCAGGTAAGTCGCCTGTCAAGATTGAAGCCTAGATACTTTACACATTCACAGTGTGGCAATGTGTCATTGCCTAGTCTGACGGGGGGACAGTTCCCTTTTCTTAGTGCAAAGGTTATGTGGTTCGATTTAGCTGCGCTAGCTCGTATACGCCATTTACAAAGCCATCTTTGAGTTGCATCTAGCTGTTGCTGTAATTTGTTGCTAGCAATGTCTGGGCTTTCGTGGACTGATAAGTAAGCTATGTCATCAGCGTATGTTGCCACAGTGACCTCTGTACTTGTTGGGAGGTCTGATGTGAATATGTTGTAAAGTACAGGACCGAGAACTGAGCCTTGCGGCACTCCCGCTTTGATGTCATATAAATTTGATCTTGATCCTCCTTGAACTCAAACTTGAGATTCATTTATTAATACCGGCCTAGCAGTCGACAAAGGTAGTCAAGTCGATGCTATATACACAGATTTCACTAAAGCTTTTGACAAAGTAAATCATCGTATATTGATTAAGAAACTGATGAATTTTGGTATTTCGGGTTCATTACTTGAATGGTGCAGTTCCTATCTAAATAATAGACAATCTAACGTTGTTATCAATGGCCACAGCTCTGATCCTTTCGTATCGTATTCTGGAGTACCCCAGGGCTCTAATCTGGGTCCCTTATTTTTTAATACATTTATAAACGATGTCACTAGTATCTTCAAGAACTCAAATTATTATTTATTTGCAGATGACCTAAAATTAATACGAACCATATATAATGCGCATGATGCAAAGCTATTACAAGACGATCTAGATAACCTTTCATCCTGGTGTAAATCCAATATGATGTACTTAAATCCAACTAAATGTTTCCATATCAAATTTACTCTTAAACGCATTAAGAATAAAACTACATACATAATTTCTAACATACCCATTAAAGATGTCATTGACATTCGTGATTTAGGCATAACAATTGACACAAAACTGAAATTTACCACCCACATTGATAAAGATCTTAATTCTGCATACAAATCACTTGGTTTTATCCTTAGAAACGGTAAAGAATTCAAAAAACCCTCCACAACATTGATTTTATACAATAGCTATGTTAGAAGTAAGTTAGATTACTGTTGTGCTGTCTGGTCCCCACAGTACCTATAAAGTTCACATTAACAGGATAGAGAAAGTCCAAAAAAACTGCTCTATCATACGTCTCATCGTTTTAAACCACCTGCCCACATAAAGTCATATAAGGATAGGCTTCAACATTTCAATTACAATCTTTAAGCGAGAGGAGAGGCCTTTTAAACTTGCTCTTCCTTCATAAAATTATGAATGGTGTAACAAACGCACCATCATTGTTAAACAAATTTGTATTAAAAGTTCCTAATAGTAATCGACCACCTCGCAAACCTGGACCCTTATTTCATGTTCGCTTCAATAGAACAAACACAGGGAAGCAAGCACCTGTTCCTCGCCTGTCCTGTCTGTACAATCACACAGTTAGTGTCTGTTACGACATTGATATATTCGGTGATAACCTATCACAATTTAAACGGAAAGTATTAGCCATTGCTGAATGTTAACATGCATTACCTTATTTCTTTTTTTTTTTTTTTTTTTAATGGTATAATGTTTGATTTGATTTTGTTGCTGTTACCTATATATTTACATTATATATTTAGCCTTTTTTTATTGTTTCAAAGATTGTGGCTCATGCTGTGATTGCTTATAACCAGAGTAACAATTACGTATGTGATAATTAGCTATAAATATGTGTAGATTTTAAAAGAATGATTGTAAACTCCGTTAGCAATCCTAAACAAATAAATAAATAAAAATTTTACAGTATTCAAACTTTGTCATATGTTACAGAAAACCGAGGTCAACAAACCGCGCCTTTAGGATGAAAACGACACAATTCAAAAAGACAGAAAATTTAGTTACCGTCATAAAATAACTTAAAACGAAGTTCTCAATACAAGAATAGTTTAAACACAGCTATATTCAAGCAGGAAAAGGACAAATATGTTACCGATATAACTATCGGTCCTTTTTTAATAATATTTTTATAAATAAGGGACTAGTTTGTAGTCATTTAAAATTGACATCTCAATTTTCTATTTTGTGAATTGTGTCGTTTTTGTTCTAAAGGTGCGAAACGTTCATACTATGTTGGAAAGAAAAATGAACATAACGTTGTTATAACTATCCTTAAACGCGTTATAATAAAAAAACAACGTTAGACCATTTTAATCGCCGATATAATGTGTCATGATCGTATAGATGGACTATCAAAGCCATTTCTCGCGTCAGCTGCCCGTTAGATTTATTACTGTTATCTCCAAGTGTAAACTTCTATTATGTTCGTAGTTAAACTGATAAAAAAATTGCATCGCTGTCTTGTTTCACTCTTATTTCTTCTTGATATGGTTGGATTTTCTGTTACTAGTTTTAAAGAGCTAGTGATGTGTTGTAAATTCGATAAATATTACATTTAATAAATCCTACTAATATTATAAAGGCGAAAGTTTGTAAGAATGTATGGATGTTTGGATGTATGGATGTTTGTTACTCTTTCACGCAAAAACTATTGAACGGATTTCGATGAAATTTGGCACACGGGTAGATTATGTCCTGGATTAACACATAGGCTACTTTTTATCCCGGGAAAATATAAATCGGGACTTTTATCCCGGAAAAACATTTTAAAGCGGGCGGAGCCGCGGGCAAAAGCTAGTATTATATAAAGTTATACGAAGTTTCAAAACGTGAAATTGACTGAGCGTGCAATAATTTCAGATATTATGCAAAACCGAATACATAATCAGAATTCTTTTACGGTGTTTACCACAATAGCTACCCAAAATGCAAAGCCGGGCTTGGTTCTCGTGATTTACGTAATTTTATGATACGGCCGATCATCTATGAGCTAGACGAATGGCTTACTACCCGGAGTTGGTATTTTTGGGTTACAGTTTATAATATAACGGTTAAATAGTCAGTTAAGGTTTATTTTCATCCATCCTTTTTAGTTATTAAAGCTGGAAGGTAACTTTTACTGCCTATTAAGTTAATACTTAACTATTAAATAAAGTTGAAACGTATTTTCATAAAAGTGAATGAATTAAAACGAAAATATTTAACGCATAAAAGTGGGAATAACAAAGATAAAATTATATACACAGAGTATGTTAATATTAAACCAACCACAAATAATAAATTAGCACATGAAACTCTGAAAACTGCCGATCCATTCATTAAAAGCTCAGATTACTTTAATGTACTATACTCTGTATTGAACTTTGTCTTTTTCGCTGACCGACTTCTTCATCTATTTTGTTTAATACTGTAGCAGTTTTTGTAAACTTCCTGGGAATAAGATACTGACCATCTAATCCTCTTTTACATTTTAGTGCCAATCTGAAGTCATATTACGAACATCTGATATTTTTATCGTTTAAATACGAGTAATAGGGTCACCTAATTATGGTCACCGCCAAAGATGCTGATATGAGACAGCGCATGTCAATTCTCTGAATTTCCAGACGAGAGCTGGTAGCGTCAATAAAGCTGTATTTTGATTATCACAATTATCTATCAATTATTTCATAAATATTAAATTGTTTTCGTAATTTGTTAAATTTTGTTTTAATCAATCAAGTTTATCGCCGTCCCCTGCTAAACAGTGTTGGGCATTAATCAATTAATTTGTCAATTATCTTGTTAATTGACTAAAAAAGTAATTGCAATTAAATTAATCGCAATTGAACTTTTAATTGCATCTTGCAATTAAATTAATTTGATTAACGTGTGTTAATTGTAACTCACAATTAAAATAATTCCAATTAACTTTTTTAGTTGATTAATGAAACAATTAAAACTAACAATTAACTTTATGTATCAAAATCAAATTAGTAAAGATTAAGGAGAATTAAACTATAAATATTGGACTTTAGACGAATAAAAAAGTGGTCAAAGGCTGTAAGTATAGCTTATTTTTCCTAAATCTTTCTTTCTAAATAAAAAAAAAACTGCTAGTAGATAAAAAAATGAATATTTCCTTTCAATATGTGTTTATTTTTATGCATAACAATGCAACAGCATTGATAGATATTTCTACAGCGTAGGTATTTTACATTATTTTGCTGAGGAATGCCAACATATGCAACTTCTCAATAGATATTTTGAGATAAAAAGTATTTTTATTAAATACAACACACCTTTGCCATCATCAGCTGCAGTGGAACGCCTTTTTTCATTTGCAACAATGACAAATCTGCCAAAGAGTCACAAACTGTCAGACAGCATGTTCGAGAAGAGAGTGGTAGTGAAGTGTAATTTAAATTATTACAAGAAGTTTTAAATCGTTATTGTCTATCTAATCATGTTTGATTAAAGTTATTGATTATTATTGTGATCGGTCTTTTATGTGTTGCCAACATATTTATTTAACTATATGAAAATATGGGGGGGCACTATTCTACTACCCGCAACCACACGGATATATCCTACTAATATTATAAAGGCGAAAGTTTGTAAGAATGTATGGATGTTTGGATGTATGGATGTTTGTTCCTCTTTCACGCAAAAACTACTGTTCGGATTTCGATGAAATTTGGCACACGGGTAGATCATGTTCTGGATTAACACATAGGCTACTTTTTATCTCGGGAAAACATAAAGCGGGACTTTTATCCCGGGAAAACTTTTTAACACGGGCGGAGCCGCGAGCAAAAGCTAGTTGTATATATACCGGCTTTATATTATGCAGCAGTATTTTTATAATTGTTATTTTTAATTAAAATTAAAAAAGCAATTGAAAATTAATTAATTGTTATTTGTTATTAATACAGTTAACAATTAATTAATTGTTAATTGTTATTAATACAGTTAACATTTAATTAATTGTTAATTTTTATTAATACAGTTAACAATTAAATAATTGTTAATTGTAATTTTTCACAATTACAATTGATTAATCGTTAATCTTTAATTGTTCTTGCGATTAAAATTTGCCCAACACTGGCTAAACGTAAGTCTCCCTATATAAGCGACAAGAAGAATGTATAAATCATACATTCTTCTTGTGCAGACTTTAGACGTCCACTGCTGAACAAAAAGATTTCCAGACCAACCTCTTAGCAGCTGCTTGCATCCAGCGGGTTCGTGTGACCCTTACCAAGTTCTCTGTCTACCTTGTAGAAGGACGTCCAACGCTGCGCTTACCAGTACGTGGTCTCCACTCGAAAACTTTTCTACCTCATATGTTGTCAGTTCTACGAGCTATGTGCCCTAATCATTCAGTTTAACCAATCTAATAATTAAAATTTTACAGATTTAACAAATAAAGTACCAGAAAATTTACGCCATCTCACGCGATCAAATCCACACATGGTTTATGTTATAATATAAATCATCAGCAGTGTGTAGGACGGCAAAAGCGTTTCAAAGTTTACTTCTTCCATGACCCAGTTTCGTGTTAAAGTAATAAAATGCATTCTCTCAAGTCCAACTGCGAGTGCCATTAATGCAATTATTGATTTCTTCACATTTCTTTATTAGGTTTGTATACAAGTACATCCAATATGAGTATCTGACTTTCAAATGTGCTACGAGTATAAATACTTTTTTAAATCCATTTATTTACGTTTTCATAAATTGATGTGTCTAAAAAAATGATCTTACGGGAAAAGAAGCCTTATTGAGTATTTATTTAATTTAATTTCAGTCACTACCTATTGTTAAACTTTTGAATAGTTTAATTTCGTTTGTAGTATCTTGATACGTTTGTTTGGAGCAGCTTAAGCGAATACACAAATGCGGTTTGGCACAATAGCTGATAACCATTTACTAATTTACCCTCGTTTTATGTAACAAAAGCCAAACAAACGGGCAAAACAATGTCTGGGATATCTTAAGGGAAGATATAGTTCGAGATTCGATCTATTGTTTGCTATGTTATAGGTACAAAGAGCGTCATCAATAGCCAAATGTTGACTATTTTTTTCTGGTGTCGTCTGAGTACAACAGAAAGTTTTTGTGGCTGCCCTGCCTTATAATAATTTATGTATTTGCTTGGTGTAGAACCATTTTTTGTTCAGGTTGAGCCACTAGGCCGAAATTTTAAGCTCATCTATAGCAGCCAGCAAACGACTTGAACCAAAACCGAGTTGTGAGGTTTTTTTATACGCTAGTGTCTATACATTTTTCATTTAAAAAAATCTTCATCCGGCAGTGATTCAAGTTGTTTAACAGCTGTTGTACGGTAGTCACTATGCAGTCGGATATAAAACACTGTAGGATACCAACCGATCTATATTACGTAGTTACTATTTAGTATTCTGTATCTGTAGGTTGGAACTAAAATGTTGCTGAGCAATAAGCAACCTAAAAATCGACTGACAAGGATAATAAAAGTCAGTAGTCGCCATTTCATAGTGCCTTGTACAGTTATTTATTTTAAACAACCTGATAGTTTTATGTGCTAGAGGTACCAAGTGACCTGACAAATATTTCTACAGTTTTCAAGTTGATACTTTATGAAGTGCCTTTCTGTGATTGGAAATTCAGTTAGTTCACGAAGCGTCTCAATGGTTCATTAAACACCGTTACTTTCGGCGTCTAAATACTTAGGCAATTTCAAAACAGTTTCCCTAAACGACCTCACGAACGTTATAAAAGATAATGACCTATTTTGGCTAATACTAAATTAGGCGTTTCTGAAAATTACAGCGTTTTACTAAGTGACTTCAGTCAATGGTTCGGCTGTTTGCTTGTTA
Organism: Lapara coniferarum; assembly: GCA_949316025.1. Lineage (NCBI taxonomy): Eukaryota > Metazoa > Arthropoda > Insecta > Lepidoptera > Sphingidae > Lapara > Lapara coniferarum. The sequence continues at coordinate 6,276,396 of OX438934.1, read as the reverse complement.
TGTAACTTAATCTATAACTTCATTAAATTGACATTACGTTAATGCTAGTAACTAAGTTAAAAATATTTCAGGAAAATCTTTGTGTACTTGATATCAGACCTTGATATTATTAACACGCTTTTATTATTTTATTACTTGTTTTTGACTTGAGACCTAACTTTGCACAAATTTACGTCAAATTAGGTTGCTGAAAGTTAAACAATGTTGTTGTGGAATTAGTTGCTCCAATACCTTAATAACACACATCACAGCTTCATCTTCAAAGTGATAGGTAGAGGAAACCAAGGCATCTACTTGTTGCAATGTGTATTTCGTCCCACGATGAGCTAGGGAGCGAGCCTGTCGGCATATCGGGCATAAGTTTCTCACTCGGGGTTGAAACCGAGTAGAAAACCTTAAGTGATATTTCACTTTGCTTGAACCAGGATTCGAACCCGGGACCTCAAAGCAGTAATAATACATCACACGCGATACAATTACAGCCACCGAGGCTTCAAATACTAAAGCAGTGAGAGTACCATAATGATTTTTATATTAATAAATCAATTAAATATAACAATATAATGCCCGTGGACTAGTTTCTAGTAACAATAGTAACATAATACAGCATTCCGGTCGCAGTAGAGGAATGGATTTCTTTTCATTTTCTCTAGTGCACCTGGTAGTGACGTTTTGAAGCTATATAAAATTACTGTTATATTCCCCGTACAGTTTCCTTTGCTGAGAATCCGATTTAGTGATTGGTAATAAAATATCGTTCTTACCATGATTTGTTTTAGAGCTATTTTATTTTATGTTTGTAATTTACATGTTCTAGTTTTATGTGGAACGATATCGGGAATATGCTGTATAAGAATTATTGGGTATCAGAAATATTTATGCAAGAACCAATAAACAGATAAGGGTGATGTTCTTTATCAATGGGTTTTTAAGAGTGTTTGAAGAAGATATTGGGAAAACCTTTTTAATTACCGAGCCCTTGTAAAAGTTGACTATATCTAAGCGGACAATTGATTGAAAGAACTTTGGGAAAGTATCAATACAATTGAGTGATAAAAAATATTATTAGCCATTCAAAATTAAAAGATAGTATTTCGTATCAGAAAAACAACAAAATACTAATGAAAGCATTTTAAACATAAATTACTAACAAATACAACAAAGCGATTTGAATCTTAAAATACGATTGTGGATATAAAGCTGTAAGGACGGGTGCCTTCAAATATCCATTCAATTCGTTTCACTGGTTTACGATCGAATGTCCCTTAAAGAAAATGTTTTGTTGTGATCATATGGCTCTTCGTTGTCTTGGATCTTTACCCCACATAAGCAATGGATTTAACTAAATATCTATACGTTTTCCAATAATGGTGGATAGACATTGAAATAGGTTCTGAAATTATTTGTGCGAAATATGAGATGTCAGTCTGATCTACATTTTTTTATATGTGTTCCTATTTATGACCGAATAACTCAAACTGTACTACTGTGTAATGTTGTACTGTTTAAAAATCAAAGAAGAGTTAAAAATTATAAACAAGATTCTCTCAGCGTTATGTAGAGACAGGTCCTAATAAAGCATTTCAAGTATAAAGTCTGTTCAAACTGAGTTTCATTATTGAAGTCTGGTTAACGTAGATTGGCGTACTTGATCATAAAACGTTCAAATTAAGCTTTATTGTTATGACGTGTTGTACAATCGTGCGTTGGAATAAAAAAACCATGTTAAAAATCCACTCTTATTTATTTTAATTAATAAAATAACATTAAATATTATCTGATACTCGCAGACATTTATATTCTATAACTAAATTATTTTTATCAAAATTTCGAAGTTTTAAATTTGAATTTTTGAAATTCGAACCATTAAACTAATTCGGTTCTCGTAGCGTCTTCGTTAGTAGACTCCATTAATAAATCAATTATCAAGAGTATCGATAACAAATTAGCGGTTTGAATCAATCCGGATAGTTCACACCACTAATTGTAACCTATGGAGATTAACAATTATTAGTAAACATGAAATCGAATCGAAATCGTTTTAAGTAAATATTAGATTGGCTGTACCGGTGTCGCAGTTTTATGGCATGCGTGATAAACCTCTCGACTGTAAGGTCTAGGGTTGGAATCTGAAGTCGCGCAAATTTATATTAGGTTTTTCAGCTTTTTATCCCGAAGTCTGGAATTTGTGCCCGATATGATGACAGGATTGCTCCCCATCATATCATGGGATGGAACAAAGATAGCAAGGGGTGCCCTGGTTGCACCTGTACCCCTTCGGGGACTAAGTCGCGATGTTTTTGTTTTTTCGAAATATTAGGAGTTTAACGGCCAGTTTCTTAATTATTAGCAACAATCAACATTACTTTTGTCTTTACTTTAGTTTTTACAATGAAGGAAGAGGTTGTCATTGACGTAGGAAATGCCGATCTATAAGTATTAACTCCGAGTAATACCGTGAACTTTGTTAATTATCCAGCCGAACATTTCCGAAGTTAAAGTTGGTTATATAGTGTGGAGACGTTAACGTGACGGCTTAGTCCGCACATTCCACGAAATGGGGTCGTCAGGTGAAGTTTCCAACGATAACAAGGAATAAACGTGTTTGAATCAATCGGTACGAAGTTTTCGGCAAGTGTTTTCTGATTATTGAATTTGGTTTCATATCATTACGTGTTCAACTATAATGTTATGTTATAGTTGCATTAATGAATTGCGATTGTCTTTTTAATTTATGCGTATATAGGTTTTTCGGAGTTGGATGATGGATGTATGGGCGAAGGTGGTATTTCCATGTTTTAGACTTCGTCATGATTTAAGCTTTCAATAATAATAAAAGCTGGTTTTTTTCATATAAACATAATATATTTCGTCTGAACAACAATACAGAGTAATAACAACGTTCTGTTGAGCTAGCCAACTAAACTTCGAATGCCCTGAAGCGCGTCTGCACTCTCATTATAAAGGTTCGCTCCCCTCTACATAATTTCATACTACTCGATTCATTGAAGTCAACAGTAATACAATATTCATAAATAAAAATAGTCAAATCAACAACTTGTTTTACAAATTCAAATTAATCTGCAACATTGTGTATTTTAAATCTCACTGTGCAATATTGAAATACTGGTAATTAGCTAGCATCCTATTTTATAGTATTTTAGTCACTCCGACAAGGTTAGAAAGCGGGAAGTCCAGGGTTTGAATTCTAGCACTTTGTATGGGTTACATACTTTTTTTTTATACTGGTTTTTCCACATATATCTTATGGGAGATATTTAACTTACCTAATCTAAAATAATTATCTTACCTGAAAAATGCAAGAAAAAGAAGAAACGGGAACTACAGAATCTTATATCTTCAGATATCACAATTTGGACTTTAAAACTAAAGCGCAAGGCTGAAACTCCCACAAAGCAAACACACAGTAGTTTTGGCTTGTAGGTCCTTTGAGCCTAGTCCCTCGAGCTATCCCTACGGAAAATTTTTAGTACTTTGTTAGCAACATGAATGACTGTTTGAATGGAAGACTCCAGTACACGTCATACACTGAGTTTACTCGAGGAAAATATGAGCGAGATAAGTTAAGCCTTCTCAGGAGTGGAGGCAGCCCGTGCCCAGCACTAGATTAGTACGTATGTGATACTGGTCGGGCATTCTTCTAAGTGCAGTGTTTAATGTATATAGATATGCATCATCATCATCATCATCATTAGCCATATGACGTCCACTGCTGAACATAGGCTTCCCCCAAAGATTTCCAGATGGGACTGTCAAAAGCGGCCCGCATCCAGCTCGTATATATAGATAGATATGTATAACATTATATAAAATAAAATATACGAATGGAAATAACAAAAAAAAAATGTTCAACCAAAATGACGCGCTATTTCAAAATAATTGAAATATGTGTCCATAAATACTAACTTTATATGTATTACAAAGGTTAACACCTAAATTCGATATATTTTCGAGTAAGTAACCAGCATTGTAAATTTAAAAAAAACTGTGAAAGCAGTAGATCTAAATATAGATACATTAACTCGGAAAAATAATATACTTGGGGCGTTGCGGGAATAGGCAATAAGCAATTATGCCCTATGAGCAAGTTTACCTATAGCAAATTACGAGAAATCTTGTGCGAAAGAGTAACCGTAAAAAATTAATCTAGCGCTATTTCGAAGCTGGTTTTACCATCCTAGGAAATGTACAACCTTGACGATAGATGAGATAGACGAGACGAGATAGGTAGATTTCTCAGTGTGTAACGATGTTTAGGTAAGATAAAATATTTTGTTTAAGTGTTGAAAGTCTAAGTAAGGATACTTGTATTAAGGTGAACAGTTGGGTGTATAATAAATTAAAGAAACAAATTGGTCCCATGTATCCTATGTATTAAGTAAGGTTTAGTCTGTTTATATTATATGAAAACCAGGAATTAGATCTAATTATCACGGATAATATGAAGAAGCTTTCGTTGCATAATTTGTCATTAGTGGGACTATACCATAATGAAACTAATCGATAAAATAGAATATAATTTCATACTCAGGGCAATTGTTATAATTACGTCTGCATAAAATATGATGTTGAATATCCAAATAACAGCCTACATATTACTTTACATCAACATTTGAACATATAATTCCATTAAGAAACATAATGCAAAATTCATTGGTATCAGAAAAAGAAAAGTTCACAATTAAAATGGAGTTGGATTGTTTGTCGTTGTTGGAAATATTTTTGAACTTCACTAGCAGTTCTTCCACATTTGTTGGTTCGCATTTCATTGTCCAACTTCATTTAATATTCATTATTTTAAAGTTCTCAACTCTAAGTAGGGACAGAAGACAGGCAATTTGTATTTGTTCGAGCTCCACTTCATAAGCAGGAAAGGTTAGTTTGTGTTTTTTATTTTGTTATTTTTCTCTTGTGGAATGTGCAACGTTTGTATGTTTACTGAGTGAAGGGTGATGTTCTACATTTTCATTTTGTTTAGTTTAATGCTCTATTTTTTGTCTTCTATTTCAAGTTCATTTTGAAACTCAACATAAAGTTATTCATTTGCCTAACAACCTTTTTCTTTCGGTACGATATCATTAATATCTACAGTATATATTTTGCACTACTTTACTTGCGTTTTTTGGATTATGAAATAGGTTCGGCCTCTTGAGTGCCAACCTAGGTATCCTTAACACACCAATGTTACCTTATTGATAACGTTTTTTTTTAATAATTTAAAAATCTATTTTACTGTTTTAATAACTTCACTATAAGTAGGTTCTAAGAATCTGATCTCTTCAGACACTTGTTCAGCTTTGAAAGCCTTATTACAAATACTGATCTAATTATGAGATATGGGGATATCAACAATATTTTCGATAAGATTTCCACCTTAGAAACAATTATTATCATTAATTATTATTTTAAAAAAGTAGGCCGCCATATTACGCAACGACTTTTTCAAAAATCGAACATGAATTTAATTTCTGAATATTGTATTGGGTTGCGCGTCCCATCCATTGTCGGGCCATCGAATGGTGCCATATTGAGTAATTTGACTGAGTTATTATCGATTTGGGAGGTTCCGATCACGGCAAAATAAAACCTGAATACGAATGGGCTGTTTAACGTCGTTAGCTATTCCACGTATTACTGATATCTTGTTCGACTTACAATTGTACGATATTCTAAAATTGTAAGAACATGATTTTTTTCGGAAAAAGGTTTAAATCTTCCAATTCGACTCGTTTTTATATCGAATAAAATGAACAGAAAAGTAATTCCATTGGCATATAGTTTTCTTCAAACCCATCTATTACTTCCATTACTAATCATTGACTTAACAAGAATTATGCATAACTACCTATTTATTATTTTCGCACAGCCAACAATACTTCAATTAACGGATTTTTAGCCTATTTTTACGCATTTGGAAATTCTATTTCGATTTAGTGACAATGTTACAATAAACCAAAAACAGTCTTGAACATGAAGTAGACAAATTCAGTACAAAACATCTAGAATTAAGTAGAATCTTCGTTTATTTAGCAATTTAAAGCAATATAACTAAGTCTAGGTAATATTGAAGCTACATTACCTAGTATTAATAGTTCAACGTTAGCTAACACGCGCTAGTCTGAAGTGTTATTTAACGCTCTTGAATAATAATCGATACTTACACAAGAGCAACGATTTTCGGCTACCGAGGTTCATTCAAGCGATTTATATTCGATTTTAAACGCTTTGCTAGGGTATTTTAGAATTGCAAGCTCTGTTAGATCGTTTAGATTTATTGCTCTTTTAAGGGACCTTGCCTAATAGTCAAATTGGGAATGAACGGTCTGCCGAGACGAATGTTTAAAACCCAAAGCACATACCTCTGACTTTTCCAAGCTACCTATATATTGTTATTCAATCATCGTTCGCTTTATTGGTAAAGTTAAACGTCGAAAGGAAACATACACGAGAATTCTCTAAAAAAAAGTATACAAGGGTATGTGAAGTTTGCCAACCTTAACTGGGCTGGCGTGGTGAACTAAGTCCTAAACCCTCTCGGTATTTATATACTGTCTAACAATATGCACGGAACTCTTCTATAGGCTGGTATTGAATTTAATAACCATAATTATTGGTTGTTAAAAAAAGAGATGGAGAAACTAGCTCAAATTTCAAGTCATTCAACTACCCATAGTACGTTATCCAAACATGTTAATTCCATACACAATACATGAAGAATACAATACAAGAATTATTGCTGGGTGCTGCAGAGTATGAATCCGAACAACGTAATTAGGTACTCTAATGTCGCTGTCATGCTTTGAACTGTTCAGTAGGATGATCAGGCACTTGACTCATATGCTATTCTTAATATTTTGCTCACTGATGTCTGCTGTCAATAAGTATCTATAATTAAGATGAATCAGAACCCAATTTCCTCATAAAACTTTATAAACTAGATCAAGTCTCAAATGTTCAAAGAGTACAATAAGAGGTGCGGAGAGAAGTCATTACGTGGAATGGATTCTATCTACCCCAAGCTAGTTGAAGATTTGCAATAAAACTGCATTGTACTCGGTTACTATTTGCTTTATATTGCTGCGTAGAAGCACAGTTGTGTGCTAGTAGTGCTTGTATTTTGCTAGTAAAATTTCTGTGTTTTTTTCAATAATTTTCTAGAATCATCTCTTGGTCGACGTTTTATATGGACGTCACCCAGATTACCATCACGTGCAGTGGGATCACTTACTCGTGCCAAAATAAAAGTGAATATTTTCGTTCTTGCAATATAAATGATAAACAAATTACAGGCTACTCATTACTCCTTAGAGCATTTTGGTTAAACAGTCTAAGCATTACGTACATAATATTTTTTTAATCATTTTAATGTCTTAAAAGTTACTGAGAATTTTTAGGAATCGATTACAAAAGATAAGTTTCACACAAGTCGATGTAATTTTTTAAATTATTAATTGCATTGAGCATAAAAACCAAGTTTTGGAAAATAAGACAACCTAACCTAACGTACAATAATATTCGACAAGCTAGCAATGATCACATACAGAAGAATGTAATAAAATTACCCAACATTTTTGCAGTTGATTTAATCGAGTACAAACTTGTTCCATTTTAATACCCAAGGCGATCCTTTCTTCGCGTCTCGCAAGTAGTGTCAAAGAGGCTCTCTATTTTATTCTGCTCCATATTTTCCTAGAGCACGGTGAGCTCGGAATAGGAGCTGTTTGCTCTCTGCTACTTAATACTAGTAACTAAAGCGTGCTATGCTAGGCAGTTATAATTTGGAAGCTAAAGTTGTGAGTTTTGACTTTAATTAAATGGAATATGATTTTTTATGGCCAACATTAGTACTTTCATTTTGCTGGTGCGAATACTGCTTTACTCTATAGAAAATAGGTATTGAGTAGCTTTATTGTTTCGTTTGTTAGGTCTGTGGTAGAAGGTCTCAATAATCTTCTTTCTCTCTCTTGCCAATTCCTAATTTCAATAATGTCACGTCTACAGTTTCTTACGCTGTTTGGACATCTATTGGTAGTGGTGTTATTTCTTTGGTTTTAGTTGATTACATGAGAGTCTGTCTACCTTTTATAAGAAGTTTTCATACTAATTCATAGCATCGAATAAAAGCCCAAAACAAAAATTAACATAACATTTGTTTAACTTGTCCTGTGTATATGATTCTTATTATGTAATTCTCAGTATCGATTAGGGTATTTTCGTTGACCATCCTATTGAAATATTGAAGCGTTGTACTTATCTATACCCACATGAACGTATCAAGCATTAGAACATAAAATATTCAAACCAAAACCACTGAATACAAAAGCGGGATTCATCAACCGCTATTACTTTACGGCGAGTAATTACCCTATCAAAAAAAAAACGTATCAAAGAGAAAACATTCCACAAAATCTGCCGACAAAGGTGTTTAAATTTTGAATTTAGAACAAAAATCCGCTCGGTTATCCGAGTGTCGGGCCTCAATGACGACCACCGGCTGCGATAGGTCACGCTGGGGTGCAATAACACCGCAAACCTTTGTCCCCCTATTCGACCGGTGCAATGTGCCAGCTTTGACATCCGCACAATTTACTCTTTACGCTTTTGCACTCACTGTTTCAGTGTAAACGCGGACTGTTGAATACGTTTTAATGCGAATTTTTTGTTGACTAGTGTATTTGCGGTGTATTGAAGGAACGATGGAGATAAAGTGAGGGTTTTTATGTGCATGAAAGACATTTTGTAGAACTGTGTACATATTGGTGTGTGTGTAAGTTTAGGATTGGTAAAGTAAATCTACGAAAACAGGGCAGGGTTCTTAAATGAAGAGCGAATAGCGGATATGATACAAAAAAATATATTAAACCATTAAAAAATAAAAAATACTACAAAACAGATGCAAATGACCTGTGTAAAAAATGGCTGATGAAACAAATATAAAATAGCATTATTCTCTAAAACAGTTCTACAAGTACATTTAACATTCTTCTGACAATTGTCTACACATTTCAAGCACAACACAAACTTAAAATTTAGACGAGACAGTTTCATTAAATATGTCATTAATTTCGCTAACAATTCCCAGAAGTGTGCGCTTAGTTGCGCAGACTTTATCACTGTTTTAATTAAATGAAACTAATGCTCTTTGCGTGTCATCGGCCGTCTCTCGTCAATGGTGTCAAACGTGACTTGATTGCTAAGTTTCAGTCATGGCAATATCTCTGCGTTGTTTGCATAGCGCCAGTATATTAGACGAGTTATTTCAGCGTGACGTCATTCAAGAATATGGCATTTTTATATGCCTTACCATCGAAACTCGAACTCTCTATAATCGTGATCGTTCTTCCTGATTTAGAACTTCATAATATACAATACATGAACTCGCGTCGAACTTTGGCGTTCGATTGAAAGTTCGAAATTTAAATTTATTCTGTCACTTTACAACTGGAATCACTGATAGACGTAATGTTTAAATCAACGGTTAGTTTTGTATAATTGAATAATTAGCCCCCATTTCTATAGGACAGTAAAGAAAAGATTCCGTACACGATTAGAGATAATTACTTCTTAAACTAAGTTTTCAAGTCATCGTTAAACCCTTTGGAATAACCAGGGCCGCGCCGACCCAAGACAGCGCCTGTATGCGAAATCTATGGAGCGCCTATGATTTTTGTTGTTCCGTAAACTGTTTCATAAGTTTTAATTTAGAAAATGAGCTTTTGTAAGACGTTTGTAATAATATATGTAAGACTTGTACGTGTAACTACTGTCTTACCTACTCACCTATAAAGAATATAGTGGTAGTATAACAAATATAAAATGTCATCCTGATTCCGGCGCCCCTATTGCCTTGGCTTGGCTCCGCACACTTTGCACATATGGACGGCGCGGCCCTGGGCATAACGAGTCCATTTAATAGTTATGTAACAAATTTCATCCAATGTATTTAACTATTATGAATAGTAGCATGGTTTACTCGACAAACTTTATTTTCAAATCGCGATATCTTTATTATGATCCGATCCATTACGCTATCTATCATCAAATCATAAACAATTAAAGCACTAATTGCAGTCAATATTTGTTTTTGGCTTTAAAAACTCGTTAGCGAAGGTATTTTTGGGTATGTAATCATTCTGATGCATACTTAGAAAATATTTTTTTGTTCTTGAGCTGTCCGCCTATAATATAAATATTCTTATAACATGTTACAATTAATGAATTAAAACTTAAATATTAGATATTTGAAAAAACTGTCTTCATAAATGCATCGAAATAGACTCAACATAGGACTACTTTGTTCGCGGCTCAGCCCACGTGAAAAAGTTATTCCAGGATAAAAGTGCCGCTTATATTTTCCTGGGATAAAAGTAGCCTGTGTCCTCCCCAGGGTCACAAAATAACTCGGTAAAAAATCGGTGCCGCCGTGATGGCGTAACAGAGTTACTTTCGCATTTATAATAACTACGAATAAGTATGGACAGCATCAAAATGTTATCGTTATAAATAAAAAATCACATGTTTAAAAACAAATGTGTGCGGGCGATGTCAAGGCCCTTTATTTTTCCGGTCGGCGGTAATGTATCGTGTCCTGTGAAATACGGAGCTCGGGGCGGCCGATAAGGCGGATTTGCCGCAAACGACGTCGGCCGAGGCAATTTGTCATTTTTGCAGTGCGAATGCATTGGTTTGTTGCCCTCAAATACTAGGTATAATGAACAATTATTTTTTTTATTTATTTTTACCCAGTTTCGTAGGCTTTGCAGCGCTTCTTGGTCACAGGGCGGACTGAGGTGTTGGTGGTGCGAAAAGTTAGTGTTACAAATCGATCTTCAATTTAAATAATTATTTATTTATTAAATTGCAAATGTAGTAAATAGTAGATGATGAGAATCACGTTAATGACCCGGGATAAAATTGTATTCGGAATAAGTGGAGCCTATATGGATAACATTTAACACACACTCCAAATCCGTTAGCAGTTTCAATGCAAGCGCTTACAAGCATGTAGATATGTTCACAAATTTGGATGCATATATATTTTTTATGGCATCGAATGACGTGACGAGCATGCCGTTCGCCTGATGGTAAGCGATACGACCACCCATAAACAGTAGAAACACCATTCAGCACCTCGAGCCACGAAGCACTGTGTGGCACTCCACTGCGCTTCTCATCCTGAGACATAAGATGTTAAGGCTTATTACGTCCTGTAGTTACACTGGCTACAATGCCCTTCAAACCGAAACACAACAGTGCATGCACACTGCAGCTTGGCGGTAGAAATAGGCATTTAATATTCGTAATTTAATAGAATTCTGTTAACTAGAAAATGCCAAGAAACACAACACAACTAGTCAAAACATTGACAACTGAACTTTAAATTGGAAAGAAATACGTCTAAATGCGCCCGTAATGTTATAACATAACCAGTTAAGCTAATGTCCAGTAATCACGCTGGCAATCATGAAAAGACAATGCGATGCAGGGTCGCACACATGAGATCTACTGCATATAAATGTGCTTGAATAAATGGAATGCTTATATTGTCTCTGTTTTGCGACACGTGTCCTTTGTTCATAAATAGTCTTTACTACGGGGTGACATGGATGGTTTTGCTATATGCATGTCTTAGAGGCATTTGTTGTTATGTTTATAGTGAGATGTGGAGCAAAAGCTAAAGCAAAGGGGAACGAGACGGGCAGCGCCATCGATTCCACATCAGGGAAAGCATTAATAATTATCGACCGGTTAAAATATGAAGTTTCTTTCATAGGACTAAAAACTGTATGCCTAAGAATATTCTAGATGAATTTGGGTAATGTGCATGTTCAACCCACTTTAAGCCAGCCTTTTTTTATCGCGGGGAAAAAATCCGTTATCGCTACCACCACTGTAGGGTGAGTGGAACGGTTATGTTAGTTTGACATAGTCTTACAGCCCAATGTCGACACTCGAGAGTATAGCATCATCAGAGCGAGCATTGGACCGAGTCCCAACATTATGTACACCCTACACCGGCATACCAACCAAAACCCGCGGTGGCCTTCTTTGGCGCATACGGGACCCCGGGGTATCTTGTTGCACTAAGATAGGTGCACGGACCTGCCCCAACGCAATGTCGCATTGCGGCTCCTGTCTAAATGAAGGAGCTGCGAAGCACCCAAACACTAAAGCACGCCTTTGGCGTCTACGACTGCAGAAGACCGACCCCCTGCATTGTTGTCCACCTCGAAGTCGCTTGAATTGGGGTAGTTGAGCGAACAAACCCCACCGCTCGCCCCGTGACTCTGTCAGCCCCAATTAATAATCATATAATAATAATACCAGCCCTGTATCATTATACTGCCCACTGCTTAGCACGAGCCTCCTCTACTACTGAGGGGGTTTAGGCCTTAGTCCACCACGCTGGCCTAGTGCGGGTTGGTAGACTTCACATACCTTCGAAATTCTTATAAGGAACTTCTTAGGTATGCAGGTTTCCTCACGATGTTTTCCTTCACCGTTAAAGCGAACGATGATTGATAAACAATACACACGTAACTTCGAAAAGTCAGCCCCAATTATTCGCTTCTTACGACAGGCAGGGGATGCCGTAGCGGAATTCTCTACATGCCCCCGTACCACATGGCACGTATTTGGCCAGCATGGCAGGCCGTACGGCCTTATTCTTTTAACTATAAAGGAGACCGGTATCTGGCTTTCAGACATCATATATAATACAAGGCTTTTATTAGGATATTACATTATTAAAGTCCCATACCAGCCTACACGCCATACCCAAATCTGTATCCTTTAAATTGCAAACACCATCATCCTCATCAACCATGTGATGACCACTGCTGAACATAGGCCTCCTCTAAAGACTTCCAGACGGACCTGTCAAAAGCGGCCTGCATCCAGTGTGTTTCTGTGACCTTTATCAAGTCATATTTATTAATTGCACACATATTTATCTAAAAACGTACTCATATGACGTACAAAAACATGTTATCCCATAGAGCACGTAGAGCCTTCCTCTCCACGAAATAGGAGTTTAAAAACAATGCCACATAAGAAGATAGTATAATGCCATGCAACTTTAGTGTTTATATTATACCAAATAGTGTCATAAAGTCCAATGGTAGCTGGGAGTGGAAATATGGAAGCAAAACTATTATCCGTCAATGTACTACCTGATTGCTTCACAATTAGAGAAGTTACGAGTTTTGATTTAATTAATTTCGAATTGGCTTTGCGTCTCCTTGATTGTGGATTTAATTAAAGTACAGATATTTAGCAGTGCAGAAATCAAAGCTATATTTGGGTCAAGTTTTGCAAAACTCGTTGGAAGCGGCGATAGCTTAGTTGGGAGTGGCACGGACTGCCGAGGCGAATATCCGCAGGTTCAAAACCCAGGGGCACACACCTCGGATTTTTCTAAAAATTTATGTGTGTATTCTTTGAGAAATATCGCTCGCTTTAACCGTGAAGGAAAACATCGTGAAGAAACCTGCATACCTGAGAAGTTCTCTGAATTTCGAAGGTATCTGAAGTCTGCCAGCCCGCACTAGGCCAGCGTGGTGGACTAAGGCCTTAACCCTCTCAGTTGTAGAGGAGGCCCGTGCTCAGCAGTGGGCAGTATTTAATACAGGGCTGGTATGGTTGCAAAACTTATTTGTGTGTTTGTATAATAAGATAGAGGCAGTTGATATTAGAATGATGACCGGTTGTAAAAACGAAGATATGTTGCTTCTGCAACATGCTTGAAAAAGTGTGCTGGAATTACTCTACAACTGAGGTGGGGTCGAGGCTGTGGAAGAATGTAAATAGGCAAAGAAGATACGCCGCTGTAAACAGCAGTGTTCTGGAAAAATCAATAGTTCGCCAAAATTTTGGGGGAAAATGGAGATTGCTAAAACAGCTTCCTTTGAGAATTCGAAAATGTTGTCTTCTAAATATTAAATTACAATCTTTTGATCGAGGCTTCACTCAGATGGAACTTAGAGATTCAAACATTAAAAAAGTCGTCTGTGTCCTTTGGGGTTCAAACTTATTCGGTACCAAATTTCATCAGAATTGGTTAATTGGACAAGCAGAGAAAGAATAAAATACAAAGTTATTTCGAATTTATAACATAAAATTGGTTTTTATTCAATAAATACTCATACACACACTCACGCCTTTAATCCCCGCAGGCGTAGGTAGAAGCGCAACTAAATTTAATCAATAGAACTTACTTAGAATACTTTTATAATCATTTCAAAACGATTCTGTATCTCTTCTCTTTGATAAACTCGTGAGTATTAAATTTCTAGATCGTCGTCTCGATCGTCGTAAATTTCTTGATCGCTTAAGCAAGACAAAACACGTAGTTATTATTTTAAGACTCCTTTTTAGAGAGCATAAGTAAGGCTTAGGGATGTTCTTAAAGATCTTTATTATACAGCGAAAATTCGCAACCGTTTCAAACGAATTACACGTCTTTACTGTTTTTTTTGCTACCGAGCTTTTTACTATGTATAAACGTTTCGCTAAGAAAATTAAAGAGACTTCTATATTGTCACTCATCTTATTTTATTCTTTTATGTTTATAATAATACAAGGTTTTTAAAGCATCACTCGTGTTGAAGACCCTTTGGGTATTAATGTTGCTCTGTTTTCTTTCATGGAATAAGGAGCTTAGAAGTTAAACCAGAACTTGGTCCAACTATACAATATTTTATCCAAATACGTTTTACTTTATTTTATTTTATTTTATTAGGAAAAGCAACAGCCTGAATACATTAAGGTTTACAAATTTAGATACATAATATTTGGAAGGCCAAAAAAATGCTTTCCACAAACTTACAAAGGTAATACATAAATTACATTATATTATAATTATAATCCATCCATCCATCCAAATTCCAAGCGCTTACGCATGTGTGTATGTGTGTGTGTGTGTGTGTGTGTGTGTGTGTGTGTGTGTGTGTGTGTGTGTGTGTGTGTGTGTGTGTGTGTGTGTGTGTGTGTGTGTGTGTGTGTGTGTGTGTGTGTGTGTGTGTGTGTGTGTGTGGGTGTGGGTGTGTATATATTAATACTGTTGATAATAAATACGAAATAAATAAACGTCAACCCGGTTGTACTTGTGTAATAAAGGTGGACTTTACCGCCGCTACAAAAGCAATTTTGTTCAGATGAAAAATGTCAATGTCAGAGAATCTTGTATTGTATGTTTCAACTATTCTGGTAAGAACAGTGTTTTGACCATAGTTTGTAGAATGAAAAGGTATTTTAAAAAGAGCTGTATGTCGAGTACGCCGCTTAGGTACATTAAACATGACACGTTCGAGTAGTTCAGGAGAATCTAATCGGCAAGATATAATGTCATGTAGAAACCCCATATCCAACATTACCCTACGTTCTTCCAAGGTAAGTAAATTGCTTAAGTGACAGTTATCCCGGTACGACAACGCGGACGGATTGTGGGTTTTGAAGTTCAAAAACTTTAGAAATTTCTTTTGAATCCGTTCAATTCCCATTTTATACTTGTCATAAAATGGGCACCAAATCGGACTTGCGTATTCTAAGGTGCTACGCACATAGGCATAATACAGTACTTTAATAGCACCCAACACCCAAGTATAAGTTTATTACTACAAACCATCTAAGCACCATATTTCACATTTATGATATAACTAGCTTTTTCTCGCAGGTCCGCGCGCGTGAAGAAGTTTTTCCAGGATAAAAGGCCTACTATATACTTTCCTGAGCTAAAGAGTAGCCTAGATGCTATTTCATACTATATTCTATCTCTTTGCCTTTAATCCGTTTAGCCGTTCCGGCGTGACTGACATCCAAACTTTCCCATTTAAAATTTTAGCATAGATAAATTTAACGTAATTAATAGTGGAAATACGAAAAAAAAACATTTATAGTCGTGACTATAGACTTGAATCTGAAGTTGGGATACAAAATCTCGTGAAGCACCAGTAATGTAAACATGAGCTACTTGTCAATACGCAATATTCAGAGGAGAGGGCGCTTGATTTACGACCGTCGTGATCTACACAACATACCTTCCGTATGTTTGCATATCTATGCAATGTTTACAGATTACATTTGCGGTCTGTGCGAAAATTGGGTTGCGAAGATATTATGAGTGATTGGATTGTTGAAAATGTTATTTATGAGACTGTTATCGATCAATATACTCTGAATAATATTGCTATGCTCTACCTAGCAACTAGATATTTCTTAAGTGTGCCTAGGGTTCAGAACCGGGAAATCACGGGATTTTCGGGACAGGAAATCCCTGTTCCGAAAATCCCGGGATTTCCCGGTTTTTTTGATGGTTAAAAGGACCGGGAATTTAAAATTTGATTCCCGGTTCTTTCGATACTTTCGGTACTCCATATCGCCATTTAAAAAGATTTATAATGCGGTTTACTGTCACTTTTATACTTTACTAGCTTTTGCCCGCGGCTCCGCCCGCGTTTTAAAGTTTTTCTAGGATAAAAGTCCCGCTTTATATTTTCCCGGGATAAAAAGTAGCCTATGTGTTAATCCGGGACATGATCTACCCGTGCGCCAAATTTCATAGAAATCCGTTCAGTGGTTTTTACGTGAAAGAATCACAAACATCCATACATCCAAATATCCATACATTCTTACAAACTTTCGCCTTTATAATATTAGTAGGATAGTAGGATTCCACACTCACTTCGTAATTGCCGCGTGTCGAGTGTATAAAGCACATCATAATCGGTGAAGATTCTTACTAATATATAAATTTGGAAGTGTGAATTTGTCCGCCAGTGGAGGTTTGGATAATTGGATATTTGTAAGTAATAACCGCCCAAACCACTGAACGTCATCATCTTCAGCCTTTGTGAGCGGCCTGCTGAACACAGACCTCCTGTTCCGCTCCCAAATAGGCTATATTTTGTTATATGCTATAATTTGTTATTTACAAAATATTTTATTATGTTAAATAATCAAAGGTCTGTAATATTAAACCAGACAAGTCCCGAGCAAAGCTAATATCATTTAAAATTTACGTTGGCGTTGGCAAAGTTTGTATTCAATTTTAATATAAACTATAGAGAAAGTTTGTCGAATGTTTTGCTGTTATTGTTATAGTCTTACAGATGCATTGAGAACTTCTTTAATAGCCTACTTGGCTTGTTCAATTATTGTAATAATTTGTGCATAAAATGCATCAAGTTCAAATTACGAACGTTACAGATACTGGAGAGTCCAGTTTTCTTTCTAAGTATTCTTCTATAATGTATAGGGAACGTGCACGTCATGAGCTCTGCCATATGGTGGCGTAATCTGACTTCCTTTCAGCACATCGATACTTGGCATTGACGTAAAATATTCGTATTAAAAGGATGGAAAATAACATTTAACTTGTTGACGATGTATAACTGTGTATCTGGATGCTCCAAAACATAAAAATAAACAAATCAAATGGTGTGAAAACCTATTATGCTCCCAAGAATAGTACCTAAATACTTACATTCCATGGTTATGTGAAAATCGACAAAAATAATAAAAGTTGTATAAAACATATTATGTACATAAGTTCCTAAAGCATTTGGAAATGTCTCCTTACGTAATTTATAAAAATAAAGATGTTACATATTGTTCAATACAATACAAACATTACTATACAAACATTAGGTAAATACAAACATAATAATAAATACAAAAAAAAATCTGTTATTTAAGGAACATAACCTCCTAATTTTGCTTTAATAACTAGCTCCAATGTAAAAAATACAGAACCTCCTTTTTGAAGTTGGTTAAAAAGCATATTATGGACACGCTGGGTATCAATTGTGTTCGGCCAGAACACATATCTATTTTTTATCATTTTTGTCGTATTAAAAGAATATAACAACGTTTTTGTTTTTAAGAGTTTATTTTTTTATCCACATGTGGCTCATGTGTCCACATGTGGCCCCTATACCTAGTTCATGCACGCTCCCTATATTCAAAAGTAACTATTCAGAAGAATATTGCTTTGCAAAAGTAAGTAGTTTGTATTTTTAGCACATTTAAATAACGGATCGACTTTTGATCTACGCTTATTCTGCTGTTCTAAAGGTTAAATGTCAATTTTATTCATAGTTTCCGAATCAGCTTTCGACTCTACGGTGGGTTTTATAAGTTCATGACATTTTTAGCCATTTTCTATTGAAGCTGTGATATTACAAAAACAAATGTAATTTTAAGTATAGATATCATCAATGCTATATATGTATAGTGAGAGTTTTATCTATCGTATGTGATTTGTTTGCGTTGAGGTCCTGGGTTCGAATCCCGCGTCGAGCCAAAAACATTGCGACTGGGTTTTTCCATCTTAAAAGTTACTCAGTCGCAGCTCGGAGTCAGGAAGTTGACGGTGTGATACCCCCGTGCTTCGGAAAACACGTAAACCCTTTGGTCCTACGCTTGATCTCTCTCCGGTCATGTCAGATTGCCGTCTCACCAGACTATGAGATTGAAGGAATAGTGAGTGAACCTGTGTAATGTGGATTATGCACACACTTGTGCACTATAATATCTTCTGCGTACCTGGCTGATCTCCGTTGAGATTGACCACCGTGGCCGGAACTGGCTAGGGGATATACCAAGATGTAAATTGTAAAATGTCGATTAATGATAACATAATAAGTAAGTCATGTATTTTGTTTTAGTTCTAAGTTAAAATAAATAATCCTTATACTCATATTTGAAAACCTTCCAAATTCGTATATGATCCATCGACCATACGTTCTCTTGTCGTACAACAGGCGATCGGCTTCAGGAAACAAATCGGAACGGCTTCGTTAATAATTTTCAACAATTTATCACTCTGAATTATTAACCACGTAATTATTACGCATATTTAATACAGCAACAAAACTTTCATGAACTGCCACTTTGAATACCTAATGAAACGGCCTTCATAACTAAATTCCCAAAGGGTTTCAGGGTCCCCACAAATGAATTTCGAAATATGGAAACAGAATGAAACTGATGAATTTCCCGAGGTCATCCATGAAGTTGCAAATCACGACTTCCGGAATTCGTAACAGTTCCAGCTTCCCAAATTTTAATTACACGGTATCTCATTCTTGCGTACTAAGTTCACGGAGCTTCTCTTTGAATGTTATTACTCATTCCGCTCGCAAAAAGCTCTTCAGGAGCAAATACAATTACAGTTAATACTTTTATGTGAAAACTAAGCGGAAAAATCTGTTTCGGCCTCAGTCTAGTCAAGTCGATCTCTCATTCTGTACGATTTAAAATCCAACAACGATCTTGGAGAAATAAAGTCCCTTACAATATCATGAGCAGTTTAATTCCTTGCGTAATGTTCTTGAAGATTTACGCTCGGAACGTGCGGGAACCTCTATAATTACCATAAGAGCCCCCATGGCGCGTGGAATTCTTACATTTGTTCCTTCACGGTCTTTATAGGCTCCAATTAGTCGACTCTCTAAATATGGTGATGAATTTTGAATTCAAAAGGTCACTACTGAAGTATTCATTCTCTTGGAGTTTATTGCGTCAGTAGAGATGAGAATTAATCTATGTATAAGCTTTATGAATTTATTGTTCAAGATGCTCACTTTGTACATAATGAGTGGATGGTGTGGCAAATGGACACTTTATTAAAGTCATAGGTATAGAATATTTATGAAAATGATAATCAGGTTCCTTAAAGAGAAATGAACATCTTTGACATAATGTAGATAAAGTAATTTTTAACAGCTATGTTTAGGATAAAATAAACGTTATAAATTAAGTAATAAAAGCTGTTATTTCGATTCTAGATTGGAGATAAATAAACTAAGTGACTAAGTGGTCCTTTCAAAAGCATTTTTAAGTCATAGTAATATACAACAAGCACAGTCAATATAAAATATTAATTAATGTAATAACTTCAAAGTCTATTAAACATAACATTTCATTAAAGTAACACTGGCAGGTTACAACATGACAATTTTAGCGAAAATGAACTAAGACGTTTAGATATTGTCCCGCCGTTGTATTTAAGTCTTATACAAAAAGAGGTTGCAATCTTACTTCCTTTTACATTTCCTTTTTTAAAACTGTCTAGACAACGTCAAATTATCAACAGCTGGTTTTCCGCTGGCATTTTAAGTGCAAGTTGGAATTGGCTGATTTACCAGGGCTCAGGTTATACTGGTCATTGGCATGTCACGCTATATCCGGATATCCGCCGTCGTGTCCGTGTCCAGGTTGCTTAATTAATTTGGTTTTTTGTTTTATTTCACGCGGTTGACTGAAAACAGCTCAGTTGGCTTCAAAAATAAGTTTAATAATTTAGTATCTATATTAGACTTGCACTGTTCATTTTTAAAGCTCGAAATAATATGTTGCAATGTGTATCGTTGATATGAGTTTGATGAAATAAATTGTGTCATGATGATATTTCCAATGTAAAATATAGAATCTAGGTAACTTTAAAAATCTTTTGTGTATCATGTCAAATATATGTTCTGTTTTTCTTGCTCACTCGATGTACAATTCTTCATGGATTAGACAATTTATCTTCAAAGATAGTTTCACTTTGTGTTGAAAACGTATTTGATTTACAAATTCTTTAATCTTTTATTTTCTTGTCGATACTAAGTGAGTTTTCGTGTTATCGGAATATACTTTGTAACTTAGCCAGGCGCGACCTCTTTTCTTCTTATAGCTTGTTTCTAGTTATATAATACTTTAGAATTAATATCAAAGATTATTATTCAGATATCAACCTTGTATTGGTAATAAAAATGGTGTCACTTTATAAATCCCTAATAAAAATGCATGCCCATTAACGTTCATAAGTTAGAGTACCTACTCCATTTGTCCATGTCAAGTATTGGTCGTTATTACGGTATCGTAAAACTAGCTTGTGTTTACAATGCAGTTTAAAAGCACCATAAAAATGTCTAGAAAGGTGTGTCAGTCCATTGCTGGCAACAACCCCGGTACCCGCAAGCATCTGGCACTTGTTGCTTTACCAACTTGCCAAATTCTGTGCCAGATGGCATGTAACGAGTCTATGTCAACAGCAAATTCAAATTTAGAATGCAAACAAAGAGCAAACGTTTGCCTCCGTTCGATTCGATTTTCAAATGTGTGTTTATTCGGCCAGTGGTCAATCTTCTTTCTGTTTTATTTCTTTAGTAAACAAAGGCATTTGCTAGAAAGAAAATGGGTTTTATGTTGTTCTCTCACTCCTGACAAAGGTAGAGATGGTAAAGCGTTATTCCCTACTGAATTTTTACGTAGCTTTTATTTTGCGCGTTCATTAATCATCTCAATATTGTAGATGATTTTAAGCGCTTTTTCTGAACATCATAATAGATTTTCTTTCGAAAAACGCTTCCGTTTCATATTCTGAAAAGAATTAAGATTTATATTAATATCCGTCGGTACGTCAAAGAACCTAACAATCCCAGCTTCTCAAGAAAATAGGCCAATGGAATAGAAAAGACTCCTGAAATTAAACCATTATGATGTAATATTTTCATGACTTCTGTGAGAAAACATGCAAACATACTAAATTGCAGGCATCCATTAATGATGTTTACTATGCCAACTATCCACACGAGATATCAAATCTAGTAAACACCAAACACAAATAGATCTCCACGACAATCGCATTGCCAAAGATTGCCAGATGTATTCTTGGGAGTGGGTATTATCGATTTGAGTTTGGCCGAGACTGTCTCTTGTTGTTTAGAGCTCGGGCTGGCTGGAGGAATAGTGGTTTGTAAGTTATGACTAAAACAGATAATATATGCATTATTTTCATTGTAACATTGGCTGGTCGAAATACTTGTGGTAATTTTGACGGTGAAGGAAAAAAAAACAAAGTTACTTCCAAATAAAAACATGTATCATAACTTTTCCAATAAATCTTGCGAAATGAAATAAATATTTGTTGCGGTTTGAAACTAGAAAACAGAAAAAAATGACGTACTTTCAAAAGCGTTTCGCATAAATTGTTTTTTTTATGTATAATTATTACGCATAGGCTACTTTTTACGCCGGGAAAATATAAAGTGGGACTTTTATCCCGGAAAACTGTTTAACGCGGGCGGAGCCGCGGGCAAAAGCTAGTTCACTATAAAAACACCTTTAAGGTAAAGAGCATGTTTCGCTACACGCACTACATGTTTTTATAACTGGCTGAAATTTTGAATGGACGCGTTCCACTCCTTCCGTGAACATCGCTTTAGAAATGGATGCAAACATCTCTATCATTGAAGCCATTACGAGCTTTCTTTTCGTATTCAATTCATTTATCAAACCAGTTTTATTTATAAGATCTGACTTCGATCGTCACTCATTTTTTATTTCATGAATAATTCTGACATGTCATACAGCATGACAAAATTACAAAGTTCATCCGAGATAAGGTTTTTCTGAGATTCAGAAAATCAGCGTTCACTCTTATATCAGATGATGTTATAAGATGATGATATTGAATATTCTCTGCCCTAAGAGTAAGATTTAATCTATTTGCGTGCCATAATGTATGTAAATCCTTTAAGCGTGAACTATTAACAGATTACAAAGATATAAAATATTCTTAAATCTTCAAATTTATAACATTAGCATTGTCGTATACATCAAATAATAATGTCGCTTCGTATGATTACCATGTACTTTATCCAAAATTGTTTTGTATAAAAGTCGCTTCTAAAATAAAACTAGATGTACCGGAGCGCCAAACAACAGATAAGAACTGTGCTCAGCTTAACGGACTAATTGAAATGTTCGGAGGGAAAATACCGAACTACTGGACGTTACTGGTTACTTCTAATGTACAAACTTTAGTTTTATCTCCCGTTTATACTTCGCTCAACCGAAAACTAGCCCGGACTAGATCTGACGTTATATTATGATTTAAGCCGTTTATCTACGTTTATTCTATGGAATTTGTATTTAGTTCTGATTGTGTAAGTTGGGTCGTTTGGATTCAACTTAAAAATTACTTAGCATTAATTCGGATTACAATGGCCTTAACAGAGTATTTTAAAATAAAGGCTAAGGCCTAAAAGATACGTTCTGTAAGATTTTTTGGTAATGTAGCATTGGTTTGTTGAAAACACTCTTGAAGTATTAAAACTTGGTAGTATTCACTTTTAAACACTTTATTACTTGTAATCCACAAAAGTCTCTCTTATTGTGTGCTTCTTACTTGGTGGCTGAACGACGACTGACTATTTTATAAAATCGTCTAAAAGGTTAACATTATGATTACAAGCACTCAATTAATTTAAGATACAGAGAGAACTGTCAGATGTCGTTGAGCCACTGAACTAACAGAACCAAATTAAAACGGCCATTAATATAATCTTAATCATTGTTTAATTTACAAGTTAAAATCAACATATTTTATTTAGATAGATTAAACAACATAGTCAAATTCATTCCTTTCAATAAATATGTAGATAAAATAACAATGTTATATCCAGTAAGCTAACAGATTAAACAATAAATATTTATTTTGTGTATAAGTTCTCGTTATGTTTTACGAAGTTTGGGTTGATTCAGTGCTTTGATTTTAAGCTTATGAGAGCTAAAACCTCGACCCTCGACGCAAATCATGATCTATTTTTAAGTGGTACCAGTGAATCTAAATGAAGATTATTTTTAAAATAGTGGTATTATGAAATGCCGCGCTTAGCATTTATCGTAAAGCGTGCGCCAGATGTTTCACGCGAGTGTGGGCTTGGTGACAATTTACAATGGCTGGTGCTCTGCGCCTGACAGCGTGTGAATGGGAAACAATGTAGCGAAGGAGGTAAAAACCTACGGATTGGGGTGCACTTCGAAAATTCACTAGATGAGTCTGTATAGTTGATTCTTTGTAGTAAATGACAACGGAACCAATTAAATGGTAATAGCAGTAAACTAGAATCGTTAAATTGTAGTCTGAGAAAGCTGTAGATGGAAGACCCGCAAACGAAAATGAAAAAAAAAAATAAGTTTATGTGTAATGTTGTAATATTATTATATTTAAATATTATCCTTGAAATTTTTGTATATTTTGCTTAAGCAACTCGTATAACTTTTGTCTAAGCGAATAACCGGCTTGTCAAAACCTATTTTCTACATGAATAATATGATTTAAAATTAAATCTTCAGACACAATAAAATGATTTTACAACGCGACACGCAAGCTCAAAATTGGATGCGCCCTTACACAAAGCAATTTGCTATTGAGAAAGGAACGCTTTATGAGATTCAACCATGCGATGTTAATTGAACGAGAATGAATCGGTTATACGTTTTATTGATGAACGTAACGTTGATATAAATGCTGGATATCAGATATTTTAATCTGCATATAAACCAATCAATTCTATACTGTTTTATTGTTAGGTATAGACCTCTACTACTGAAAAGATTTAAGCCTTAATCCATTGCGATAGAATTGTGCGGATATCTTCGAAGTCTTCACAATTTACTGGTGGTAGGTCTCTTATACGTAAGAGTCCGTCTGGGTGGGTACCACCGCAATGTCTGTTTTTACCGTCAAGCAGCAGTGTCCATTCACTGTTGTGTTTCGGTTTGAAGGACATTATAGCCAATGTAACTACTGAATGCCACATAAGTACTTTGTAACTCAAAGTGCTGGATGGTGTTGCTGCTGTTTATGGATGGTCGTGTCGCTTACCATCAGGCGAACGGCAGGCTCGTCTCGTTATTAAATGCAATAAAAAAATAAAGCGAACGCTTGAATAAATCTGACTGAATACAGCTTACAGCAGCAAATATATCCCAGGCTATAGAAAATGCACCGCCAAGCGACCCCGCCTAGTGCACGCTGAATAGATCCACAATTGGTCACATCCCTAAATCCGTGTCTGCTACATCCAACAGCTCGAAATATCGTGATCGGCTCTGGAATCACATGTTGTTTAAAAGTTACCAAAATCGGCAATGTTAGCCTTTCAATCGTTAGTGAAATAACCACGCTCGTGATTTCGCCGGTCAGTATCGCATTTAACAATATGGCTGGTTTCGATAATTGCACCGACTAGCGCTTCCGAACAGATTAGCATTCATCTAGAATGTTCGATGTGTAGTTTTGGAACATCGCATTTTCTGCCAGTTTAATCAAGCGACATGAAAGAACTATTGAACGTTTTAATGGTTTTCGCATATCATGAAGCCATTATTTAATGACCTTTAAGTAATATTATAGATATTAACCAAAAGGATTTTCTTGGAATAAACATGGAAAGACAATGATATTTGGCAGTATTTTGAAACTAAAGAAAAAAAACATGATCATAAATGTGAAAGTTCCTAACATTTCCGACACGATCAATCAGACATTAGCAAAAAACTTTAAGCGAAAACGCCAACATGACAAGCCTTTCTTCGAATGACAAGCATTATGAGCGACACGATAAAACTATACGATTTTATTTAATGAAACCTCAAACTGTTACGATTTTTCACTCGAATTTCAACAGAATTTCGGTTAAAGCGCTGACCTTGTGTAATTAATCAAAATGCTTTCCATCATCAATCTCGTATCGGATAATGAAATTTGTTATCATAAACACTTGGAACCTAGATTTTGTATAATAATGACTTGCTTTAACACAAGCTAATAGGGTAGTTTCCTATGTTCTATTTTGTACATTATTCATATCCATATAAAGTCCATAAAAAGAAATTCTTCTTTGAAATCAGCATCAAAATTGGTTGAAAAATAACGCATTTAAATACATTTGAAATATTGTTGTGAGTAAAAGTGGGGGCGTGATGAGGATATCTCTCTATCTCTTTCGAACACAAGTACCGTTATGGCCGGTGACACCCGGTGACGTCACAGTCAGATATTACTGTTGTTTGACAATTACCCCTTCTACCAAATTTCAAAGCTTTATAACTTACTAGCTTTTGCCCGCGGCTCCGCCCGCCTTAAAAAGTTTTTCCGGGATAAAAGTCCCGCTTTATGTTTTCCCGGAATAAAAAGTAGCCTATGTGTTAATCCAGGACATGACCTACCCGTTTGCCAAATTTCATCGAAATCCGTTCAGTAGTTTTTGCGTGAAAGAGGAACAAACATCCATACATCCAAACATCCAAACATCCAAACATCCATACATTCTTACAAACTTTCGCCTTTATAATATTAGTAGGATTATTACGCCAATTTAGAAAAATGTTTTTAGTTAGATTTTGGATGGCAAACATTTTTGATAGATGTTTTAAAAAAAGTAGTCAATTAGCCTATTAAAGGCTATTTTGCTTTAAAAGATGATGATCACGGAATTTGACATTGTGGTTAGTGATTTTTACATACATTCACTCAACTAATATCTACGATCTTATTAATTACTATCGGCCCGCCCTGGCTTCGCACAGGTAGCAAAGCATAATATTTAAACATTTAATTTTCTGTCGTACAAAATACTTATGAATTATACACATAAACCTTCCTCTTGAATCACTGCGTCCATTGGTGAAAAACATATGAAAGTCCGTTCGGTAGTTTTTGAGTTTATCACGTTCAGACAAACAGATGCGATTGGGGGACTTTGTTTTATAATATGTAGTCATGTAAGGACATATCCTTAAAAATAAAAAGATAAAAGTAGCATTTCCTTCCTTGAATCTCAAACGATCTCCCTACTTACTTATTTGCGGTTCCACCCGCAAGAAATTATTTTCCGGGATTAAAGTCCCGGTTTATTTTTCCGGGGGATAAAAAGTAGCCTAGGTCTTTCCCAGGGTCTTAAACTATGTCTCTTCCAAATTTCATAGAAATTGATTTATTGGTTTGGCCGTATCGACTAGCGAGAATAAAAAAATCCGGGATAAAAGTCCCGGTTTGAATTTCCCGGGATATAAAGTAGCCTATGTTACTCAGGGAGACAGAAGCATTCTAATGGTGAAAGATTTTTTGAAATCAGTCCAGTACTTTTTGTGTTTATTCCTGTCAAACATACAAAAATACAAATCTTTCTTCTTTATAATATTAGTATAGATATTTTGGTTGTAAGTACTTTGATTTTCATAAGATGTCAATGTAAGTACTTGAAGTCTGGAGTTGTTGCATTTCCTGGAGTTTTAGATTTTGTAAGATAATTAAAACTCCGTTTATTACATATTTCAGTTCAATATGTGTTTATAATTTCCGCGATCGCTTGAGGTCGTAAAAATAGTACAAAAAAGTCGGAATAATGCTCATGAATACCTAACATTTATGTTCTTTTATAGCCTAAAATAGCTCTAAGCTATGTGTCTCCGTTATTTAGGCGAAGTTCACTGGCTCACTAACCCTTATCAGGTCATATTCAGGTCGTAAAACCTTTTGTTCAATAGCAGTACGTTCTATAAAATTAAAATATTTCCCGCCCTAAATCCAACTAAACTGTGGTAAGGGCCATTTTCTTCTTGAAAGTAAATTAACGCCAAGTTTTCTTGGTTAGTAAGTAGGTCGGTTTACGTTAGCGTGTTAATATTGTAATATTTTCTTTGCTTTGTAGTTTTTTTTTTATGGCAGGCAAAGATTATAAGGCGGTTCTGGTTTCATCTAACTATCGAAATTATGATAAAATTCATTGATACGATCAGGAGTAGGTATACGTCTTTCCACGTCAACTTCATAAAAAAATATTATGCTGCTGATGATAGATATTCCAATTTGTTAGTGCTTGCCACACTAAGAATTCCATCAAGGCTTATGACAGGTCATGCCACCGATTATCCAAGTTATTTGATTTTCCTGGCCAGACTCCAAAACTCATAAAACGTCGCGCCATATTTAGTATTCTTATATAGCTGTATTAACAAATTCCTTTATCTGAGTATTCGTTAGATTTTATGCTTCGAGACGAGAAATATTAGATGAGATATGACAGTTCATAAACGTAGATCGACGTCTAGGATTGAATATGAGACTTCTTGAAATAGAAGTCTTTAGTATTATTACCTTTTGTAAGGTTTCTTATACAAAGACGAGATGAGAAAGGCGATGAGCCTTGCTCATCATAATTGTGTAACAAGTGGGAATTCATACAATTGCCCGTAAACGTAGCAGCGTTACTCGAACTATTTACTAGCAGTCTGTAGCAAAGGAGCAGTCTGATGGATAAGTCATGACTGCCAATAAAAATAACAACACCACAACGATCTTCACTGCCTAACACACGGTACTCGTCATCTTGAGACTTTGATATTGATAAGCCTCATCATACGCAATAAGAACACTGGATACAAACACAACAAACTTTGCACTGTGTTCCTTAGTAATATAAATATATATTGCGTACCCACTCAGCTATTTTCTCCACTTACAAGATCACCTATTATTTTTCTTCGCTACCTTAGTTTACACCTGAGTTTATTATTACATTTGATTAAGCAAATATTAAAACCCTCATATAACTCCTAAGAGGCTACATCTCACATGTTTCAAATAAAAAGCTGCTTGAACGCTACAATTTCGTTGAAACATTTTATACTAATTCCTTAGCAAAGCTATACTTAAACAACGCTTATGTATTACTCCCCACGGAGTCTTCAAGAAGATAAGAAGGTGCCATATTTCCTTTTACGCGGTATCTAGACGTATCAATATTATAAAAGCCCGGCACAAGTCGTTTGCTTAGGTCGTCAACCTTTTGCACTCACGGATTGATTTTGGGATCTTCCATTATTATATGTGATCTACCTGGTGTATCCTGCGGCTTTGTGGAAGGTATTTTTCTGGAAAGTTTGTGAACTTTTCCAGTAGATGTTTTTTTTGTGTGCGAAATTTCTTCCAAATCTCCTTTGGTTAACCATCCTTCTTCTCACTTCCCTCATCTCATCTTCCTTCAATCTGTCCAGTTTATGTGTTAGTTCCAATACACAAACTTTGTCGCAATTTTTAATAAATAATATTATACCAGTAGGTTTGATTCATTTTCTATATTTAGGTCAATTATGAGTGTCTATTATTTCGTGTCTCTGAGCTACATCCACTGTACGTTTTGCTTGATCTACGTAGTAAGTTCCTGCAATATTATCGAAGCCACAAGATTTCTATCCAGTTTTTACGGGAACCCTTTCGGAATCGACAGTGTTTATAACAAAATTATTGATATTAAATATTCATCTAGTTTCCAAGTTCGTAGTAACAAAAATGACTGAATTGCAAAGAAGTTAAATAAAACGCAATTACAAGTTGAACTAGTTATTGTCGTAGTATCGGAGGTATACAATACAATGAATTTTGTAAACGAAGTAATACATACAATATTATCGTCTTACCTTGAGCCTTTCTTACTTTGCGATATCTATTTACCTGTCACACATCAAAGTGAAGAATATCTATATTTGAATTATCTTGTTCAAAAAGCTACCACAGTGCCGGAGCGTGTGTTGCCCTTAGCAAATTTCCATCAATATTCTTTGAATATATAGGTATTATTGGTCAATACTGATCAGAGTATATACCATCAAAATATAGGTTAAATATTCTCAATTCTGTCAGAAAAGTTTTATTCTGTTTTGGGGCTGAATGGTAAAGGCTACGGACGCCTGAGGTCACCTACTTACAGCTTTTATTCTTACGACTGACTATAAGTAGAAAATTTAATTGCGCATGCAGAATTGTTTAAATTTAATTCTACGGAAAGCCACTGATCGGACTTGTATTAAAAAATATCTTTTATTCGTACCGTATAATGGTAAATCTCCATAACAGGTGTACACACAATATAGCGCACCCTGTACAGTAAAACGACAATAATCCGTAATAAATTATATACCAAGCAGTTTTTACTATCGCATATTATAATCCAATATTTATACAAATACAAAAACATTTATTCGCACAAAACCACAGCGTAAACAAATTTCTACATTTCCCACATAAACTACACCCGGTATATCCCATAACAAAACGTTTTATCATTGTTCTCATGCAGAGTGTTGCCACAAGCGATCTACTAAACGTATTGGCATTTTTATTACAAACCACATAAATCAAAAGCGTATTTATTCAAAATGTGTCCATTTTATAACACATTCGAACAGTGTGCGTTGATCCGATAATGTGCGGACTGAAATTATCCTTTTGGGTTGGCGAGAGGAATTTCTGATATTGGATACGTTCGTGTCTTATTTACATGTACAGTTAACATATTTTAGACGAGCTTTTTTATTGGAGTAAATGGCGAGACGAGCATGCCGTTCGCCTGATGGTAAGCGATACGTCCGCCCATAAACAGTAGCAGCGCCGCATATAACTTTGAATTACAAAGTACTGCACTCTTCACCCTGAAATGTAAGATGTTGTCTCTTAATGCACAATAATTACGCTGGATACAATGCCCTTAAAACACGAACACCACAGTCCATGCACTCTGCAGCTTGACGGTAGAAATAGACATTGCAGTGTTACCTAACCAGACGAGCCCTCGCATATCACTCAGACCTAGCAGTAAGCTTTAATTTGCGAATCGTCTGGTTGAAAGCATTTTGTTAAAGGCTCGCAGAATTGTGCATTTTGCGAGTATATAAATCGGTCAATAAATCTCAAAAACATCTGTGTAGATAAGAATAAGAATAAGTTTATTTTCACAAAAACAGAATACAGGTTAATTTGTGCACTGTAGATACATTTAAAAAGTACTAGTAAACGAATTGATAATCTTCTCATTTTTGTGTAGTCGTTCAAAAATAGTCGATACAAGTCTCGAACCAATGAAGAACATGCAAAACAATGACAAACAGTTACTGCATACAAGGACAAACCACCAAACCTTCGCAATTTTACGATATACATAATAATGATTTATTCCAGTCTTACATCTGATTTGTTGTGCGACAAAATAAGCTATAAAATCTGCGAAATCACGGTGTCTTCGCACAATAAGATTTACTACTCGTCTTAGAGGACAAATCGCGTCTCTTCTTTGTGAACAATTCGTGTCTTGTATCACAGGCTATGATTTTGTCACCTATCTCGTCTGCATATCGTGTGAAATACGGAGAATAAAAGGCGCCGTAGAAAATACGTGACGTCTGCGATTATGAAGACGTAGCCAATGATTTAAAAAAGTATTGGAGTATCATTGGATGTACCTGAATAATATACCATTTCGGCATAATCTTGAAAAAAAAAGTGTAAGATACAGATATTAATCCTAGTTACAGATATTAATCCCAGTCTGTGTATTTCATTCGTGGGTATGAAATAAGCAAAAGAGGCAATGAATAGCGAACAAAAATGAGAACCAAATGCAAAATAAAATAAATAATAATAACCAAATACAGCACCAAGTTTAGCCAACATAAAACGAATCGTCGTAAGAACGAAGATTTATTTTTAATATTGTATTTATAACGTCACTTATTTTTGGTCACGTCCGAACGAAAGTACTATTATGACTAACATTACGCTATGAAATGTCAAATTACAACATAGTGTGAAGAGGCCCATACTTTTCAACTTTTCTTTGTAATAAAAATGATCTCTTTTTATATTGCTTTTCCTGCCAGCCCAAGCTGGCTTCTTACTTTTTATTTTTCATCATTGATTTTACTACTAATAAAAATGTTTGAAGTTATATAAGTGACCTTAGCTTTAGTATAAAAATATTATTATAATCAATTTAATGTATCTTGACTTATCTTAAGTGTGACTATGTTCGCCTACGTGATGAATAAAGTATTTTATTTTATTTTTATTTTAACTATTCCATTAGAGAATATATTTTAACACAAACCACTTCACTTTAACTCCTATTTACTTCCACGCTGCGGTCGGCATGGTACACAACAAATGCATTATATGAATTCAATTTAACGCCGCTTTGTCTGAATATTTAAATGGCCAAGTAACGCAACTGAAGTTTTAAAGTGAATAGTTTTATGTTTTTCCCAATTAAACCTTTTGAATTTTTATTTCTGTTTGTCGTAATCTTCGAAACAGATAAAGCTATTTTCATGGAACTTTCATAAATACGTAGATTTTTTTAGAGAAATCCAAGCTATATTTTACTCTACGACTTTTACGAAGCTGAAAACAAACGCTCTTATACTAGGATCTCATAATACTTTAAACGTTATTACTTCAAATCTTATTTATTATAACTGGAATTTTGCCAGGTGTACGGAGTGATTTTATACAATACAGATTTCAGAAAATAATATTTTATAGAAATAATGTTACCTAAGAAACAAGGATGTACGTAATCTAACGTATAACAAAAATAGGAAAAAAAGAAAGACTCAGCAAATAAGTAAAGGCCTCAGATTAGGGTTCAGTTTATAAATACCTTGTGAATAAAATATATTTATACTAGGTTTGTTATATTTCACATTATATTAAGTAAGTGCTTGCGTTTTTATTTACGTAGAAGTTAGATTTATAATGCCACAAAACTTCGCTGAAATAGAAAAAAAAAATATTTAGTATTTTTTTATTGCATTGAATAACGAGACGAGCATGCCGTTCGCCTGATGGTAAGCGATACGACACACAAACAGTAGCAACATCATTCAGCACCTTGAGTTACAAAATACATTGTGGCATTCCACTGCGCTCGTCATTCTGAGACATAAGATGTTAAGTTATTATGTCCAGTAGTTACACTAGCTACAATGTCCTCCAAACCAAAACACAACAGTGCATGCATACTTCTGCTTGGCGGTATAAATTGCGGTGGTACCCACCCAGGCGGACTCTTACATATGAGAGGCCTTCCACCAGTACTTGGTGATGAAATCGTAACCGTCTATAAACATCCACATAGTCACAACTATCAACGCGTTACTAACCTGTAAGGGGTAGGAATAGAAATTGGCAAAGAAAATCATATTTTATAGGGCCTAAAGCAATCTCATCGCCGTCACAATGCTTCTAATGCACAGCTGTGTCTATTCGACAGTGACAAACTCAGTCAGTTATGTTATGAACAAAATCCGCAGTTCTACTGCTTAAAATCTAATTGTAAATATAATTAATATTTATAAGAAAACAACTGCTCATGAGCATAGTAGTTAATTGCTGTAAGCTCAGTACATAGTACGCTGTTTGATAAATTAAGAGCTTTAGCTTAATCGCAAGTTTTCGAGTTAAGTGGCCGTGGTTTATTGACGTCTGTTTCTGTTGAATATTTTGAGTCTATCAACATTGAGATAGTTTTATATCAGATAATTTATAAGCTTTTCTCGATTAAGATTTTAAAGCGAATTCCATCCCCAAATCTCGTGATTAAGGTACAAAGCTTTGTATAAGAAAACATGTCTCAGACATACTTCATTACAAAGTGTTAGCACTCAATATACCAAATAATAATGGAATTAATTTAGTGTACATAACAAAAAAAAACCGGGTGTGTACTTATGTACGCGCGTGAGAAGTTATACTTCTTTGGCATCATTAACCTTTATAGTTTAAGAAAATTGCAGGCTTGGCTTCGGCCTTTGAATTTTGAAAAGTCCTTGGATGTGGTAAAACAACAGACTAGGCTGCATGACTAAGCGCCTTTGCCTTCTCCTTTTACTAAAAAATGAAATTACATATAATTATTAAATACAAAATTTAGAGAATAATATATTATATATATATATTTATATATATATATATGTTAAGTAATAAGTTTAGTACAAATCATGTCATATATATATATATATATATATATATATATATATATATATATGACATGATTTGTACTAAACTTTATAAGATTTTTAAATTA
The DNA here is from genome assembly GCA_949316025.1 of Lapara coniferarum. Taxonomy (NCBI): domain Eukaryota; kingdom Metazoa; phylum Arthropoda; class Insecta; order Lepidoptera; family Sphingidae; genus Lapara; species Lapara coniferarum. The sequence goes on along the minus strand of OX438934.1, from coordinate 6,242,680 downwards.
AAATATTTATTATTGATTATTTAAAAGTAAATAAATAAATTTAATAATTAAATAAAAAAAAGACAGCCAATAATATCACTTAAGACGAGGCTGTATGGGGTTGAACCCTTTGCCTTCCCTATAAGGGGAAAATTATAAAAAAGCAACCGCGCGCGCGCATCGTAAAATTTCACTCTCATCATTTTTTCATAACGCGCCTAAAGAAGTATAACTTCAATAATAGTGTTCTTGTTATTAAAAATCATGTTGCTATGTATTTCTATGCGAACAGACTCTATGTACAGATGGACACAATAAAATGTCAGACTAAAAATACACAAATCTATCAGCGTTTGCAGACGTGTGACAAAAGTTGTTAAGTAATGGATAACTTCTACTTTCGGTGGCAATTTTTTGAGGTCATACACCGGAATGGTGCCAACGTACACTTACTAAGCTCCTACTATCCGACCGATATTTCAAAAGATCTTTTTTAAAACATAAGTACTACCTACTTTGGTTACTAACTTGATATTCACACTGAATAAATGTTAAGATAAATATAAAAAATAAACAGTTTTACAGGACGTAGATTTGTCAGCCCGACACATTGTACCGAATTTATTGTCACAAATTAACGCGTTCCAGAAACTAAAACCGTGAAATTAGTTTTATGCTAAATGAAAGCATCTTGCCATTTCACCTTTAAACATAAAACAACCCGAAGCTTTGTGTGTTGGGTGCGCAAAATTAACAAAGAGAAAATGTTCGCAAGAATCCCACGCGAAATAAAATAATGGAACATGTAACCGCAAAGCAAAAAGTTAAATATTATAGACACACTTACGCCTTTCATTCCCGGCGGGGTAAGCAGAGGCACAACTAGTGCACCTATTATTCGCCGTGCATATTCCAACCCATGATGAGACGGCGAGCCTATCGGCATATCGTAGGAGGGATTACGGAATACACAGGCGAAAAGTGGGTATCCTGGTTTCACCTCTGCCTACCCCTTCGGGAATAAGTGCTTGATGTGTGTTTTAGTTTGATATATTTATGTACTTTATAGCTTTATATAACACATACTGTCGCTCACGGCTCCACCCGCATGAATTAGTTTTTCCGAGATAAAAATAGGTTCCGTTTTATATTTTTCCGGGATAAAAAGTATCCTGTGTTACTCGCTGATAATAGTTTTATATTAGTGAGATAATTTTTAAAATCGTTTCAGTAGTTTTTTAGTTTATTCGTATTTACAAAGATACAAAAATATGAATCTTTCGTATCTATAATATTAGTAGGTATGGATTATAATAAAGATAAAAATTGTATACTTATTCCTGAGGTAATTAAAGAATAATTACCTTCTTACAATTATGATAGAAAGTGTGTTAATCTTTTTACCAAGAAAATATCGCTGCTTACAGCTATTTATTAATCCCTTACTGATAGTATTTTTTTACGTAAGTAATCTGTATTTTTTCTCTTTCAAATAAAAACTGAGAAAAATATAAAAACAATGTAAGATATCGAATTGAGGTACGGAGACGTAGAGACCTATGAAGTTTTCATTGAGACTTGACTTGTCAATCCCCGCGATGAACGCCGGCGTCCATATATATAGGGTTTCCCCATACATATAAGCGGGTCTTGACGGGTTAAAATAACCCTAAAAACATTTATTAATCACAATTCCAATTCATTCTGTCAAAATTTACGCCTAGACAAATTGAAACAAATAATCACAAGGGACTATCAAGCAATCGTGATTCATTAAACACTATGTGGCTCTGTGCCAACTTCGTCGCAATAACACAGATAAACAACAGTTTACGGTTCAAAGTGTTAGTGCCGTGTCGAGCGCACGTCTTTTTCTAGATATCTCGAGTGTGGAATTTGCTATATAACTAAAAATGAACGATTGCAAAAAGTCTTCAGAAAATGTGTTAAATCTTGTGCATTTTAGAATGTTGGCCTTGGATTTTTTTTTCTTGTAAACATTTTAATTTAATAAAAATATGATTTATTTTTCTTGAGAAAACAGTAGAATATTAATCGTGTGTATAGTTTAAATAATTATATTAGTTAAGAATAACTCTAGAGAAATGTAATTCATTTGCAAACAAGCAGCATTTACATTATTCCGTTGATATTAGTTAAATTCACTGTTTTCATTTCGCGTAATTAATCTTACTATACCGTAAAATGACAACATTCAAAATTACAGGAATCGCTCACTTCCTCTGAAACTGTTACATAAATCCACATGGTGGTTATGAAGCACGTCGGCACATAAACCTATTGAATTGAATCTAAAGTAGTTCGACACCTTTGAGTCAAAACAAAACGCAGTCGTCTCATGTTAGATGATTAACTGATTACGACATATCCTATTTGACTTGTAATGTGGAACTTTATAGCACGAAAAAGGAGGATTGCTTTATCGTTAGTCAAATAGAATTTTATCTTATAGAGTTCGAATTTAATTAAACCTCTAACAATTTAATGAATAAAAATAATTTGAATTTCTAAGCATTGAAAGCAAAATACGTCGGCTACGCAACATTTCATTTACGATAAACGTAATCGTAACTAGTAACTACTGTGTTTATTATCGTGGAAGAGGCTCGAGGTAATTAGCCGCCGCGCGCCATATTCCAATCTATATACTTAACCTAATCGAATTATTCGAAATAATTTATTATATCTACGTTTAATAGCATGTTTACTGAATCGCGGAAGCAAAAGTCGTGGTGTTTTGACGGAGCGTACAGGTGGTATACGACGGTCGTGGGGCGCGGCGCGGCGGTATCGAGCGAGTGAAGCGGCGGCGGCGCGCGCAATGCATCGGAGCAGAGGCCCGGCCGCGTCGGCAGTACCACACGCGTACACCGGCCGTGCCACAGTCGGCCGCGCGAGGCGGCCCGACAGCCCCGGTACAACCGGTATATCCCGGTATTAACAACCGGTAATTCCCGGTACATCCCGGTACATGCCCGATAATCGTGTGGTAAACAAGTCCCCCCGATGTGATGCTTGTGTTGTGAAGTGACGGATTTATCGCAGTCCACGTGACGCGAATCATTATTATTGGTGTAATTAGTCGGTCAATTATATAACGTAATGACAATTCCGAACGGTACATTGGGCTGAATAAAAATGATTTTTATTTATTCCGTGCGACAGACTCGCGTGTTTTGGTTATCAGATAAGTTTACCCGTTGCCCGCCTCAATAATTGTATTCGCACAGTTTTATTTGTGAATTGTTTAACCTTGCTGTCTAATGTTTTTGGCATACATTAGGAACAGTTTTTATCTTACAAAAACACGGAAACGTAAATTAAAAGTCTACGACTTGAGTAAACTTGCCTTAAGTTTACTACATTAAGTTATCGTGTATCAAAATGTATACGGTATTCACTAACTTTACAAGCTTACCGAATTGTTGGTAATGTTTTAAAGTTAACTATAACTTTAGTGAGCGTATATCATCTTATAAGTACAAACTTTCATTCAAACTACGGGGTAGACGCTTCATAGCACCTGCTACGATATAAGGCTACGTAAGTGCTACGCTGGGGGAAGTATAGTGGATATCGTGAATTCTCGGCGTATAAATATGACACAGGCCCATAAATATATTAGTGTTCGTCAGTCATCATTTTTTTATATCTAACATATTTTCTTTAGCAGGCAGCGTATTTTAGCTTATTTATATTTTATATTGAGTGTTTATATGCCATTGATTCTTTGCATGACGAGTGCCTGGGCGTTCAAGGCAGTTTCTGTCATTGCCTACAAAGAAACCAAAGCCGCTTTTACTTCATGCATGACAAATAGTATAAAGTAACTTACCAAAGAGATTTCGAAACATCTCTTTACGAATATTAAATGTAGTGTTAAATAATTTAGCGGGTGGAATGCTAAAGAACGAAATTTGAGATTCAAATGCCGAATCAATTACCCGGCTTGTATTTTTTTCCCCTTTGATTTCGCAGAGCGTCGAAATCTAGTTTAGACGAAGCCTTGGCGTAAACCCAATTATGGGACTCTTTTGTCCATTTTTGGTATGGAGAGAGGCAATTTTCCTCGTCTCTTCTCAGATAAATCAATATATTCTGTTAAAGATAAACAAGACCTTATAGATTCTGACCTCTACACCAAATCAAATACTAACAGAATAAAATTTCTAGACTCTTCAATATACCTAATCTACGACACGCTTTTAAATCTTTATTACCAAAGAATAATTTATTAATCAAATATCTTAAATTTACGTCAAAGTTTTGAAATATAATTCAATTAAAATAATTAATTCCAAGAACTAACTCGTAATATTACGATATACAATTCTAAGGAAACTACGTAGTAAATGGCGTAAATAAACGTTTTCCGGAAAACAAGGGGCCGACAGATCGCCGTAGGTTTTTCAAAATAGCTGAAATGGCTTTTTTTGAATGGATTCTATTGATCTTATATTTCGCTGTCACGACACTTCTTTGATATTTTAATTATTAACTCTCGAATAAGAAAATGCTTTCAATTCATCTTGCAGGGTTATATGATCCACTAGATTTTGCCCGCGGCTCCGCGTTATAAAGCTTTTCCGGGATAAAAGTCCCGCTTGTTGTTTTCCCAGGATAAAATGTAGCCTATGTGTTAATCCAGGATATGATCTACTCGGGTGCCAAATTTCATCGAAATCCATTTAATGGTTTTTACGTGAAAGAGTAACAAACATCCATACATCCATACATTCTGACAAACTTTCGCGTTTATAATATTAGTAGGATGTCCGGCTTACTGGTTCTTTCATTTCTTTTGACACATCTGGTCAAATATTGACCTATTGCTTACCTTTTAACTGAATCTATAACCTTCACATAAACTAACTCAAATTTCTGGCGCATATTTAAGGCCTATAACTAAAATCCCTCGGCCAGTTTTCAGCTCCCAGCCGACAGTAATTTTAAGATGGATATGCAAAGTTTTGACTAAATTTGATATGCAGACTTAACGATGTTACGTAATCTAGGCGGGGACTGGCCTATTCAAACATTTTGATAACGTAGAATGCAAGGGATTTGAGGTCGTCTGCTGTTGGCCTAACAATAGATGGATAAAAAAAACAAAGCTAGATGTTTTTATTATCAAGCTATGGGTTTTACAGTTACTGAAAACGAAGATATTAATCAATCAATATGATGATGGTTACGAAATGGTTGGAGATGAAGTGGACGATTGCCTAGTTGGGAACGGAACGGTGTGCCTTTTGTCCGGAGGTTCAAAACCCAAGGCACACACCTCTGACGTTTCGAAGTTACCAGTGTATTGTTTATTTATTATCATTCGCTTTAACGGCGAAGGAAAACATCGTGAGGAAACCTACATACCTGAGAATTTTCTATAAGAATTTCAAGGGTATGTGAAGTCTGTCAACACACTAGGCCAGCGTGGTGGACTAAGGCCTAACCCCTCTCAGTAGTAGAGGAGGCTCGTGCTCAGCAATGGGCAGTAAATAATACAAGGCTGATTGCATTGTATTACATGATCCGGGGGTCTCGGGTGGGCGGAAGGGGCCGTCCACCTATTAGTCTAGCCAACTTTTGTGACCCCCGTGATGGACGGCAGCGTGGCGGTTAGACCTCACGCTGCCTTTGACGCCGAGGGCGTCCTTCGGTGTGCCGGGGCTTCTGAGCCCCCACAACAACAGGAGACGGACCGCTACAGCGGTACACGCAGGGGTGGTTGCGGACGACAGCTTAGACGTGAGTCGGAGGAAGCACGCAGCCGTCCCTAATGCGCCGAAGATGGCCACCGCGGAGTTTTGGTTGGTATGCCGTGCGGTGTACATAGGTTAGGGACTCGGCCCAGCGGTCGCCCGACGTTTTCCATCTCTCCGGGCGGCTCAACGTCGGGTCGTAAGGCACGGTGAACCCAACATAACCGCTCAGTCGTTCCCCTTGAACACTGGGCGGTAGTAATAATTCACTTTCTCCGCGTAAACAAAAAAAAAATGATGAAAGTTTAAGTTTGGTTCTTAGGTTTCTTTCGGTGCTTTGGTTCTTACTTTCTTTAGTCCTGGTATATGGCTTTCTACAAACTTTCTAAATTTACGTTAACGTTAAGTATGAGAATGAATCCTTGCGATAGATTTTTTATGGGATATGTCATTTTCATACATTTGTTCTGAATTCTATAAGCGTTAGATTTGACTAAATTAAAAGTATAAATATTATTCGTATATCGTTTTAACCAATTAGGCATTTGTGCCATTTTTAGGAATGAACTTGATAACGCAGTCCCTTTTATATACTTTAATAATTTACTTGTCGACATATCAACGCTAAATCTTGTTTGAAATAGGCTAAAACACGGCAAAGACGCAAACTTTTTGCCAATCCCAGACTTTTATTCATCACGATACATGTAAAATATACAAATCCGGCTTGAACGTGATCTAACGTGTATTTCACTGTTTGCGTGTATTGTAAATGACTTGTTACGTGCGTATGAAATTGGTTGTAACACGGAATTTGCCTATTAGATGCATCATAATTAAATTAATTACGTATTCGAAAGTTTAAATGTTATTTGTGTATGATAGGATTATGGTGTATGTAGGCTTATAATCGTTTATTTGATAGCTTCAGTATATAAACGCTATTGTCAATTGCCACATTTTCTTATTAAATTGTAAGGAAGTTATATCTAAAAGTGTATTTTATATTTTAGTTAGATTGTGAGATCGATATCAGATTTAAATTTTCGATTTCGCATGCGTTTTTATTACAGTAGAATCCGCTTATATGCGTATGAGTAAATTAAAGCAGGTTTAACGGAGAAGGTTTCTTCGTCGTGAGGAAATCTGCATACTTGATAGTTCTCTACAAGAATTTAGATAGCATGTGAAGTCGCGCATTTAACCAACGTGGTAGACAGTGAGGGTTGTACTCAGCAATGAGACAATAATATACCTACAATATACGACGGTATCATCATTATAATATCATTAAAATAAGCAATTACAAAAATAATTTAATCTTCAATTTGACGCATACATGATATTTGCGATTGCAAAAATATTAATTTTAAAATTATTACACTTGATGTTTAAAGCATCCACGCGTATATTTACTTTGCATTACTCATCACCATCAGCTCATACATTTCACAAGTCAAAATTTAATATCGTGTGTTGTCGAACTTAACAATTGCGTTATTGAATTTAAATTGTCAAAATTTCGTTCACAGTTCACTCCGATAACATTGATTCAACACGGTATTGTTTACGAACGTACAACACTATTGGCACTTTTATTATGGTGTGAAAGGGGAACGTCGGCTTACATCAACCTTTTATGATACGACGTCTGTAATTTCAATACAAACGTACCTACAAACTTTGTACGCGTAGTCTGTTATCGAAAGAGTTTTTGGTGGTAGCCAAAATACCATAAATTCCTTGATATAAAAATATTCGTGTAAATAGCAAGAAATATTTTAAAATTTTGCTTTATGTTTAAAAGAAAGGCCCAAATTTTACAACTATTTTCGTAATTATTACTTGAATTTAGAAATTAAAGTTGTATTGTGTAATATTGCACAATAAAAACAATGCGACTTTATGTGTTTACACTTTATGAATCTGCTTGTAAGCATGAAGACTTCAAAAGACTCTTGTCCATTCTTTGCTTGAGTTTCATACCACAACAAAACTAACTCGCGTCTCTTACAATATTGAAATGAAATCCTACTAGCCAGTTTCGGCCACGGCGGCCAATTCCAACGGAGATCAGCCAGGTACGCAGGAGATATTGTGTGCGCAATACACAGGTGCACTCGCTATTCCTTCACTCTCATAGTCCGGTGAGACGGCAATCCGACATGACCGGAGAGAGATCAGGCGCAGGACCAACGGCTTTACGTGCTTTCCGAGGCACGGGGGTATCACACCGCCAACTTCCTGACTCCGAGCTGCGACTGAGTAAATTTTAAGATGGAAAAACTCAGTCACAATTTTTTTGGCTCGACCCGGGATTCGAACCCAGGACCTCAGCGCCCAAATCGTACTCGTAATCCGTACGCAATACCACTACGCCACCGAGGCAGTCGTACAATATTAACCGTGTACCGTCCAGCAATTTCCGCTGTCTTCCATCACAATGCGTACTAATTGTTATTTGTATGTCACCATACCTCGTGTTAACCCTTGCTGCTCATTAAAAGACTCGTTACATACGAATGTTTATTATTAACAAGATGAAGGGTGACGTGGAAGTCATTACAGACTTTATTTGAACGCTGTGAAATACAGATAAAGGTAAATTACAGTTTGATGCTTTTGTACCATCAGATAGTTTTAATCATGGCCCAGTGAGCTTCAAATGTGGCAAAAAAAAAACGCAACTCCTTAGACGATGTCCTTAGTTTTGATGTTTATGATTGATCGAGAGACTGATATGTCAGTCACGTGTTGGTCTCTCAACTAATCCTAATAAAACGAAACAGAGTCGTGTTGTGTTTTTTTAAATATTCCAAGTCCACATAGTTATCCGATTTCACGAAATATTACCGAATCCGACATGAAAGAGGAATTTACTATTTACCCAAATTCGTGTACATAAATTATTTCTTATTTTATAAATAAATATAATGTGTTTTTTATTTCCGAACAAGTAGAAATCACTGCTCAAATATAATTATTTTTCTGTTGAAGTAACTTTCTATTAGAAATTGAATTGTAAATAACTCTAATTCATTCTTTCTAAGATAAATTATGCCTATGTTACTTTCAGTTAAATTGAAAGACGCGAATAATACTGATTGATAGCATCAATGAAGCAATTGATAAATCAATTTAAATATAAGGAAGTTTGAGGCTAAGCTAAACCAAGTTGACATTAATGGGAGACCTCGATAGAAGTGATTGATGGTTCTAAGTTGGATGGTCATATAATTAATGTGCTCTAACCGGTCTGAAGACAATTACTTGGATTACAGCGGTGACCTGTCTCTCTTAACTAGGGTTTTCACGCGGTGACGACGCAGCGTGATTCCAAGGCTTCGTCTAATAGACGACTTTATGTGATCGTATAACAATGTAAACAGTGTTTTTCTTGTGCTATGTGCTTAAAATAGATATAATATATTGAATAGGATTACAAACAACGGAAACTGTGTTTTTCCTTTTCTGTGTACTTAAAGTATCTACAATTAAAGTACTAAAGTTTTCTCAAGTAAATATGCTCTGTGACCAATATAGAAGGGTTAAGGCGCATAGCTATAGTGTGTAATTTAGTGTAAGTGTGCTTTTTATCCTAAGTTACGTATTTATCGTGCTGTTTATAAAATGACTAGTATTGCTCGCGACTCCGCCCGCGTGAGAAAGTTTTTCCGGCATATTCCCGAGATAAAAAGCAGCCTATAGCACTCAAGAGTAACTTAGCTTCCTATTAGTGAAAACAATTTCAAAATCGGTTCAGTAGTTCCGGATATTAGTGCGTTCAACCGAACAAACTCTTCAGCTTTATATTATCAGTACATATTAATTGCGTGCTCAAATAATATTTATTCTCTATGCGTCTTTACACATTTAATTATCGAATGAGTTTAAGTTCTGAATCTTTAAGTTTATAATGTTTCATTACTTCAATAGAGTTGTTATTAACGTAGAACGTAACGTAGAATCAAGTAGAATTTTCAATTAAAATAACGATGAAATTAAAGTTTTTGTTATAAAAATCAGCTATTCTAATAATAGGGTTATACAAACGGTTACGATGCATGTTTAAACGCCATAAATAAAGCAATTGCGGTTATATGCATACAATTAAATGCAGTTGTTAATCGTTAAGACTTATGATGTAGTACACATAAGTTATTTATGAAATAATAGTTTTTAAAACGGTAACAATATTTCACAATTTCCACAGAAGATGCGATGAAAAAAGGTTTTACAGTTAATTTCATTGCTAAAATAAGAAGACTCAATAGAAAAGCTGTTCGTATGCGCGAATTAATCATCTCATACGTATAATCGTGAAAATTGGAAATTATTATTAATATTCAAGCGTGTATTCGCATACTCGAAAGAATTTTCCAAGACGAGACTTGACATTGAGCCGCGTCCTTACAAGTCACATATTGCGTTCTTTTACTTTGATGGATAAAATTCTAGAGTCACGAGTGTACACAATCAGGAATTGTTGCTTTGGATTTGATTGATGTTTGATGAGTTATGTTGTAACACGATGTCTATTGTACCTACCGTTCTCATTTTGATGTAAAAGCTTTTGCCCGGGGCTCCACTCGCATGAAATTTTTTTCCGGGATAAAAGCCCCGCTTTATATTTTCCAGGGATACAGCCAATAGCACTCAGGAGTAATGTAACTTTTTAGTGAAAGAATTTTCAAAATCTCTTTATGATATTAGTACAGATAGGAGACTCGTAAAGAACATACATACATATACATATACACTCACGCCTGTTATCCCCGAAGGGGTAGGCAGAGGCGCAACTAGTGCACCCACTTTTCGCCGCTATTCCGTCTCATGATCTGATAGGGGGCGAGCCTATCGCCATATCGGGCACAAATTCCAGACTCCGGGCTGATACTGAATAGAAAAACTCAATATCACTTTGCCCTACCCGGGGATCGAACCCGAGACCTCAGCTTTGCAGTCGTACTGTTGTACAACTACGCCACCGAGGCAGTCCTAAAGAACATGTCAATGAATTAGTTAATTATTTTAATTGCTTCATAATTATTTTATTTAGTTTACTATTAAAGCTCTCTCAAATTCGGATATGATGTAATGTGTTGAATTTATTTTCCCTACGTTTAACTTGCATAAAATAATGTAAACAATTAGAAATAAAATCCTTTTAATCTGTTACCGCTAACCGTGGTTACTATTGAATTACATCCCTAAGGACAAAGATATATAATATGACAATATGTACTGAACCTGAATAAAATGCATTAATTAAGATTTGTCGTCCGATTTTTACTGTCCATTATGAATAAGCAAAATAATACTTATAAGTATTTTACGGCGGTTATTCTTTGCCAAATTAAATAAGTACCAAGTGAATTAGTAATCTCTTTAATTCTGTTATCTCTGGACTGCTGCCCGCAATAGAGTATAACTTATAATTAATTTGTGATAGTTAAGTATTACATATTAAGAAATTTGGCCATAAGCCACGTTAATCTAACATAAGCTGGTTAAGAACCGGATTAACACTAGTGACTAGGTAAGTCATGTTAGGGTTTTGGTTAAAGAAAACTCCAAAAATAATCCGTGGATGTAACACCTTTATAATGATATCACTGATGTGCCAAGGGCAGCTGATATGACTACCATAGCTTAGTAAGGTAGATAAATAGCAGAGTTCTAAGATTATATAGAACGGACATTGGTAAAATTGTCATGCAAAAATTTTGAGCCTGTTAGTAACTCAATCTACCGTGAAATAGAAAAACACCCATGAAAAATGTATTAGAACATACTTTGACATGATCACAATGCGCAAATTTGCATACTTCCTTCTAAAATATTATTTTCTCTATAAAGTTCAAGCATACCGATACGTTTTGTCACACATACATGTCAGATAAAATAGCGACTTATTAGTTTTAGGATAAAAAATTTGGTCCTAATATTCGATCTATAACTACCAATATTGTTGAATGTCTGATAAATACGATAAATAAATAGATATTAACCGATATTAGCAGCAGACCGGGCTTTGTGGCGTATCTTGGGAGAGGCCTATGTCCAGCAGTGGACTGCAACGGGCTGATGATGATGATGATGATGATGATGATGATGAACCACCGCTCACATGGTCAAAAACCTGCTATAGTATCTTGTGATGAGTCAGTCAAATTACAATTTTCGAGGGACGTAACGTGCCTTTCAATAGTTTGGACTTAACTATACATTATTACGTCCACTGGAGTCATTTCCCCTTGGCAAGTAAAAGAGGCCTTTAAAATAAACGATCACGTTAGTAATTATTTTATCTCGCCCGCGCATTCGATTTCTACTAGCTCGTGGAAAAATGAAACTAATTCACAATATCATCACATTGATATGACGGATCGAGGTCAGGTTTACTACAGATCATCGCGGCTGTCTAGCGACGGTAACTCATTAGTGGTCGAGGAAACAGACAGTTAGAGCACAATGCCGCATTCCGCTAGAAACCTTTCTTCAGGGAATTCAGCCTCGGTTCACATTTAACGAGAAATCTGATAAATGACAGCTGAATACTGCAAGCCTTTTGTTGCGCACGGCTTAGAATTCGAATGTGTTTCGTCAGAAGTAACATTTTATTTTGGAATTCACAATGGAACGACATGAGTATATTTTATTTGTTAACGTTGATGTGTGACCTGACCTAATAAGTGGTGACCTAGTTTAATTAATAAGTCATCGTGACTAAAATATTTTGTGTAATTTTCGTAGAGTTTATTAAATCGTTGGCGACGTAGGGATGTGCGTGTATCCAATTCATTAATGATTATAACATTAATTGAATAAACGAAGACAAGAATATGCCTTTATACCATTGATGTATTAAAGGATTTTTTAATACATCAATGCTTTATACAAACAAATATAAAGGAATGATATTCTGAAGACGAAAAACGCCTGCTATTTTCTCTTCTTATTTTGCCCTACACATCTCTCAGCGCCCGAAACTAGAAATCACTTGACCGTTTCTCGTAACTAAGATTGAGTGACGCTAATTAGTCATAGGCAAGGCATGGAAAATTAAAAAATACTGACCTGCATATCCCGCGATTTAAACGTAGCGTGCGTATCGCAAGTTGCTTTGAATTAGGTAATACCGACACGAGAAATTCCTTTATGAAGTTTATAAGGCGCTAGTTCGCGTGAGCCGACCGACATGTAATATAAGTTAGTGGTCACAATGAACAATAAAAAGTTAGCCCCGGTCGTAGCAAGGAATTGACTGTAGGAAATGGTCCCTTGTATACTCTATTATGCGGTTACTCAAAACGTTGATAATACACTTGAATTGAGGGAATTAGTGTTGGATGCGGCTTTTATGCGTAGTTTTTAGGAATTTAATTGCAAATAGGAGTTACGTCATATGATTATAGCATTGTTTTAATGGAGTTTCTTGCCCATTCTTCTCTAGTGAGAACTGTTTTCCGAACTGGTGGTAGAGTTAATATTGACGGAATCTAGATAATGTATAACATTTTGGGTTAGAATAAATTTATTTAATTTAATTTCAATAAGTGTTTTATTTGCTGACCTAAAAAAGATGTTAGGAAACGATGACATAAAGTTCAACATAATTTGTAAACCCCTACGAATCTGGCTGGGCCATTTTGCGTAGGTATATAAAACCTTTTACAAATAATAAAAATGTATCAAACGACTCAAGTCTACTCTACAATTGCTATGTAAGAACTAAACTGGAGTATTGTTGTGCTGTTTGGTCACCTAGTTATAAAATTCATATCAAGAGAATAGAAAGCGTACAGAAAAAGTTTCTTAAACATTTATTTTATCGTAGGTTTATCCCCAATAATATAGTGACTTACCAAGATAGGCTACAACATCTTAATATTAAATCACTCAGTGCCAGAAGAGATATGCTAAACATGTTACACTTACATAAATTGTTAAATAATAAATACGACTGTCCCAATTTAATATCTAAGTTTAATCTAAGTGTTCCCCCACGCCCTCCCCGTCGACCACGTCCCATACTACACGTTCGCCGTTGTCGAACCAATGTAGGAAAACACTCTCCCATCCCACGTCAATCTGCTTACTATAATCAACTTTCTTTAAAAGTAAATGATATCGACATTTACGGCAGTTCTCTATTTTTATTCAAAAAAATTGTATCCGAGAATGTTAAAGACCTATAGTATTCTAGTATTCTGATAAAAGCAATTTATGTTTATGTTTATAGTTTAGCTTAATTTATACTATAACTCATTTTTTTTTTATAATTTAGTTGATTGCTTAGAGTTTTATTGTGTTAATTTTGTATTCTCCAAATTTATCTTTTTATAGAGTATGTTGTGGTTGCCTGTAATCGAAATTGCAATTAGTACATAATAATTTTTAACTACTATCTTTATTATACTTGTGATATTGTAAATTTTGTTGGCAATCCTTAATAAATAAATAAATAAAGTCAATCAAAAACATTTTTTTTAAGACAAAACACTCACAGTACCCTTTGAAAAGTAAAATAACAGACACAAAGCACCTACATTTTTGTATGCATTCTTACCAAAATCTAGTTTCGCATAACAAACGTAGTCACAACCTAGATTTTATTTATGAAAGACGAGACGGTAACAGACAGTGTGGCATGGGAACCTTTTTGGACCCCAGGGAAGTCATCCAACGTTCCAATTCACTACAAACCCTTTGACTTTATTCATTAAGTGCCAAATTGGTGTAACGTTCGTTCACCACGGTCCAAGAAACATTCTCGTCTTGGCCCATTTTCTTGAATAAATTAACAAGGATTTGAGGATGATGAATTTGTAATTATTACGGACATTGTTTTGAAGTTGCATGTGATTTATATATGAGGTATATGTGTGATAAATGGTTATTACATCGTCTCTGCACGTCTAATTCCTCGGTAGAGTAGCTATATTACGTTATAACTGCAATGCTGAGATATCGGGTTGGATTGCCGGGTCGGACAAAGTGATATTGGGTTTTTCTATCCATTATCAACCCGGAGTCTGGAATTTGTGCCCGATATGGCGATAGGCTCGCCCCCTATCACATCATGGGACGGAATACGCACGGCGACTAGTGGTTGCACTAGCTGCACCTCTGCCTATCGCTTGTATGTGTATGTCATTAGTCGTTACAATATAATCTCCAGTATTTTGCATAAAATATACAATTGTATAAAATATTCGCCCGAATGAATGAGTTTTTCCGAGGTAAAAGTCCCGCTTTATATTTTCCCAGAACAAAAAGTAGCATACGTTACTTGCTGATTATAATGTATCCATTATATTGGCGAAATAATTTCTAAATTCCGTCTAGCAGTTTTTGAGTTTATTCATTACAAACATACAAAACTTTCATCTTTATAATAGTATAGATCAAAAATATTATCATAATATCTTACATATAGCCTTACATACTAATCTCTATATAATTCATTTAATATTCTCGTAAAGAAATGCTTATTGCATTGCATCAGCAGTTACGTCAATAGTCTAGAATTGACGTAATTCTTTTGTCATCTAGACGTGCATTTCTTTTCTAAAGTGTAGAGGAAATTTCGAATTAAGTAACGTAATATTAAGTTGCCCCCATACACGTTTTGACGGTTATAATTAATATAAGGTCTATCTCATTTAACTTTTCTGAATTAAACTATCCAATTGTTAAAAAATTCTTAATAAAATTACTTAATGCTCAATTTTTGTAATGGAAATTACGCGTAAAATACACAAACCTGCAAGCATGCAAAATAAAGTAAATTAAAACATTTAAATATGCAAATGTGAAGTGACTAATAGGTTTCCATGCCGACGGGAAACGGAACTCCTGAAGCGCCGTGAAAAACGGTCTCGCTGAATGAAATAGGCATGAATCGGTGTTATGAAGGCATAGCGGAAGTACGCTTACGCTCAGGATCGTCTGCTGACAATGCGAGCGAATACACACTTATGGCACAAACACTTTTGCGTGTGTCTGTCATGTTTCAAACCTGTGTGGGTTTAAACGTGGATTTTTCTTTAAATGCATTTTGTGATTGCTTTGAAATGAGCTTTGTAGGTCGTTTTCGTTTAAAGCTTTCACCAGAGATCAATTGTAGAAAAATAAAGCAATTTGAAGGTACAATTATTGTTCCATAGCACATGTCGCGTTGTCCAACTTTGTTCGTAACCTAAGATTTGTAAAATTTATCTCGTTACAATGCTATGGTAATTAATTTATTTGTTTGTTTCCCATCACTATTGTTGACGAAAATACATTGTTTTACTCCTGTTTTCGACTGCTTCTATTCATCTTTTGTGCTGCATATTGTCGTTGGGTTACTGCAGTGATAGGAAACAAAGAGAATGCTTCGCTATGTATTTACTATTTTAATAATAGATTACTATTTGAGTAGGTACCCAATATAACTTTAATATTTCAATTTTGTTACTGATATTACTTAGAAAAAAAATTATTAAAATTGAATTTGATCTGGAAACACTTTCTATACTTCGAAATAAATTAAATTTTTAACTGAAAATATACGAACATAGCTTAAATATCTGCATAATAAACAGTACAAAGTTTCACAAGTTTTTCTTTCCGCATACATAATGTAGATAAGGCTCATTTATACGAAATCCCGGGTGGTTCTGGTACCCAGATGCGCTGACTTGAACTCCTGCCAACATCCATACTCCTTTCATCTCGCTTCTTGTAATATTCAGTTCATTTTTGCAACATCGAGTCGCGTCTACTCCATTGATTTATTGTTCTATAGATCTATTTGCTGTTGGAATTTTGGGTTGATTTTTTATAAGATGAAATACAAAATATTGCGTTATACAAAACATTTTATAGTTAAATAAGGCTCGACGAATGTACGAAATCCCAGGTGGTTATGGCGTGCCAGATGCGCTGGCTTGAACTCCTGCCAACATCTACACTTTCGTCTCAGGTGCTTGTAATATTCAGTAGGTACATTTGGGCACTGCCGAGTCGCGTCGGCTCTACTGATTTATTGCGCTGTAGATATGTCGCGTTTGCTGTTTGGTTTTGGTTTTTGCTTGATGTTTTGTTATATGGCTTGATATTCAAATTGCATTGATGTAGTTCAAAATATTCATAGATAACTGTATATTATTTATTTGTGAACATTTGAACGCCGTCGGTGTTATATTTTTTCCGTAATTTTTGGAACATTTTATAACTTTTTATTAATTGAAATGTGTGAGATTACCTGGTAGAGATTGTTATTCTCTCAATCGTACAAAAAAAATTATTGAAGTATCTCGTGTAACTACTCTGTTCGAGTCACTAAAAAGTAACCTGCAACTTAAAACACATTCTGTCGTATAAATTTTCCATAAGTCCATTGACCTAACTATTCAAAATCGAGCCACCAATTATTTTGTAACTTTTTTTACAGTACGAAATTTACGGACCGTACGCACGGTACAAATTAATGTAGCCACGATTCCATAAATTCCATATAACGTGGATCTAAGAATTTATGTCCAACCAGAAGTAAAATGTGGGTCCATGAAATTGAAAAGATCGCTGGAGGTAGAAAATCGTTTACTGACCCTTCGAGAGATATTGGGGAATATCCGTTTGATCTCAACGCTTGGGATTATTTTGTATTCTTCAACATTTTATCTCACGTCGATCCCATGGAAGATATTTGGCAATTTTCTTTGCTTTTACAAGAACCCTTGATAATGCGATAGATGTACTTTGATAAAAATCGGATCATGTTTAATTTTTAGGGCCAAAAGGATAAAAGGAACCCTTATAGGGTTACTTTTAGTCCGTCTGTCTGTCTATCTTTCGGTCTGTCTCTCTGTCTGTCAAGACCCTTTTTCCCAGGAACGCGTCGAGATATCAAGTTGAGATTCATATTAAATACTCGGGACTACGGTCCCTTTCAGTCGTGAAAAAAAATTTTGTAAATCAGCGCAATTAAAATATATGACCTAAGCGGTCATTGTGGTATATTTGCGCGTATTTTACGATTTTGCAAGGAATCAAAACTTATAGGATACTGCCCGTAGATGTAGAATCATGAAATTTGGCAAGGAGCAAGGTATTACAGGCCTTACAGCACATGTAAAGGAATAAATCTGAAAACCGTAAATATGTACTTTAATAGCAAAAAGAAATGGATTTATGTACAAACTTTTTGATTTAGTTAATTTATTAATTAATTTTGGCTGAGTATTAAACTTATACACTTAGATACCTTATCGATAAGTTTGACGGAACCCTCGGTACGCGAGCCCAACTCGCACTTTTCCAGCGTTTTTTCCTTATCTTCTTCTATCATAACAATCAAAAATAAGTACATTGTGTTATATAAATATCGACTTCTAAAATAATATGCAAATAGTTGTTTTCATAACTACCAGAAACAATATTTAGAACACAGTACTCATAAAAAACATACACACGAATTAAGAACCTCCTCTTTTTATGGAAGTCCGTTAAAAATAAAAAGCTTTAAAAAGAAAAATGAAATCCTCCTAGCCAGTTTCGGCCACGGCGGCCAATCTCGACGGAGATCAGCCAGGTACGCAGGAGATATTATAGTGCACAAGTGTGTGCGCAATACACAGGTGCACTCGCTATTCCTTCACTCTCATAGTCCGATGAGACTGCAATCCGACATGACCGGAGAGAGATCAGGCGAAGAGGTTTAAAAAGACGACATAGTGAAAAGACATGAAAAATAAACTTTGCTCACACCAGTTTTCATTGTATAAATATTTATTCATTACACTCAAACTACTCGTCGCCATCAGATTTAATTTCGTATTTCCTCGCACATACAAAAGAATAAAAGTGAAGTAAACGCGGAGTCGCTTAATTTACATCGCGACTTTTATATTTTTTAAAGTGCCCGACAATTCTCAGAGGGTCGGGCGTTCAATAAAATTCCCTTTATACTTTCTCCATGGAGTGTGGTCTACAAATCCAATTAGTGTTGAGCAAAAGTTCTGGTGTATTTTGGCCAGTATCCAACTGTTTCAATTGGGGATTGCCATTCCAAGAAATGCCATTTGCTGTCGGTTCATTGCCACTAATTTGGTTTAGCTCCGTGAGATGAAAGACAATGTGTGATTACTTTGCACTGCCACTGTGAGGTTCGTTTGCTTTTGAAATGGCTTTAGTGATGTTTTCATACGGTTTCATATATTACAACGTTATTAGTCTGTGGAATTTGACATTATATTAGCATACGTATTATACGTTTCGAGAAGGGCGACAAATAAATTGTCATTAGACAATCAGATCATCCACAATATTTTAATTAAACTAGGTATAGCGAATAACTATATCAATACAATTCTAATAAAAGTATATTATACGATGCCATTTAAATCAGCGGGTCATGTAAAGGTAAATAAAGTTGGTTGCGGTTTGTTAACTTAGGACGCTGCCTGTGATCGTATAAAAGAATACAGTTTACAATTACTTTTATTTGATCTATCCTGTGGACTAGCTGTGATTGTATAGGGAGTTGACATCAAGTTTTGACAAGGTTAAACAATTCACAAATACACTAAATGAATTTAATAACATCGCTATGTATTTCGTAATGGAATTAAAATTATAAATGCAAATTGTATGAGTACCTACAGTATTCGATCGCACTTACAAACATTTTTTGGTGTAAGCTAAATTACATTTTTAAAGAAAATATTTAAAAAGATTCTGGATATTAAAAATATGAAAACGCCTCTGGAAAAGTTTCAACGTAATATTACTGTACAATATGATATTATAATATAGAGATAACGCTTATACCAACAATGTTATTATAGCTAGATATGTATTTACCGTACATTCCTCCCTATAATATCAAAGGCATTCCGCTCATGGAAGCCAGTCACGTACGGTTCCATAGACGCTGTCATTTACTTAGCCGTTTTCAAAGAGAACATGCTACGATTGTTCCAAAATGTTAGAAAAATATAGCACATCTACGTAGGCGGACATATTTCTAAATTCCATTTATCACTTGTTACATCACAATTTTCCTAATCCAATAATCCCAAGGTCAATTTAAGCGAAGCGGTGGTGAAACTCGGCATTAATTTCCTTTCGTTTTATCCTATTTCCTTCCTTTGCCGGGTGCCGCCTTCCACCTCTGGCACACTTACTCACGTGGAATCGACTGTGAACCGCTTAGCTGCCTCCCTAAGGAACGTGTTGGCTTTGCGTTTAAAATGACTTTTGTAAACTTTTTGAATCGTAGCATTTTCTTTGTATATATTGAATAAGTGCGAGTCCATGCGTTCCGTTGAGGTATCCCTTTTCCATTCCTATACACTGGTGTGAACATAACGTTACTTATGTCCAGACCAGTGGTTATACAAAGCCCCGTCTTCAAAGTGATTTCTTTACAGCAAAGTAATAGAGTAACCCAAATATATTTTTGATGCAAAATAATCAATAATTTAATTCCGTCGAAGTACAAAGTATACCTAAAGTGTAAAAAAGTATAGATAAAAAGTGAACTAAATTAAAAAATATGTACTGGATTTAAAAGTGATAAAATCATGATTGTGACTGACAAAAAAACGAGACAGTTTTGTGTGAAAAGTGTTAACAATAAAACGATATGGGATGACTCATAGTGCAAAAATTTATGTGCAACCCACTATCCGATCCGAAGATGATGCGCGAAATTCACGACAGTGCTGGGGCAGGCGCCGGCGGAGCGATGGAGGAAAGCGAGGGCGGAGGGAGTGGGGTTGCCGAGGTCGATATGGACGAGTGCGGCTCCCTCGCGCTGCCTCCCGACCTGCCCCCTTACTCCGGTGACTATATTATCAGCGATTATATGGAGCGCCTAGGAACGCGCCTCAATATACTTGAAACAGAACTCAAATACGCATGGCGGGCTCTCGATCTGCTAAGCCAAGAATACGTAAGGATGTGGGAACGACTGGAGCGGCTTGAGGCGTTGTTGGCAGATCAGCAGGGTGTAATATCAACTTTACTCGACTTTTACACATGTCGGACTGTCGCTGCAAGAGATCCGATGACTCGCCTCGAAGTGATAAGGGAAATATTAGGGAATGGCACGATCGAAGATGGTATAGAAGAAGGTTTAGATGTGGGACGAAGTTCCGTACTCTTAGTTCCTCAGGAAGAAGTCATGGAATCAAATGAAGCCTTCTATAAAAGTTTGAATCAAGCTTACAGGGACGATCTGGTTTGTGATGAAGTATCAAGACCTCCTTCGCAATTAGACATGATTTGGGAGGCGCCGGAGGAACCTGAAATAGAAATTATTCCTGCTGGCTCGAGACAAATATACAGTGCAAACGATTATAAAGATTATCGAGGACTACAGGGTGGATCCGGAATTAGCGAAAGAGACTTGATGCATTTATCTACTTTAAGTTCTATAGATCAAATTACAGTAGATAAATTACACGAATTAGATAGGTTGACAAATCAATTACACAAAGATTCAAGAGAATTAAAAGACTTGAAAACTAGGCTCCTAAGCCCTGAAACAAAAATCACATCCAAAATAGACCGAGATATAGAAGCCAAGACCTTAGTTGAAGATGGTAATATTATAAATGAACAACTCAAGAGTGTATACGCCGGTGGTGAAAGCTGGGCTATCAATGACATGATGAAAAGTTTTGATGATTTTATGTTAACGATGCCTAAAGAATCAATGGCGAGAGAAAAGTCTCCTTCAAGATTGTCCCTCGCAGATAATACTGCGACAGACAGAATCGACTATTTACAACCAAATCTCTCACCTCGAAGAAAATTCGTACCAGAAAGGACAACTACAGAGCCTTATACAACGGTGACCGGTCGCTTAGCATACAGTTCAGCAGTGGCTAATGCGGAAATCAATGCGGCTAAAGCCTCTAAATCTCCCAGTGCTCTTTCTAGAGAAAGGTTTGAGTATAGTTCTTCCTATCAAATAAGTGACACTTCAAGGTCTGGTTATTATTCTAGTAAAGGTATGTCCCAGCCGTTGAGCGACATGTATAAATCGAGTTCAGAACAACATTCTCCACTTTCGATGCATGAAATATATAACGGTCCTACTGACAGTAGATTAGAATTAGGTTACGAAGGTACTAGATTACGAAAATCTCCAAGCCCTCCACCTCCTGCTCCACCAAATGGTGCAGATTTATTCCCTTCTATTGAAAATAATAATGATTTACCCTCACACCAAGCAATGTTAAGTGCTGGGAGTGGACTACCCCCTGATAACATGCGACTAAGCCCAAGGTCACCAAAGTCGCCAAAAACATCTCCTAAACATGTAAAAAGGGATAGTGCAAATATCGTAGCAGCTAAATCTGACTCAGGCCTATCTTCTATGAGCGGATGGTCAAGTTTAGAAAAAAGTCCAGGTTCACCTAAAACGGGGCGCGTTATGCATGGCAGTCATGATTCCCATAAAATGAGAATATCTTCGCCTCAATCGACACAAAGAATGTCTTATGAGCTAGAGGCTAAACCATACTTAGAGACTTTAGTAGACTCATACTTATATGAAGGTAAGGGCTTAAAAAGCGATTACAGTTTGCGAAAGATTGATCATCTTACGAAAGATGTATGCAATTCTAGGGACTTAAGTAAATTGCAAGGTAAAATTGATAGTGAATTTTTAAAGAGTGACTTACAATATTCTTTAGCTGATCAAATTACGCAAGTTACTAATATCGGTGAATACTATTATGGTAACGAAGCACCCTCAATTTACTCCGTTGCCGGCAATAGACAACCAATATTCACAACTGTTTATAGCACTCCCCGGGGTATGTTGTCTGAAGATAGCAGTTTTTCCGAATTATTAGATAGAAATGAAATTCCGGAACCTGTTCCACGGCCTGCAGCTGATTCATATCCACCAGAACCGAGTTACCATGCTCAAACTGTTGTGCTATCGGCTGCGAATGCTACCAAAAGGCCGCTTACTAGGGCTAACACGATGGGAGTTGGAGATCCTCATTATTATCAAAATGGTTATAAAGTGACCGGTCATCGTACAGGCTATCCTACAAGTAATTTAACAGATGCACTTTCTTACTATCCCACATCAAGTAGATATGATTCTCCAAAAAGAACTTCTTTAGAAGACCAACTTTCTTGGCAAGGCGGAAGTAGATCACCCACAAGCTCTATGGAAACATCTAGCCTGAAATCACATTCACTAAGTATTACAGAAAGAAAGCAGTTCCAAAATCAACTGCAACAGGAATATTTTAAACAACAACAATACGATCAACGGAATGGTAATATTATGTACGAGGACCAGGCGTACGAGAAGCAAATCACAGATCATACGAAAATACGAAAAGAACAATATGTGGATTCAAGTGGCGTATTAGTTTCAGAATCAGGGTATTTATCAATTTCTTCTAACTTGAAAGGAAAAACACAAGACAAACAGGGAAAGAAACCAAAACGAACATCTTCGTTGAAATCAGCTATGTCTTCCATGAGTCACTGGCTACCAGATTTACACTTGCCTAAGAAACACAGATCTCACTCTTTACCCTCCGGTGTAGATACTGTGGAGCAGGCCCAACAACAAGAAAAGTCACTAAAAGAAAGAATAATGTCCGCACAGAGAAGAAAAAAGAAGTATCATTTAGTGGCTTCGATGTCGGGCTTATTGCAGAAAGCTAGAAGAAAACAACAAGCTAGTCACCAATCATTATCAGACCCAGAAACCTCGGAAACTGAATGGTCAGGTGGCCGATCCAGTGCACAATCGGAGGATAGTGATAGCGTATTTTCAGACTCTACGCATGAAAATAATATGTTTGCAAAGGTAGCTCCTAAACCAAAGCAAAGAAAAGTTAATAATCAAGAAATTATAGAACAACAGCAAATAATTCAAGAGCTGCAAGAAAAAGGGTTGGAATATGAGGATGATGAAGAAACTGAGTGCGTAATCGAAGAACCTGAAAAATTACCACCAATGACTACTACTGCCCTACCACGAGACAAAAGTGATGATATTGATTTTCATTTTGCTCGTGTTAGTCAAATGAAAAAAGATAATATTCAAGAATTGGAAAAATTAGATATTGATACAGACATTTCAAACGTTGATCTCTTTGAAGAAGAAGCCAAAGAATCTAACCAGTCTCCTGCATCACTTTTCGCAACCATTGGTGATGTTAAAAAAGCCTCCGCGGTACCTGAAGAAGGTACTGCTGAAAATAATAAACCATATAGTGGTAGTTCACAAGAGTTTGCAGTATCAAGAGCGTTAGGAAAGTATCGTCTAAGAAAGTCAACGTCTATAACTGATGATC
This sequence comes from Lapara coniferarum, assembly GCA_949316025.1. Classification (NCBI taxonomy): domain Eukaryota; kingdom Metazoa; phylum Arthropoda; class Insecta; order Lepidoptera; family Sphingidae; genus Lapara; species Lapara coniferarum. The sequence continues at coordinate 6,218,649 of OX438934.1, read as the reverse complement.
AAATAAGTGATACATCTCCTCCTAAATCAGAACCAGAATGTCAAGAGCAGACCCCCGAAGAAGTTTTAACGCCAAAAGAAACGGTAATACGCAAATCAGGTACACCAGAAATAATAAGCAGTACTGTGGTAGAAGAAGCAACTTTGTATACAGAAAGAAGTCCATCGATTCAAAGTTCACGGGGCCTACCCAACAAATTTCAGCCGCGCCATCAACAAAGTTTGGAAATACCAAATAAACATGACGACGATGATAGCCGAAGCACACATTCTTGGAGGAGTGGATCTAGAGTTTCTTCAAGAAGACAAAGTACAGAGGACAGTATTGATTCCGAAGACGAGTGGTACTGTTACGAATTAAGGAAACTGGAAGAATTAGAGCATCAATCGCAGCTAGAAGCTGAAAGGCAACAAACCTTAACAGAGGAGCCCGAAATTGAAGAGATGTCTGAAGAACCAAATCAAAATTTAAAAGAAAAAATGTCCTACGTGTTAAGGGAGTTGAAGTTAAAAACGGCTACAGTCAAAAATAAGTATGACGAATCTCCTGTGAAAGACACTTGGAAAGAAATTACAACCTTCCCAGCGATTGAAGAAACTACCGATGATATGGGTGAAGAAGATAAAGAATACGATGACGATAAATCTTACGCTGACGACTCAGGTTCAGGTGAAACATCGGGCCCTGACAGCCCTGTTTTGAGCGGCGATGAACTTGACGACGACTACGACATGCCTCAGATCCATCAAGAACCTGTCCCTGTACAGGAGGCACCTCCGCAGCAAGACGCTCCCGTCGGCAGCAAGTGGAAACTTCTGAAGGCGCTCAAGGACCGCAAAGCCGAAGAAAAGACATCAGACACACCTGCCGCGACGACGCCATCCACCGAGAAGGATAAAGTGAGCGCAGGTGTAAGTTACCTAATGCAAAAATTTCACGAAATTAGAGTTAAGAGTTAAATTTTTAATTTAAGTATTAGAATACTCGGCTACTGGAAACTTTGAACACGAAACTCGAACTAAGTTAGACTGATGTTAATCAATGCCATTGCAAATGTTACTCGATCTGCTTTAAAATTCAATTTAAAGAACTTATTCTTATGTAATGACTAGATTAGCTGTAGGATATTATATATTTGCATTGAATATTTAACTTCCTTATTTCAGTCGTCCTCTTGATAACTCCTACTGAGAGATTTCGACATTAGACGAATTAAATAACTTAGCTGACATTAGCGTGAAACGTGGTCTGTTATTAACAGTATCAACTTTAACTAACTACGGTTGTGACAAACTAACCATTTTCACCTAGTTTTTCTTTCGCCTGCTATATATTATATCTGGATACAAATAGAATATAGGGTGCTTTTATAACAATTCAATACATTATGTTATCAATGACGCTGTTTCTATTTAATTGTAGCAATAATTAGATGTAACCGGCGCAATAGGTACTAAGAACTTTCTATATGATGTATACATATATATAATATGAATTTTTATATAAATCTTACGAATATATTCAACCAAACATTGTTTATACAATTTTTAACGAAGAATTACCCGCTTAATAATGTTTAAATATAATAAATAATCCCTTTTATCATTAGGGTACTCAGTATTATGCATGTGTTATCGTTTAGGCAAATTAAGATTCAATGCTCCATTTATGCGGCATTTAAAATCATTATATCGTACAAATATTCACTCATCGTCATATCATCTCATATCGTAAGAGAAAGAACAATGTTCCTTTATGTAGAGTCTAAAATCGCTCGAATTTACGCCACTTAAATTTAATATGGATTTTGGTTGATTGCTTGTATTATAAAGGTTCTGAACTTTATCATCAATAAACCAAATTAAAACGAATTCATCAAGCCTCCTTTTTGGAGTGACACGTCAAGCGATATATTTTAAACATTTTTTGTCACTTTATTGTCTCCTTCGGTTAAAGTAAAACTTTAAACGTTTTTTTTCAATCAGGATTAATCGACGGCGGTTTAACAGGCTCATCATATGACGCCATAATATATTCTAATTAAATCTTCGCTTAGAAAATCGAATAGATATATTATACACGTACATAAATATATAGCTGGCACTTTGTGTAAAACTTATTTAGCGGAATATTTTAGATGTTGAATAATATAATACTACATGTATTATTATTGTATTAATACGTAGGTAAATGTGTTTAGCTTATTCGTTTACATTTTACTGAATATACTACTAGAAGTTGATTTGCAATGGGACAACGTAATTACATTAGTATTGTTGAAATAACTTGAAGAAATCTTCGGTCAGTAATTTCCTATTCGTGGCAGAAGTTACTTATTCGAAGTTCAGAAAACAATAAGATAATAATTTTTGTACTATGTAAGTGGTTATTGATTCTCCATGTTATATACTGTCTGTTGATTTTATGTAATTTTAAAGATATTGCATTGAAGAGACGTTCATAGAATGATATAGAAAAGCATTAATTCAGTAAATACCACAAATGAATTTCTCTTTGATGGAACATCGAACATGTTGCTTAACACCTTTATAATTGTTGTTATATTTTTTATAAATAAATGTTAGCGTTTTTTTTAGTTTTTTGTTTCCTTTGTTAATTTTTTGTTTTTGTTTTTAGAATGGCTCCGGCGGCTTCAACGAACAAGGCGGAAGGGGAAATGGGTACGTAATTACAACAAACTTTATTCATTTTGGTTAACCCATCAAGCTCCGCTTATATATATAGATGTATGGGGAAGCCCTATATATATATACGCAGGCGTCCGTTGCGGGGCTTGACGAGTCGAAATTGAAAGAAGGTTGAAAGGAAATAATTGGTTGGCGATTTCTTCTTAACTTTACGACATTGCTGAACGAGTTACGACCCTTAAAAGGTTATAATGATCCTTTAGTTTTAGGATTTCTTGGAACGCGTCTTAGGTTTAATTTATATGACACTAGATGTTTCTCGCAACTTCGCCCGGGTAAAAAGCCTTGCCCGCCATAAAAATGTCTTAATCACTGTTGCGATCTATAGCACCACATGAAAAGCAGCGCCATTTACTTAAATAATACTATAAGAATTAAAATATTTTCCTCAGGAGCAAATACCGAGATAAAAAGTACACTATTCCAGGGTTTGGTCTATCCCTAAGCCACATTTCCAAATCCGTTAGTTTCCGCGTTAATAAATAAATAAGCCATTTATTTCTTGCTTTTACAAATTTTTTTTATAACTCAAGGTGCTGGATGGTGTTGCTACTGTTGATGAGTGGTCGTATCGCTTATCAGGCGAACGGCATATTCGTCTCGTCATTCAAGCCATAAAAAAAAAAGAAAAAATATAGTACAAACGATCGTAGGTATAAGTGAGTCAAAGCATGCTATAACTCATTTATACAGCAATGCGTTAACACTTTAAGATTTTACTACAACCAATATGCGGTCCTTATACTTATACTTATACTTATAGATATTTTGAACGATAGAATGTTAGTTGGGAAGACGATATGGAAGTTCGTGGTTTTTCACTAGCATACGTAATTTTATAGTACTATAATATAGTGGCACATGTCGCAATAGACGAACCTAGGGTACCTAGTTCTCGAACATTTTCGATAATATAAAAGTTCTGTCAAAGTGAATGCACGAACCGATGAGACCGCAAGAAGAGAGTCTTACGCAAGACTAAAATCATATCAAAAACGTTCCGTCTTGGTATACTTTATGTACTTTCATGCTGCGAATTGTAAATTGCAAATGAGAATTTGTTTTTGTACTCGGATTCTATAAATACTTATTAGGCGAATCCGCGAACATAAGCTAGTAAAGCTTATGCTGGCGAATCCGCCCGCGTGAAAAAGTTTTTCCGGTATAAAGAGTAGCGTATGTCCTTTCTAGGGTCTCAAACTAACCAAACCAGATTTCATCGAAATCCGTTCAGTAGTTTCGGAGATGTGCAGAAACAAGCAAACAGAAAGACAGACAGAAAAGAATTAAAAAATTTGAAAATTCTTTCAATGTACAGGCACACCGGGATTTGCTGCTTTACTAAAGTATAGAGGGATTTATTTGAAGTTTTTCGATATTTTATACTTGTCACACTACCATTAAGATCTTCCATTAATTAGCAGTGAAAGCAATATAAATGTTTAATTCATGAATTACAGAGAATTTTAAACATCATTTTTACTTCTAAATCTGTGCTTCGAACATCGAAGCACATTCAAATTCATTCAGAATATAACTTCAATCGTATGTATGCTCAATGCTTTCCGTAGTATTATAATGCTCTTTGATCAATGCTCATTGAACCTCGCGGGCTGCGCTACGTACTGTTTTATTCATAGACTTGTATGTTTTTAATGCGTTTCCTAACTTCATATTACACTGCCTTTTATAGGTAAAGTTCGTTAAATTCTGTAACCTCACACAAGATTACAAACTGTTTTTTAGTTGTAGATATGTTTTCATATTTGATGAATTCATTTAAGACTAGAATTATTAAGTATGGAATAAAAATCATAACAGCAAAATAATTGAAATATCAAATCGGTTACCAGAATCAACATGCAAAATTAAAAAAAAATATATCATCATTGTCAAACCAATACCTCTATGTGCACTTTTGACCGAAGAAAAAAAAACCGAGGAAGGTTCTCAAGTCCACGTGTATATTTTTTTATGTTATGAGATTTCAAGCCGCTATGTGATTCTAATCATTATACAGCGAACTTTGAGCACTAGAAAAAACATGCTATTTGCAAATTTTGTCTCAAAATTTTACATGAGTTTGATTTTTACTCCATATCTGAAATAAATTTTTGCATATAGTTGACATTGATTTGACAATAACGATATTATTTTGAAATTTTTTAAAAAGAATGTTGCAATGCTGTTGAGAAAGATCGACCCAAGTTTTAAAAGACAATAGAAGAACATTTCTACTTGGAAAGTATATGACAAAGCTTCTATTATAACTAAATCCAGAAACATTGTAGGCACCCTGGAGACAACCCGTTCTACAGCAACATCGATAGCATGCCTGACATCAGACCCAGGAGGAAATCGATCCCGCTGGTCTCCGAGCTCGTAAGTAACATTCAAAATTGTATATACTTCAAAAAAAAAATATTACTATTACAATTCCAATGGAAGTAAGCTATCTTTTCCTCTGGCTCTGGCTGGTTTCAATTCGCTATCTTAAACATGTTTATTCGATGTGTTCTAAAGGCACCGCGGATATAATAAAGGTTTATCTACACGGATATGGAAGGTAGATATTTGAAACTGGTCTTAAATGTTTACAGCTCGCATCGACGTTATGCTTCCTGGAGCTTAGTAATATTAGGCGCGTAATAAATGTTTTTTTTTACACGGAAAATTTCCATGTGTGTTTGGAACAATTCATGGGGAGACAAATGTTTTGCTTCTTTATTGGAAAGAAATCTATTTGATTTTACACAGAATACTGATTCTATAAAGTTTTGACAGCTTCGAAATTATACATTTTACGATGATGATACGTAGAATAAATCTATAATAGTAAAGCAATATTCCGTTTTTTTTAATCTGCATTAAATTTGTTGTACCTAACCACGGATCTTAGAAACCCCTTTCTCCCCATCTGTTGTCCAAATTTATAAAACACAAAATTCTTTAAAAGGCCTACTTTACCCCATCCTTTCTTTTATCAGTGTTTAAATGTTACCTTTATGTGTTTTTCTTCTAATTCTACTATTTAGATGGCCTTTGATCTTTATTAGTTCGTGTATAAAGTCCAAACCGTTGAGCGATTTAGGGGTCACCAGAGCAAAAAACCATAGCAGTTCCATAAAAACAGTACCAACAACAATTAATGATATAATTGCATTTTACCCCCTTACCACGGACCTGCAGGTTCTCAAGGTATTTCTCTCCCAATAACACTATCTATTTCTATGCATGCAGTTCCAATAGGTGAAAAGAAAAAAATACACGACGATATTGTATATTTTATCTTTTCACTAATTGTACATAGAGTGCTTGCATCAGATCTTATTATTGATGAGACAAGTTTGATACGCTTCTGCATGTCTTTGCTTTTCATTTGTACATTGTATCGTTAAAGCGTTTCGATGTCACGTGGATCCTTTTGGTTCCGTGATATCAAAGAAATTCCCCTGTACGATTAATAAAAATGTAAAATTGAATTCCGTACTGGGAACGTGCACGTGTTTGGAAAAAAACATTGCATTGCAACGCTTCTGTATCATAGCAAATATTATTTGAACGGCTGAAAGGTATTCCACATCATAAAATTAATTGACAACACTCATAAAACAATATACGTGTTGTGTTTCACATACACAAACATTTGAACACACATTTTGTAAATCGTTTTTTGAACATTTTACGCACGTGGAGAGTTTGCAACATTTTTAAATCATATCAATCTTCATCCATCTGTTAATGTTAAATTAATAACCATTATCAAGTTTTAGTAGATTTTTTAACTAATATAACTCAAGAGGCTTAAAAGGCAGCTTTGAAGGCATGTATTTATCAGTTACACTTTAAGGAGCACCTATTAAAGATTAACTAAATCAAGATAATTGTAGCCAGGCAGGCATTCTAGCTTGATTTTAGAGCAATACAAAATTCGCTTCAAAGGCACACATACATTGGGTTTTATTATATTAAACACTTGTATGCTTTATTTAGACAATGGCTGCCACGAAGAGGAACGCAGGTTTGACATCGGCTGTGCACCGAGCTACATTAAACGATGAAGAATTGGTAAGTCTTCTAGCAGCAATTTTTTAGTCTTTTGCCGCTTCTATTATTCATTGGAAGCTATTATGAAATTTTATTTGTACCTAACTTACTTTTATCTCGAATATTATGAATCTTCATATACTTTATAACGGTCTGTGCAATTCACCATAGTCATCATAAAATAAATAAATAACTTCTATAAAATAAGGTATATTTTTGAGATTACAGAAAGCAAAAACTTCTTTAAGGAAGTTTTTAAGATGATAAAGATAAGTGCGAATACCAAAATTTTATTACCATCATTGCTGCAAAATAGGAATGGGTCTATTTACTCCCCTTTACTTTCAAACGCTTACTCTTTCAATATCTTGCAGAAAATGCACGTTTACAAGAAGACATTACAAGCTCTCATCTATCCCATATCATCGACTACTCCTCATAATTTTGTACTGTGGACGGCCACGTCTCCCACATACTGTTACGAGTGTGAAGGATTACTTTGGGGTATAGCCAGGCAAGGAGTCAGGTGTACAGAATGCGGAGTCAAATGTCACGAAAAATGCAAGGATTTGCTCAATGCTGACTGCTTACAAAGTAAGTAAACTGATATTGATATTTCACTAAGCCCCTGTAAGGTTTAATGGGAATTAGTTTAACTAGTTCAGGAGCCTCCAAACTTTTAGGTCCAAAGGCGGTGTAACTTTTAAGAAAATCGATTATTCTACGTAATAAAAGTAAACTTCCTCGATTGCTCTATAAAATTTCTGACCGAGTATAGTTCACCCAGTTTGGAGACCTCTACTATTATTCGCAGTAAAATTCTATTGAGGTGCGCATTCCAAATCTTAGAACTTATTCCCAGTAAGCGACACTTGGTTGACTTGATGTTTATGAGTTATAAAATCCGGAAAGTAACAGAACGGTTTGAGATATAAGCGATATCAGCAGTATCGTTAATATTTACTGTTTTTGTATCCATATCTGTGTTATCTGTTCCATTACTTTTCGATTATTTTCCTTGTAAATTTGTATAAATTGGTGTCATAAGCAGATCAATGTCTTCATAAATATGATTAACAAATATCATAATTTGAAGGTCGTTATTTTGTCCAAGTATTGCAAAAATTGTATCAAACAGAGAAATTTTATTATTTTTAACGTTGGCGGTGAAGCGGACTTCACTCCTTATTAAACTTGAGTAGTGTCAAGAAACTCTCAACGGGTCACTCATTGTAGACAAGATCTCTGGATACACAACGTTGTTGCGAAAATCAATATAAAACTTAAGTATCAAAAGATTTTGCAGAAGAAATGCATTCTTTGGCAACACGATTATAATAATGTTTTTATTATTTTAACAATTATAATCAGCTAGATTTATAAAGGTAAAGTTTTTTAGTGGCAATTAACGAGAAAGCAATTTGGAACCTAAATATCCTTGGGATTTTACAATTTTTAAAACATTGTCGAAATTTATAGTCTTATTGCAAAAGCAATTTGAAAATTGGTTTGGAAATCGTTTTCTTAGCAATTATTGAACCGACATTAGCAAAAGTTATTGAGAAAGTTCTTTAAGTGAACGGGAATAAATAGCTCAATAACCTTTACAGGCCTTAAAGTAGTACCAGCCTGTTTCAAACAGTATCTAGGGACGATAAAGATGGTTACTATGACCGCTAATGAAATTCAAATACAATTACCAAAAAAGCTTTGTCAAGGTGAGGGTAAGCTAATGGGACAATTTTAATTGAGTTTACCTCGAAATTTAAAGAAAATTTATATTTTAGAATTTCAAAATGAAAATTTAAATAACGACCTTGAAATGATTAAGAGTGTTCGCTTTTTATTTGTTAGATTCCGCTGTCTAGGTGATATCTGTGCGAAGGTAAATTGAACATCAGAAGTCGTAGTCAAATTGTGCCATAATTAGCTCGATTTGTGTGCATGAGTAAGAGTTTTGCATGCGTCGGTCGCTGTACATCAATGGTTAAACATTCACGTCGAAGACACAAGGACCATCAGCAAAACAAACACTGTTAGAAGAATCACAAGGTTCACGCAATCAGTTTTGGAGACCAAACCATCTATTGTAATATTTATTTTTATCGATGTGGTATATTTGTTTATTGTGATGTATATTTTCGTTCCTTCCTTCATGTTTACGACCTCATATAATAAGAAGCATGATTTTTTTACCCTTTGTGAACAATTATTTGAACCATCGCTTCATTGGTGTGCATGGCTATCGATTTTCGATACACGGTATATTGATATATTCAAAAAAATTATTGTTCTCATGATATACGATGTTACTCATATTTGCACGTTCATTTAAGCGGGCAGTCGTTAGGTAATATTTTCCGCGACTGATGTTTTAAATTCAATATAGAATCATCGACTGCACGCCATATTCATAATGATTATAGTCTACACTTTGAAACGCGTATCGGGTTTATTTGATTTTAAATTATGTATATGTTATCAAGCTTTATTTAATATTCGTGGCTCAAATACTTTATAGCTTTATTTGAAATATTTGTATTCTTTACTTTTGTGAATTTATTGTCGTTTTTTCCTATTTTCACATTTTTTATTAAATGTTTTTACCGTATGATGTGTTTTTAATATTTTATACATTTAATATATGAGTATTTTGTATAAAATTTTCGAAGTGTGGACTATAGCTCACGTAGATAGGGATTCGGTCCTATCATCCGCCCATTCCTTCCGGGTCGCCCCGCCCAGCGCCGAAATTATCAAACCCATAAAATCAATTATGTTACGATTATACCCTACTTTATTACATTCTACACTATCTAACACACCGTTCTGAGAATTAGATATAGTGGCTTCAAAAACACAAGCGTCCAAAATGATTCTAAACAGAATGTCACGATTTGTAAAGATGTGCCTGTTAGTACTGTGTGCACGCAATCCAGCAGTGTCTGTCCACTTCAATATTATATGTGGTCCTTTAGTTTATTTCTTTTACATTATAATTTTCTAGATTTCCACATTTCTGTATTAAGTTTACTGTCTTTATGTTGTTACTTCTTCCCTTACGGATCTATTCAGTGTTTTTAATTAAAAATGTTATGTAAATACCTACCTAAAGAGATGGACTAAACCTCATCAAAAATGAAGAGGTAGACCAAACAGAAATCACTTTAACATATACAACAAAAGGGTATTTTTGTTTACAGTACGATTTATGCAACATATTTTACTGATTATGGTGGTCTGTCGAATCCTATCGACGAAACCCCAAAGCCGCAAGATGAGGTATAAAATATGTTGAAATGTATTTTAATAAAGAGGCGCCGTGCTCAGATTCGCCTCGACTGGCGCCGCTCGATGTTATCGACCTGATCAGAACTGACAGTTTTTATTTAAACCTATTTAAGATCAGAAGTTGGAATCTCGTCAGGTTGTGGCTTAGAGTGGTCGTGGCGAATGTGGGCGCGGGGCGGGGGGCCGTCCCGGCGCATCCCGCGTTTTCAAAGAACTATTTGGCACCGCCTGAGCAGTGTGTTTCGCAGGGGCGGCCGAGAAGTCATCAAAGCATGGCGCCGAAGATAAAGCGAACTCCATCATCACCGCCATGAAAGAAAGGATGAAGCAACGTGAACGAGACAAGCCGGAAATCTTCGAGCTAATTAGGTATACATACTTCCTAGAAATCTTTTTGTTCATTATGTTAATTTAAACAAGGTTGCTCGAATGCTATTTGTTATCTCGGATGACCAGGTAAATACGTTCAGTTCTCTTAAACATCATTTTTGCACATTCATTAGACAGTAGTCCTTTTCCACCAAACGCCAAAATTTCTGCGGGCATAATTGGATTAATCACAGTATTATAAGTATTTATAGAAAAAAATCATGAAAAGTGTTGAGAGACTAGCAGCTGACACGAATGTGTATGTGACAGACGCGTGTTCAGCATCGAAGGAGAGCCGCACGCAGCACACATGAGCACCGTCAAGCAATCAGTCCTCGATGGCACGTCGAAATGGAGCGCGAAGATCGCCATCACAGGTTCGATGAGGCATCGTGATACTAACCATTCTTCCTTAAGGGTTCCAGTGGCAGCCGCGAGCGACACGACAAACAAAACACAACACACACACCCACACTAAATGTTGTTCCATCTTTCGTTTCATGTGGCGGCCAGGCGGACTTTTAACGTCGACCCAGACACTCACATTGACAGTCTCGAACAGGCCAAGCAAGTTACTATTGAAGGAACGTCAAAATGGTCTTGCAAGATCGCCATTACAGGTTTGCGGTGGCCTTTTGCGGCTACGGACCGCTCGCAGTTTTGATCTATTAGACAAACTATCTTCGCCTATAATCTCTATACGTTTTTTTGACATCTGCTTAACAATTATGCAACAGTCGCTTCGCTTTACGACACCAAATAGAAAGTTTCTGTTCTAATAATATGGACAGATTAAAAAATATTCGTTCCAAATTATAAAAGCAGATTTCAAAGAATATATTGCATTACTTCAATAATAACCCAAATCACGGTCGTTAATGCACCGCCTCTAACCACTTCCATTGACAAAATGTAGCTTGGTTTGATCATATAACACAAGGAAATTTCCACGAATCTACCATATCATGTGGCAAATGGATACTAAATAGTGACTTATTGTTATCACGCACACAAAATGTATACTCCGTCAACACTAAATGACACATTTTATACCACGTTAATGAATAACGATTGCAAGACCACTACTGGGCGACACGTCCGCAAATTCACACAAATTGCATGAGTCACATATTAACGATTCGTAACTATATCCAAAGTTATAAACACTGAATGTGAAATGTGTAAGGTAAACACTAGTTTTAACTCACTTACGTTTCAGTTTGTTGATAAACAAAACTATCAATTTTCTAGTAGAATTTCGTAAGTGAATGAAACTTTAGAAAGAAGCATGCCGAATGAAGGAACCCCAATTATCCTTGAATTTCTAGTCCACTTTACCTGTTACCGACAATAACTTTTCGATTCGTGAAAATTCCAATATCATTATACCTGATTCCCGAGCATATCTTTACACTTATTCTTTGAAACTTTCTTCTTGGTCGAAGTTTGCATTAGAAGTTGCGATAATGTAGGCGCTATGTTCAAGTTGTTTTAGAAATCGAATTTGGGCATAGATAAAAAGTTTGGTAGTTTGAAGCTAGTGTCTTCTTCTTTGACCCCAACCTATTCTGATTACACAAGATCCTGATCGTATATATTCAAAAGGATGAATTAGAATCAAACGGCGCTAGGTGAGTAAGGTAGAAGGTAACCGATAAAATATTATATATCGTAGTCTATAACCGTAGTTGTAAGAAACATGCGTAACGTATGTATATCAATAACTATAGACATAAAATAAACGCAAATATAGTAAATGTTGCTTTACATTCGAGAGATTTGACAGGAATGCTTTCACCAGCGTTTATATTCAGCTTTATCGAAGGATCGTGGGAGGGTCCTTCGTTATAACATCTGTTTACTGCATATGTACAACGTAACGAAGCAAACCTTCCAGCCATATAATTTTGTGATAACATTTTTATATTATTTAAAACTGTGTTATTTTTTGTTCATTTATATTAATAAAGCCCTCTGTGGGCAGTTATTTGTGCTCAAGGGCTGATTGCGAAAGATAAGAGCGGAACCTCGGATCCCTACGTCACCGTCCAAGTGAGCAAAGTGAAGAAGAGAACGCGAACGATGCCGCAAGAGCTGAATCCAGTGTGGAATGAGAAGTTCTACTTGTAAGTTTTTTTTAAACATATAAAACCATACTAACGCAACCAAAAGCAAGATTTAATATATTTGTTTTTCCATAGTGAGTGCCATAACTCTTCTGACCGGATCAAAGTCAGAGTTTGGGACGAAGACAACGACCTGAAATCTAAGTTACGTCAGAAGTTGACGAGAGAATCAGACGACTTTCTGGGGCAAACTATCATCGAGGTAATTTAGACGCAAATGGCATCTTGGATACATAATAAATTGTGTGTAACCTAGTTATGAACTCGTATGATTCCTAAGAGAATCTGAAAATATAACCAGGTATTCATAAGGTTATTCATATAAATTTCAGCAAGCAAGATGTGACGGAAACCTTTTCACGGGTCTATTCTCGCGTCTAATAAATATTTATACAGGTTTCTGGGACTCTCAGGATGTCGTGCTTTACCTTATTGCGAAAGACGATATAATATCACATTTGAGAAGTAAACAGATCTCTTTCTGACCTGGTATTACACGACAATCACAGCAGAATATTATATCAAAGTCCGAAAAAAATGTACGATGATAACGAGACTTGTTTGATTTATGAGCGAGATGATGCACGATATAGCATATTTAGACTGAAATAATATATTCGAAAATAATATATTTTGTGTGATTGAGCCACACTGTGGTCATTTATTTCCAACATATGATTGTACCACTTTCTCCGATGATATGCCAACGTGAAATATCAGTTTTACTGTAGCATTGCGTGCACTTAGTTTCTTTATGATAATAATATATTTATATTTTTATGGAATCTTGAAAAAGAAACATTCGAAGGCGGGACTCGAACCCACGACCTCCGGCGTACCGTGCCGGTGCTCTTCCAAATCTCCTTTAAGATAATTAAATAATGGATCTTGAAATTAGCAATCGAAGGCAGGGTCGAGGTGGCTCAATTGGAATCATTATCCAGGCACTACATGGCCATTAACATGTATAAAAAATCATAATATAAAATAATATATTTCTCAAAGTAATGGCACCCCAATTTTTTTGCATCTCAAGTGTTCCTGAATGGTGTTCAGCATCTATCATCGTGTTTGAAATTCATACTTACTGTCATATTCGATAATAAGTATATTTATCCAGGTACGAACATTGTCTGGTGAGATGGACGTCTGGTACAACCTGGAGAAAAGAACGGACAAATCAGCTGTATCGGGAGCTATCAGGCTACACATCAACGTGGAGATTAAGGGAGAGGAAAAGGTTGCGCCTTATCATGTTCAAGTAAGTGATATAAATTCTCACAAATCATCTAATTTGGCGTCGTTTTATAACGTTGGCAATGTGTTTAATAATAACGTTGCGTACGTCGTATTTAATATATTGTTATTGTCTTTAATTTCAACTGCATCTTTACAAATATTTTTATTTGCCTAGCTGTTCTAATATTGGGCAAAGCTCGTAACTATTTTTTGTTGAGTTTGATCATCATACCGGTACGCTAGTCCGTTATTAGTATTTAAGTCACCGTAGCATCGTACTTAACCGTCTTCTATACCTATCGGTAAGGTTTTTAATTGAACAAGCGATTACAGTGATTGTTCTTAATTGAATTGCTTCGATCGCGTCGACACAAAACAGTCGACCAATTTTCTTAAACAGTTACTGTTGCTAAAACAACTGGGTTGCCCTATCTTCAACAGGTTGGCTCGTTGCCCCTTGGAGTGAAGCCAGCTCTGGCCATAATCACATGTTAGTTCCCACAATTACCGGACTTTACAAATATAATAGCTTGTGAATAGTGTGGTGGTGTCAATGCTATTATTTTACAATTCTATAGTGCCATTATGAAAAATCAGATACTACGTTAGTTTCCAATGTGATATACTTTCATTTTCATTTGGTAATCCGAAATTCTGAGAACACTCTTTCAACATTTTGTTGGAAATATACGAAATCGCAAAAAGCTATTGTTGAGCAGTTTTATTGTGAGTTTATGAATAGAGCATACTCTAAACTAGTATTGGTTATTTGATTCTTTTGTCAATGGATTATCCTGATAAATTACTCGGATAACCATATCGATATAGTCCTTATAATACCTTACGTGTATCGCCAATATACATTCTCTGAACGGAAAAACAAGAATTGAAATAAAATTCTAAAACCATTGTCATATTCAGCTGTTATTCATTTTTGTAAAAGGCGAGCTTGTGTTTGTTTTGGACTGACATGCCTGAACCAACAATTGAGGTTTCATGAGACGAAACTGTGCCGCAAATTTGAGCTGCGGAATTTTAGACGATTTTAACCCCTATTATATTATTAAAATAATTATTACTTTCTCTTTAATTCTCATGTGCGTTTTTTTACATGATTATTCTTTCGTGAAAGTTACAACATTGATTAACAAGCTTATAAATCAATGATAGCCATAAATAATCTTCCTTTTTAACCCCCGACAAAAAAGTGTTATAAGTTTAGGATGTGTATCTGTGTATCTGTATGTCTGTCTGTGGCATCGTAGCTCTCAAACGAATGGACCGATTTGGACGCGGTTTTTTTTTTGTTTGAAAGCTGATGTGACTGCGATGGTTCTTAGCTATAATTTATGACGATCTGTTCAGGCGTTTGAAGATTATCAGCTCATTTCCAACTTAAAAAGTCAGAGTGATTTTAAATTTAGTGTACCATGACTTAAGAAATATTTATAAACATGAGCTGATGCTGCGGCATCAAGTAGTCTGCGGGATACCCAACTCCTTAGCAACTTATAGCAGATATAATGTCTTTGGGCTCATAAGGATGGGCTCAACGAGTAGGTGATAAATAGTTGATTATCAAGACCCCATGATGGAGAATAACATAATTTAAAAAGTTTAAAATAAAAATTAAATTAAAATGTATATAACCCCCGACACAAAAAATCTCTAAAAAGTAAAATAAATAAAAAACGGTCGTTTACTAGAGTGGTGTTTGGATTCAATTTACTACTAGAACACTACCGTTATAAAAACACACATACATACACTCATGCCTGTTATCCCCGAAGGTAGGCAGAGGCGCAATTAGTGTACCAACTTTTCGCCGATATTCCGTCCCATGATGTGATAGGGGGCGAGCCTATCGCCATATCGGGCACAAATTCCAGACTCCGAGCTGATACTGAATAGAAAAACTCGTTATAAAAACAAACTGCTATAGTCAAGCCTAATTCCAATAGTAATAAAATAATGAAGTCACCTTCAGTGGGCCAAATGGCCTCTCAATATAGACTGTTTGGCACATTGAAACTAACACGATTACTTTAATCTAATATCTGACTGGTAATACTTACAAGAATAGGAAGTGGTTACAAGTCTGCTCCAAAGTTTTTTAGGCTTTGCACAGATCTGTCGATTTCTTACCGAGGACAGTACACAGTCTACTTTGAAAGTGACAGTAGCTAAAATTGCTAAAACAACTTTAGAAGCTTTGAATTCCAATTGTATCCGTGGAATAAACCATTATAGGTACATATCGTTGATATTAGGAACCTTAGTTGCCAACTATCTCACGGTACAAATTATGATGGTGCTATTTTACTTTACCCTAAGGCCCCAAACAATCAAATTTGTAAACCGATCGAGATAGCGGTAACGTGCGGCCAGAACAGATGGTAACTCAATCGGACAAGTTTTGGGAATAAACGTGAAAAGTTTGTCGGTGGCTAACTAGGCTAAATTGATACCTAATGTAAAAGTGTTCTTTCTTGGCAATGATTAATCAGTAAGAATAGATATGCCATACCCCAATGATATTCCATACCCTAACAAATCAAATGAACAAAGTGTTCCGTATGAACTTATATCTTTGACTTTAGCATGTCATGTACAATAGTTAACGTATTATAACCAGTATGAACAAACATTACCATTTACGCATAGTTCATGAGACCTTGCTCAATTGGGACATTTTGAGTCTTCAGTCTAGGCGTTTGTAGCGATGCTACTACTTGTGGTTGACTCATATCACCACTTTAATTAATTTAGTACCTATACATTAAGCTATATTCAAAATTGTATTAAAGAAAAAGAATTAAAAAATAATCAACGTACGGACAAATAAATATTAATATGACAATAATTTTTATATAGATAACCTAGCTTGTTTTGTTAAGTAAAATGATTACGATTCGATTGTTTGCATCGGCTACCTGGCGCGTGACCTCAATTTGGGTTCGCCGTACGTTGATCGATGTATGCGTACACGAGAACTGGCCATCAGTCGGTTTACCACTATATCGTGACGCGTGCGCTGGCTAAAATATCACTTGCGCCTTTCGTTCTTCCACTAACTTAAGATTATCCGTCGTGCTCTTTCTCCTAACTATTCTCTTTCTTACTCCTTCTATAAACTATATACTGTTGTGTGATTGTGTTTCTGTTAACTGTTAATAAACTATAGTGTCTATCCGTGCCTATTTTATTCTTCTCTTTGAACACTCTCTTCACTATATTACATCTACCACACAACAACTACATTGGTGACCCCGTGGGAGCACAATAACTGAAAGAAATGTTGCCGACGAGGATGACTGCCAGTGGAGCGGAAAGAACTACACCCGAAAGTGGCACCGAGAAAGCGCTAGAGGCCTACCGCGTGGGAATACGGGTACCACCATTTTACCCAGAAAAACCGTCCCTTTGGTTCGCGCAATTGGAGGCACAGTTTGCGATATCCAATGTTACAACAGACGCCACAAAGTACTTTTATGCTGTTGGCCATTTGGATCCACAATATGCCAGCGAGGTAGAGGATATTATAGATTCTCCCCCTACCGCCGACAAGTACAGTAAATTAAAAACGGAGCTCATTAAACGGCTTTCGGCTTCACGAGAAAAAAAGGTAAAGCAATTACTTATGCATGAGGAACTAGGGGACAATAAACCATCGCAATTCTACCGTCGTTTGATGAAACTTGCCGGGACGGGCGTGCCCGAGGAATTTCTTCGCACAATCTGGACGAGTCGTCTACCCAGCAGCACGCAGAGCATTATTGCGTCCCAGCCCAACGCGAATATGGAGACGTTAGCCGAATTAGCCGATAGAATACACGATGTCGTGACGCCCCAAGTGGCATCTACATCCACGGCTAACCGAGATCCTATCTACTCCGAGCCTACCGACGCTAGAACTATAATCGCCGAGTTAACAAGACAGGTAGAAGCGTTATCCACAAAAGTTGGTAGACTATCCCGATCGCGGTCAAGACCTAGTGGTGGTGGTAACTACCGCAACCGTTCCAGTTCCACGCGTTCGCAGTCCAGCTACAGACGATTCCCCATCTGCTTTTATCACGGCAAGTTTGGTGACCAAGCAAAACGTTGCGTTCGACCATGTGACTATCGGTCATCGGAAAAATGCACGGGCAATCAGTAAGTGCGGCCGACGATTGCCCAAGCATTGGTCGCGTGTTCGTCGTCGACAAAAAAACGAAGATACAGTTCCTGGTCGACACTGGTAGCGACCTCTGTGTCTTCCCACGATCAAGCTTATCAAGACAGCAAAGGCAAGCAACAGATTACCAACTGTGTGCGGCAAACGGTACGCCGATTAAAACTTACGGCTGTGTTAATTTAATATTAAATATAGGTTTGCGTCGCGACTTCAGTTGGCAATTTGTTGTGGCCGATGTAGACAGACCAATAATAGGAATAGATTTTTTATCTCTTTAAAATTTAATTGTTGACTGCAGAAACCAGCGTCTTGTGGACGGCAATACAACACTCGCGACCCCGACTTCACCTGCTCGCTCGAGTGATGCGATCCCCTCAGTGAAGGTAATATTTGGTGATTCTACATACACTCACATACTACGGGATTATCCAGACATTACTCGACCACCAGGTATACACCGTACGCCTACACATAATACAGTACATCATATAAACACTACACCAGGACCTCCTATTTCATGCACGCCACGCAGGTTGGCTCCTGACAAGTTAAAAATCGCCAAAGACGAGTTTGAAACTATGCTGAAAAATGGCATAGCCAGACCGTCAAATTCGCCATGGTCTTCCCCATTACACCTTGTACCCAAAAAGGACAGTGGATGGCGACCTTGTGGCGATTATCGATTGCTTAACGCAAGAACTGTACCAGATAACTACCCTATTCGTCATATACATGATTTTTCACATAGTCTTTCTGGGTGCACAGTTTTCTCGAAAATCGACCTAGTTAAAGCTTATCATTTTATTCCGGTTAATTCTGAAGATATTCAAAAGACCGCAATAACAACTCCTTTTGGTATGTTTGAATTTCCTTATATGACCTTCGGTCTTAGAAACGCCGCGCAAACTTTTCAAAGGTTCGTGGATGAGGTATTACGAGGTCTAGATTGCTGCTACGCTTACCTTGACGATTTTCTTGTTTTTTCTCAAGACCAGAAGACCCATGAACATCACTTACGTCTTCTCTTTAAGAGACTCCAAGAATACGGTTTAGTCATTAACACATCAAAGTGTGTTTTTGGCGCCAGTGAAGTTTCATTTCTGGGCTATAATATTTCGCCTAAAGGTACCGTACCGTTACCAGAGAGAGTCGAAGTAATAGAAAAATTTCCTGCGCCCAAAACCGTTAAAGAACTTCGTAGGTTCTTGGGAATGATAAATTACTACAGGCGTTTCATACCTGAGGCAGCACAACACCAGGCCCCACTAAACTCATTGTTGACGGGTTCAGTAAAAGGTTCACATCCAGTAAACTTCACACTCGCAGAAGAAGAAGCCTTTAAGGCCTGCAAGAACAGCCTATGCAAAGCGGCAATGTTGGCACATCCAGACTGTGAGGCTAAGCTTGCTGTAGTAACGGACGCCTCGGATAATGCTATAGGCGCGGTATTGCAGCAACGCAAGGGAGACCAACCGTGGCAACCTCTAGCGTTCTACTCAAAAAAGCTGAGTCTAGCGCAGAGTAAATATTCCCCCTACGATAGAGAACTTCTCGCCATATACGAGGCTATTAAACATTTTCGGTATATGGTCGAGGCGCGTAGTTTTGTGGTCTACACAGATCACAAACCACTGTGTTTCGCTTTTCACTCGCGAAAAGAAAATTGTTCACCAAGACAGTTTCGACATTTAGATTATATCTCCCAGTTTACAACAGAAATAAGGCATATTTCAGGTAAGGATAACGTTGTCGCTGACAGCCTCTCCCGCATCGAGGAAGTCGTTCAACCGATAGACTTATTTAAGTTAGCTAAATCACAGGAGAGTGATCCAGAACTACAACAACTTTTAGATAGCAACACCTCGTTATGCCTTAAAAAAGTAAAACTGCCGGGATTGAACGTCGAACTGTACTGCGATGAGAGAAACAAGATCGTGAGACCATATGTAACGAAGGAATATCGACGCCAGGTTTTTGAAAGCCTTCACTCGTTAAGCCACCCAGGGGCTGCAGCTTCAATAAAGCTAGTAACCCAAAGGTACATTTGGCCGGGTGTAAAAAAGGATTGCAGAGAATGGAGCAGATCGTGTTTAGCTTGTCAGCGCGCCAAAATTTCACGTCATGTATCAGCACCACTTGGGACCTTTCAACTACCAAAAGCAAGGTTCATGCATATACACATAGACCTTATAGGCCCTTTACCATTGTGTCACGGATTCCGATATTGCCTCACTGCTATCGATAGGTTTACGCGATGGCCTGAGGTAATACCTATAGCAGATATAACTGCGGAAACTGTAGCTCGGGCTCTAGTGAGCGGATGGTTTTCGCGATTTGGATGTCCAAAGGACATTGTTACTGACCGTGGCAGACAATTTGAGTCAACACTCTTCAAACATTTATCGCAAATCGTAGGATTCCAACATAGGCGTACCACAGCGTACCATCCCGCATGTAACGGACTTATCGAAAGATTTCACAGACAGCTGAAGGCCGCCATAATATGTCATTCTGGAACAAATTGGGTAGAATCTCTTCCTTTGGTATTACTGGGAATAAGAGCAGCTCACAAAGAAGATTTGAAGGCTACTCCAGCCGAGTTGTTATACGGAGAAACACTCAGGTTACCCGGAGAATTATTTCACCCAGAAGCCGATGACTCCACTGACATTACAGATTATGTAAATCGCCTTAGGACCTACGCAAAGAAACTGCAACCCGTGCCAACATCACGCCACGGTTCCAAAACCATATTTGTTTTCAAAGATCTAAGTTCAGCAAGTCATGTTTTTCTTAGAGATGAAACAGTAGGTTCACTCAAACCAGCCTACAAAGGACCTTTCAAGGTACTACAGCGAGGAAAAAAAACATTTAAGCTCATCGTCAGCGGTAATGAAGTCTCTGTTTCCATTGACAGACTCAAACCTGCATACATATTACATGACACAGACACCAGCACTAATACATCACCTACTAACACAAACACTCATGACACCAAATCTCCGGATACTGAGGGTGATGGCACTATTCGAGCTACCAGATCAGGTCGTCGAGTCCATTTTCCAGATTATTATCGCCCATAGACATGGTCTCTGGAGGGGGGTGATGTAGCGATGCTACTACTTGTGGTTGACTCATATCACCACTTTAATTAATTTAGTACCTATACATTAAGCTATATTCAAAATTGTATTAAAGAAAAAGAATTAAAAAATAATCAACGTACGGACAAATAAATATTAATATGACAATAATTTTTATATAGATAACCTAGCTTGTTTTGTTAAGTAAAATGATTACGATTCGATTGTTTGCATCGGCTACCTGGCGCGTGACCTCAATTTGGGTTCGCCGTACGTTGATCGATGTATGCGTACACGAGAACTGGCCATCAGTCGGTTTACCACTATATCGTGACGCGTGCGCTGGCTAAAATATCACTTGCGCCTTTCGTTCTTCCACTAACTTAAGATTATCCGTCGTGCTCTTTCTCCTAACTATTTTCTTTCTTACTCCTTCTATAAACTATATACTGTTGTGTGATTGTGTTTCTGTTAACTGTTAATAAACTATAGTGTCTATCCGTGCCTATTTTATTCTTCTCTTTGAACACTCTCTTCACTATATTACATCTACCACACAACAACTACACGTTCTAATGGCATATCCATCTCTTTATAATTTTATTGCTTCTTTACAAATGGCATTAGTACTTGGATGTGGAATTAGAACTCTAGTTATGCAAACTCAAACTGGGATGGTATTATATTCATTTAAATTTTTGATGAGGGCTTTATTTTATAATTAGATTAATTTTGGTGCTATTTGGTAATGATATTGGGTGGTGAAGCTCTGTAACAGTAAATAGTCTTAGGCCGAGGATGTTGAAGATTCTGATAGAAAATATGTATGTAAAAAAAATGCATAAGCACAATTACTGTTTGAGAGACTAAAATTAAACATGTACGAGATACTCAATAGAATAAATTATAAGAATCCCAAAAGTCTTCGAGTGTAAATCTTCAAAAAGATTCGCCAGACTTATGACCGTCAATATTGCAAATTTGGATACCTCCTAAAAACTGTAAGCTTGACGGCAGATTTGAAATTCAATTAGATTTACCCATTCAATTTGATGATGTAGGATAAGCAGGAATATATTACGGCTGAATCCTGCCTTGAATTAATCGTGCTTTGTCATTAATGGAATCGACGGCCCGCGTAGGCTTTTTATGTTATAAGGGTGGTGTGATTTTGAGCGTTATTAAAAATTAAAGGCCTTTTGATCGATATTATACTTTTATGGACATTGGCGTATTCTTTATACTTTGTAATAGAATACAAACGATAAATAGTAATTATTTTAATGTTATTGCTATTGTAAAATACAATCATGATTGAAAAATACTTTCAATTCAGTCCCTTAAAGAGCTGTTTGCATTAGAAGCCTTGATTATTATAATAGGTGCTAAAATGGATTAAATTATTCTATATACGTAGCATAAACTAACAATACATCATCTGAAGTAATTCCAAAAATGTCTTGCCTACAAAATTACATCTTTTCAAAGATTTTCCAAACACGAACAACGGGTTAACTTTCTGAGAAATGTATGCAGAAAGTTTGGAGAGTCCGTGCATATCCCGTAGTAAGCTGGATTCCAGGTTATATACAAGTATAATTTATCAGGTGTCCAAGGGATCCTTGAATATTTCGTTCAACTATGAATTCCAAAATACCCACTTTTAAATAACAAGAATGTTCTCAATGTTACTCTTTTCATCCAGTGTCGTCAAGAGATGTTTTACGAGATTTAAACAGTGGCTCTTAGCAGACGCCGTGAATTTCTTCATGAGTAATGCTTGGTATGTTCTGAGCTATTATGAACTTATGAATAGATTCAGTTTACAGGATATTAAAAAATTATGTGACTGGTGAAGTTACTTTACTTTTAACGAGTATTTATATTTTCTTTTGTATTAATGCGATAATACTATTACCAAAGAAAATCTACAATTGAAATAAACTGTCCGTGTTCCAATATACGTCTCGTTTAGCGAAAGGAATCCAATGTTATTAAAACTTACGCCCGTTCCCGATGTCGCTTCAGCTCGTACTTTGTACATTTTACGAGCTCGTAAAGCTTTAAGAAAAGTCACTTATTTCAGCTTCTTAGGGTTTAGAATCTAATGTTTCCAATTCTACCTATTCTGTATTAGTGTATCATTTTGGATAAATTTTATGGTAGCGTTGTATCAGACCTATATTGTGTTTAAAAGAGATTTCTCAGTAATACATGATTTAAATTATAGGAGTTGCATCTAGAACGGCATTATGCCATGCATAGTTTGATGTTTGTATTTGTTTTCTAGTTTTCATCAGAAATATATTTTGAAACATTACTCCTTTAATACGTTTTTATTTCTCTTTACCATTATTTTGAGAAATATTTTTGAAACATTGTACAATATATTATTACCATTTAAAATATTTTATTTTAATATTTTGAAAATAACATCTATTACCAAGACTATTTAAACTTGAACTTCAAAAGATTTTATACCACATTTTAGTAGTTAAAATGTGACTGAAAGTTTTGAAGTTCCTGTTACGCCAGGAAAATGTGTTGGAACTTTTGTAATTCTCTCGTCGACTTCATAACAACTTGACGAGTGTATTGTCTACTACCAAAATGGATTTTAGTTCTGGCACTATTACTTCCTTAACTCATTTGATAATATTGTTTTAAGCTGTGGCGTTATAATAACCAGAAGTGTGCTCAAGTTGTTTGTTGGCTAATGTACTAGAGCATAATAAGTTTGAGTGAATATTGAACTCTTGCAATTTGTTCAATATGTTGAAGAGTGCCATTAGTTACTCCTATTTTTTTGATTGGCTATTAGATATTTGTATATTATATTTTATAACTGTCAGACACTCTTTTGACCATCTCTCATTCAAATACTTCTACCAGAAAAAAGATACCGTCGAATTATTTACGGATATTGACACACAAGTAAGTTGAGGATGGAGTGGCAGAAAATAACGGGACAGAAAGGGGAAATGGGGACTCGAGACAGAAAGTTAAATGCGTTTCAAACGTGGAACAAGGACACTTGCACTCCCAGTCGCCAAGCGAGAGCGCGGCCGGTAGCGAACTTTGTTATGAAATCTGCACAGATTTTGCCGGGAACAGAATTTCTCTTTGTGTGGATATGGTTCTACATTATGTAAGGGAGTCCAAGAATAATAGTTTAGTTGAGTAGATTAAGTAAGTATACGGGGTATTTTTTTATCATTTTGTTGTTTAGTGCGAATATGGAGTATGGGTTAGTTTTATTCTGACTGAAAGTGTAATGTTGCCGCTGCGACGAATCCTCTTAGAGTAGTAGTAGTGGCATTAAGGCGTGTAAACTTAAAGTAACTTTTTATTGATATTTGTTTTGTTCGAGACTTACATTTTTTTATTTTACGTTTACGGTTAAAAGAACTTAATGGAAAATGTTATTTTCAAGGAGATAAGTATATAGACTACGAAATGAAATGAATTCATTTATTCGAATCCATAAAATGTTTAACATTACTTATATTCAATCAATTTTTACTCTACCATCAGTTCAGAAAGCAGTTTCCACCAGAGACGAACGGGCAAGAAACTCTAGGGTTGCTCTTTTCAAAATCAGTTCAAAGGTTAATACAGGTAACAGGTACAGTGCATAATACAAATATACATAATATACAGATTTCGACTGCCTCGGTGGCGTAGTTGTATTACAGTATGACTGCAATGCTGAGGTCTCGGGTTCGATCCCCGGGTCGGGCAAAGTGATATCAGATTTTTCTAATCAGTATCAGCTTGGTGTTTGGAATTTGTGCCCGATATGGCGATAGGCTCGCCCCCTATCACATCATGGGACGGAATACGCTCGGTGAAAAGTGAGTACTAGTTGCGCATCTGCCTACCCCTCCGGGGATAAAAGGCGTGAGTATGCGTATGCGTCAGTAGGTATATGGTTTCATGTAGTAACGCAATGTCACAATGACCCTATATAAAAAGTTCGGTTAAGTACCCGATAAACAAAGCTAAAGGGTTGTAGAATTATGACATTAATTAAGCCTTTCAAAATTTAAAGAAACGATTGTTGTCAGATTATAGGTAAACGATGGAGGACTTAATCATGACGTTGTCTTATTACGTTGCTTGGATGTGAAAGAAATAGATATCGTTACTTCACGCATGCTCTGAATTAAATAATCATTATATGAATATTTTCTTCCGTAGGTAAGATTTGTTCGTATTACAACTTTCGTGATGGTTTCATAACCATCCAACCAACCAACCAAAAAATTTATAACTCTATTGATTATAAGCTTTGTGGTTATTAAAATGTAGCTGTTAACTTGATTAGATAATTTGGCAAGACTTCGTAGTATACTGGTGTAATTTTCTTATTAAATTTGAATAATTCATATTGTGTTTACATCAATTTTGTCGGAGATGTAATAGACTCGAAATTGAGTTCATGATTCTAAAAAAACCTATCAATTACATTTTATATTTAATTCGTTTCGATTCAATACATATCTACAAAATTACTTACAGTAATGAGCATGACAAAAAAGCTTTCAGCGATTTCAAGATATCTAATTAGTTACTTATTGAGCTTAGGTGCTGGGTACTAAGACTTTTTTTTATATATTTAATATATTTTCTAGAACATAAAAGACTGATTGACTGCCTCGGTGGCGTAGTTGTATTACAGTACGACTGCAAAGCTGAGCTCTCGGGTTCGATCCCCGGGTCGGGCAAAGTGATATTGAGTTTTTCTATTCAGTATCAGTCCGGAGTCTGGAATTTGTGCCCGATATGGAGATAGGCTCGCCTCCTATCACATCATGGGACGGAATGTCGGCGAAAAGTGGGTGCACTAGTTGCGCCTCTGCCTACCCCTTCGGGGATAATAGGCGTGAGTGTATATGTATATATATGTATATGTAAGAACATAAAAGAAAAAGTATTTTTAATTTTCAGCCTGTATAACTCATTTAAAATCCAGCTTAGCCACAACATACTGTCCTGCCTCATTATCAAATTAGCTTTTATAAATCTGTTTATCGCATACACCGGTTGGGCTTTAGTCGTCAGTGGACTTACATTGGGACATTATATGGTCATTAAATAAGTGAAATTGCGTGAGTAATCACCTTAATTTGCTTAAATAACCGATTCGTAACCCCGTACGCAATTAAGAGGAGCATTCTTGAATGCCAATTAGTTAAAGCTTGCTGAAATTGGATCCAATTAGATGGTATTTTTTCCACCGGACAAAAGGTTTGTCCGTAACAATTTGTTACGGTCTTTTTCCTGGGATTAATGAGTTTTGGGTTAAATATTTCAAGTGTTGGATATTTGCGTTTGTTGATTTTGGATGGGTGAGATATTAGAAGCTAGAATAGGCTGAGACGAGTGGCTACAGTTGATTCGCGATTCAGGATAGAAGTTATAATTATTTCATCGTAATAATACCAAGTCTCTACACAGAAGCAATCTATATAGGCTCAAGGATACTCATGGCTTCTTATGTTGATAGATAATATTTATGATAGAATAATACCGAGCAATGCGATTAAGATGGCGTATTTGTGTTATGGTACGACTGCAATGCTGGGGTCCCGGGTATGATCCCCGGGTCGGGCAAAGTGATATTGGGTTCTTCTAATCAGTATCAGCCTGAAGTCTGGAATTTGTGCCCGAAAGGGTCGCTCCTCATGATGGGACGGAATACGCACGACGAAAAGTGGGTGTACTAGGTGCGCCCCTGCCTACCCCTTTGGGGATAAAAGGCATAAGTGTGTGTATAAATGCTATCTACGAAAAACATAAAACTGTAGTATGCGACAGTATGGCTGAAAACTGGCCAAGTGAAATTTAACCTACTTTAAGATTTCACGTTTTTAAATAACAGCAATTGTTATAGGTATCCAATAAAGCAAAGAAATAGAGTTTAATACTTGTTCATAATGTTATTTTCTTCCTATAAATACATATTTGGATTTTGCATAGAACTTGGCACCCATTTAGATCTCCATTCTTTTTGCGGCGAAGCCCACAGCCAAGCATAATTTTTGTATTGAACTTGGCTCTCCTTTTTTACATTTATGTTTTTGATGGGATTATTTTTCCCATAACTACCTCTATCAGAATTTATTTGGGTTTATTTCTGTTTTGATAATAAGGATATTGTATTACCTATGCTAATATGGGTAAGGTTTGTCCCAGGATGGGGCGCCATAGGCCGATAGTGGAATTATTGATCGGTATTCTAGCTATGTATGGTTTGTTTACATAATGTTGCTAAAAAATGACTACACTGTTCGAATAAAATGTATCAAAAATCCAACACACATCACGCTTTTGTCCCCGAATGGGTAGGTGGAGGTGCAACCAGTACACTTCGTCATGTGTGTTCCGTCCCATGATGTGATCCTAATCACATCACCAGGGCGAGCCTATTGCCATATCAGGTATGAATTCCAGAGTCCTAGCCGATACTGAGCAGAAAAATCCATCGTTACTACGTTAATATAACATACTCAGGTATACTCACGCCTTTTATCCCCGAAGGGTTAGGCAGAGGCGCAACTAGTGCACCCCCTTTTCGCCGTTAGTATTCCGTTCCATGATGTGATAGGGGGCGAGCCTATCGCCATATCGGGCATAAATTCCAAACTCCCAGCTGATGCTGATTAGAAAACCTTTCACTTTGCCCGACCTGGGAATTGAACCCGCGAACTCATGTAGTCGTTCTGTAACTGAGAACTGTAACCGAAGCCAGATAATTGTATTTTATATTATTTAAATTCATAATGCCTTCCCAGTAGACGCGCGCTATCAATTTTTCAGTGGGAATTTTGCGAGTTAAGTACACTTTGATTACTCATCGCAGCATGTACCCCTGAAAAGTGAAAAAGGCGTTCTCCTACGTGTATGTATAATTATGTCATATTTCTTAAAACAACAAGCTAACCACTTACTTTATCATTATATATTATAAAACGAAGTCCCCATATCGCATCTGATTGTCTGAACACGATAAACTCAAAAACTACCGAACGGATTTTCATACGTCTTACACTAATAGACGGAGTGATTCAAGGAGAAGGATTATGTGTATAATTCGTAAATATTTTACCCTACAAAAAAATAAATGTCTGCATTTAACCAGTCAAACCTCGCTTATATGTATAGATGTATGGGGAAACCCTATATACTCGGACGCCGGCGTCCGTAGCGGGGCTTGACGAGTCAATATTATGCTTTGCTACCTGTGCGAAGCCTGGGCGGGTCGCTAAAAATATTATATTTAACTGCCTCGGTTGCGTAGTTGTATCACGATACGATTGCAATGCTGAGATCTCGGGTTCGATCCCCGGGTCGGGCAAACTGATATTGGGTTTTTCTATTCAGTATCAGCCCGGAGTCTGGTAATTGTGCCCGATATGGCGATTGGCTCGCCCCCTATCACATCACGGAATGCGCACGGCGAAAAGTGGGTGCACTAGTTGCGCCTCTGCCTACCCCTTCGAGGATGAAGGTGTGTGTGTGTGTGTTATATTTAATTATTATAAGAAAACAATCAACATACATTATCATCACCGCAAAATTTAATCCATTATAAAAAGCGTTCGGTCGTCTCAAAGAGTATTATTTGGACCCTTGTCAGCGTTTTATGAGGCTTAAAGAACAACTTGCGCCTAATGGAATAACACCCCAGTTGAGAAATATGGCCTCCCCA
This sequence comes from Lapara coniferarum, assembly GCA_949316025.1. Lineage (NCBI taxonomy): Eukaryota > Metazoa > Arthropoda > Insecta > Lepidoptera > Sphingidae > Lapara > Lapara coniferarum. Next base: position 6,189,895 of record OX438934.1, on the reverse strand, counting down.
AAGGGTGGAAAAGGATCGGGGAAAATAATTACGCGACGATAGCAAGAGCCTTACTAATTAATGTAATTATCGATTGAATTGGATAAATTAAGGTCGTGCTAAGATAATGTATTTTTAGGGCTTATTTGATGGTTTGAATTTAATTTTGTGCTGTATAAAAATCTTGTATTATCATTTGGGTACTTGTCTACCTTAGACTATTTAACCAATGGACACGATATGGCAATAATGCGCAAACAATTATTTCTGCCAATACTGACGGGGGGCGAGGTAGGCACGGATAGCACGCATTTAACAAAAAAAAACCACAAGTGCAGGGCTGAAAATAAGGTCGCTTTTTACACAATAATACAACAAAAATCAATATCTGTGGAGCACCGCTTAATGTCATTGTTGTAGAATGTAATGACAGCGATCGCAAGTCACATAGGTTTAAATAAAATTTTATGACCAGCTCCAATGAAGGGTTTGCCTGGTCATCCCATCTTCTTTGCATTGCTATATACTTAAAGATTTTTACGGTGAAGTATTTTGCATCGCTCAAGCAATCGACTAGCTTTTTTATTGAGTTGTGTTAATAAAAATAAAGTAATAAAGAATAATAATAAGAAAATATATTTATTCACTTAAGTGACTAAATATTTCTCACAATATTAAGTTGGTATAATACCTGCACTAGTTGCGCCTCTGCCTACCCCTTCGGGGATAACAGGCGTGAGTGTATATGTATGTATGTATGTAATTCGTCAATAAATCACTATCGATAGTCGTAACCATCACCCAAAAACATAGCGTACAGAAATCTACTTCTCATTCATATAGTTCACATTGCCTGAGTATGTTTTTCATAACTGCAAAAAAGACTGCGTAGGTAACCCAAAAACAAAACACGTTTAAAAGTTTCCTATTGTCGCACACGAAACGAGGCAAAGTTGTGACCATGTGGTTATTTTGATGTGGGTGCTGTTATTGCCCACGGTGTTCTAAAAGTTTTAAGTTTTTTACACCTGCGACTATCAAGCGATACGCCTCGCTAATCAAAAGGTATCAGAGTGTGCCGGGCCAGGTGCATTGCTTTTTTAAATTTTGATAAAAGGCAGTAGGTATTGTGAATGGACACTCACGGTAGGGTTGGTCCACCAGTTTAAAGTCGCTTAGCGGGCTATGGAGAGAGCTATGCTCGGAGTTTCTCTGAAGGATAGGATTCGCAACGAATACATCCGACAGAGAACCAAAGTTATCGACATAGCTCAAAGAATTAGCAAGCTGAAGTGGCAGTGGGCTGGCCATATCTCACGAAGAACCGACAACGGCTGGGGTAAACGTGTTCTTGAGTGGAGACCGCGACTGGGCAAACGTAGTGTAGGACGCCCTCCGGCCAGGTGGGATGACGATCTGCGAAAGACTGCAGGCAGATGTTGGATGCGGCAAGCTGAAGACGGGGCGCTATGGCGCTCATTAGGGGAGGCCTATGTTCAGCAGTGGACTGATAAAGGCTGATGATGATGATGATTGTGAATTAAAGTAAATCAGCTGCTCAACCAAACAGTAATTGCTGCATATCAAATATGTTCCGAGGTACTTATAAGTATATGCGATCAGGTGCTGTGTTCCTTTTTTAAAATGCATAAGCTAATGTGAAAATTGATCCGTTGTTCATCTAAAGGGCAGTTTGCCGCTTACTATTCGTATTTTCCTTCCTGTTTATCGAAGGACATGAAAATCATTGAAACCCTTCCATGCATGCGTCTTCTATGTGGACTCGCCCTAAAATGCCTCTATTAACCAGGTGAAGCAATATAATTAAAAGTTGTCCTCGTGCGACTCTCACAGCCCTTTTGTCGACCATTACCATGAGTAGATGTATACGCCACGAGACATCTACTTTGTTAACTATATCATGGACATTTTCAAAGGGAAACTACTACGAAAATTAAATTAAAATTGGCCGGGATGTGGCTAACTTCTAAAGTAAACTATAGAGGTAACAACGTGTATCCTTTGCAAGAGATAGTGTATTGTGTTTGCAATGGTGAATATTTTTTGACATTACTTTATCATAACTTTGATATTTATAACGTATGGCTTCATCGAATGTCTTGGCTGATGTTACTTGTGTACTAGATTAAACATATATTGCTACCATGGTCATCAATTGCTGCAATTTGGTTGATAAAAATCGAGTTAATATAATGTAATGTAATTGTGATTCTGCTAGCCAGTTTCGGCCACGGCGGCCAATCTCAACGGAGATCAGCCAGGTACGCAGGAGATATTATAGTGCACAAGTGTGTGCGCAATACACAGGTGCACTCGCTATTCCTTCACTCTCATAGTCCGGTGAGACGGCAATCCGACATGACCAGAGAGAGATCAGGCGCAGGACCAACGGCTTTACGTGCTTTCCGAGGCACGGGGGTATCACACCGCCAACTTCCTGACTCCGAGCTGCGACTGAGTAAATTTTAAGATGGACAAACCCAGTCACAATGTTTTTGGCTCGACCCGGGATTCGAACCTAGGACCTCAGCGCGCGTTGTACTCGTAATGTGTAAGCAATACAACTACGCCACCGAGGCAGTCAATTTAATATAATATTTACCTACCATACACTTATAATAGGACAAATTAAATAAAAAAAATGGTGTTAATTTTTCTAGCCTCAAATAAAAAATAATACGTATACTATATATCACGTTTGTAAAAATAATTACAATACCAATTATGATTTTTAGCGACAGGAGACCGACAAAATAACCAATCCAGTGGCATTAAAATTGTAATTGAAGGCTTTTCTATAACATTCAGAAATCACATCTATATCTAATAACACCATCCAATTTTGTATTAAACATAATATTTTAACGACGGTCAAGGACGAGCTAACTTAATCAGAAAAAGAATATACACTTAAATAATTTAGTCAGGACTTTTACGGAAATCACAATATTTATTCCAACGACATAAATCCAACGGCAAATACTAGAATGTTTAATTCGAATGATATTTTAGAAAAGACCTCCCATTCACTAAGGGCTATGGGGAAATTGTTCTCCGTTCCCGGAATGACAATAGTAGTAATTAACGGCTGCTCCACGTCACGGGGCGATCTAATATTTTCCCTCTGGTTGCTAAATTGGCGCGATTTATTCGTTCGTTTTTATCAGATGTTCGACATTTAAATGTTTTTCCGTAGATTTTAATGGAGGCGTCTTCTATTTCTAACCGACTTCAAAAAGGAGGTTCTGTATTCGATCCGTATGTATGTATGTTTGTATGTATGTATGTATGTATGTATGTAAATTTGTATGGCCGCGTGTGTCTCAAAAACTACTGATCCGATTTGGATGTGGTTTTCGATATTAAAATGTATATTTTTCAGGGAAGGTTTTATTTAACACGCTTTTATTAGCTTCAGACGTATGTATGTAAGTAACGTAAACTTTGAACATGATTTTGACCCACTTCAAAACGTCGGATTAAATCGAAATTTGGCATACTTATCAAGGACCGATGGCTATACAATATTTTAAACTAAAAAATGCGTTTTCGTATTTTCCTTATCCCTTTATACTGTTCTTCCAATTACAGAAATAATTTAGCCTATATCGGCCGCATTTAAATTATATAAAATTCAACATTCTTACGCAATAAAACGTCAAAAATCATTTCCTCTACCTACAAAAATAACCATCAAACCTCGATATCCTAACCTTGATTCACCTTCCGAGCCGCACACCAAAGGGAGCGAGTAATCAATCTTTCAGAACCTGAGCATCAGGGCCCAACGTTACATAATTTATTCACTTCATTAACTTCACATGGCGTCTTTAGTACACTTTTTCGTTGGGTTTTCAGCGGTTACATAAAAACTTTATCTTCCAGCTTTTCGCTGCAGCGCTTGCTGAATACATTAGTGTAATTTTGTTTTAAAGATTTTTAAATTAGTTAATATACGTTAGGAATTACCTTAATTTGTAAAACTTTTGAAGCTTCATTTAATGACGCGTTAACAATTTTAGTTTATTGTTAATTGTATCTCTAGAATATTTATACTTAAAGTTTCAATCCTAGCTCACAATATAATTCAAAGCAAAAAGTATTAAGTAATTAAAACAAATTCCCAGCAAATCCCTTGCAGAAATAATTAAGAATTAATCTACAAGGAATTTATCTAAGAATTAAGGGACGAACAGAATTTTAGCTAACAAATACAGTACCTAAAGAGGATAGTCGCGTAAAGCCCAGAAAAAATCACGCCTCCGCGCGAGCTCTTAGAACGAAGACAAACGTTGTATGTGGGAACACAAATTCTTATAAAGAGAATGCCACTCTAATTTTTTGTATGTCTCCGAAATGGTTGAGGAAAGTGTCATGCTTTTTGTTAGATACGTGTCGTGTTTTTGTGGCTTCATGACGCCGAAATAATTCCTGTTAATTTCCAAAACTATCGTTGGTTTTTTTTATTAGCTATCAACGAACTTTGTTGTAAGTTTTTTTTTATAAATATATTTCGGGTCGGGCAAAGTGATATTGGGTTTTTCTACTCAGTATCAGTCCGGAGTCTGGAATTTGTGCCCGATATGGCGAAAGGCTCACCTCCTATTACATCATGGGACGGAGTAACGGCGAAGGGTGGGTGCACTAGTTGCGCCTCTGCCTACCCCTTCGGGGATAATAGGCGTGAGTGTGTGTGTATTAAATTTAATATGTATAAAAGAAAAATAAAATAAAATTTATGTTAATTTCAAACAAATAGTGGCACAATTAAAAATGGTATGTCAAGATGTAAGTACAAAGAAAATCCGTTTTGTAGTGCCTTTCTTTAAACTGCCTCGAAAATAACTACCGTCTGAACAGCAGAATGTTTTCGTAAAATTCAATCTCGTTTCTGTCGATCAAACACGCGAATGCATTCATTTGACTTCAACGTTAGATTTAAGTGAAAACTAATTGGAAAACCAACCCGTGATTTTTGTTGACCGGGTTATAAAGTTCTGAAAAGTGATAATAAATTATGCATACGCAATTGAATAATCAACTCAATTTATTGGTTGAGGTTTGAATACATAACAGATGCGAGCTATATATTTGTCTCACAATTAGTGATGGTTGGCAGAGATCAATTTATCAAAGAGAACACCTATGTCGCACTTTTTACATAAATTCATATTAGTGTTTATTTAACCGTGTATTAAGTTATCGAGTGGCGGCCACGTACTGGCAAGCGCAGCGTCGGCCGTCCACCTGCAAGGTGGACAGACGATTTGATAAAGGTCGCAGGAACGCGCTATCTGGAAATCTTTGGGGGAGGCCTATGTTCAGCAGTGGACGTCGTGTGCCTGATGATGATGCACAGTTGTTATATCATTCATTCATTCATTCATTCGAGCTTGGCGTATGAAAAAAAAGTTCCTATCAAAGAACATGTCCAAAATCGGGCTTGAAATTCTAACAAAGACTTGCGGTTCCACTCGCAGAAAACGATTTTCCGGGATAAATGACCCGATTTATATTTTTCCGGGATAAGAAGTACTGTAGGTCCTTTCCAGGGTCTTAAGCTATCTCCCTACCAAATTTGATCGAAATCAGTCTGTGGTTTCGCCGTAATGACTCTCGAGAAAAAAAAATCTGAGATAAAAGTCCCGCTTTATAATTTTCCGGGATAAAAAGGAGCCTATGCGATAATCCTGGACATGATCTACCCGTGTGCCAAATTTCATCGAAATCCGTTCAGTAGTTTTTGCGTGAAAGAGTAACAAACATCCATACCAAAATGCTTTCAAGTTGGCCCTGTTTAACGTTTTTTATGGCAACTATTATTGCTCGATACTAGCAGAATTATAGTGGTAAATGGACATGAAAAAATAGTCAGTTCTCATGGACCAACAAATTTTCAGTAGCTCTACTAAATGTCATATTTGGGTATAATAATAATGCTATCTCTAAGTAAATAAAAGTACTATTTAGGTATATGTATAAGTACAAAATACATTTTTGTGATTCTCTGCTTATTCCCTAGTTTGATTCCCTTAACGCACTTAAATGGAGTGAAAAATATATTTAATTTTGTAATCAGGTCACGACACAATTTCTGCCTTGGGCACTTCCCTAAGTCAATTTTGAAGTGTCAAAGTAAAATCGATTTTCCGCACAATAATGTATCACTATCGTGTCAGTCTATCATAGATTCTAAGGGCTCCGAAGAGGGTGAGCGATTCATAGCCTCATTATGTAATTTAACCTGTCAACCGTCAGTTCGAAATTGGAACACAAATAAGCGATTAGTCTAGAAATGTAATAAGTTTTGTAGAAACGTCATTTAGACAGTTGAATTATTAGTTATCTATATAAGGTCAGGGGGCCGTGTTCCGCCCATAGCTCGTATCCGCCTTTTTGCAATAGAAGGCGTTCTAATTAAAGGACGACTTTATAAAAGAGCATCGTATTATCTATACTAATATAATTAAAGAGGAAAGATTTGTATTTTGCATGTTTCTAACAGTGGACGATAGCCTAGTTGGGAATGGAACGGTCTGCCGAGAAAATGTCCGGAGGTTCAAAACCCCAAGGCACACACACCTCTCTCTTCCTCTGTTCTGTGCACACATCTCTGACTTTTCGAAGTTATGTGTGTATTGTTTATTAATTATCGTTCGCTTTAACGGTGAAGGAAAACGTCGTGAGGAAACCTACATACCTGAGAGTACTCCATAAGAATTTCGTGGGTATGTGAAGTCTGGCAACCTGAACTAGGCCAGCGTAGTGGACTAAGGCCTTACCCCTCTTAGTAGTGGAGGAGGCCTGTGCTCAGCAATTGGCAGTATATAATACAGGGCTGATTGTATTGCATGCCGATGATGAGAAAGAATTGCTAAAAAGAAAAAAAAAATCGTATTAAAAGTATCTGTTAAAAAAAACCTTTATTGAGTTGCTGAGAAGCAAATACTTTTCATAAATTTTTAAGCAAAGAAGAGAAAAATTGTTTTTTCGAAAGAATAAGTTTTAGAATGGTTTCGTATTAAACAGCTTACTTGTTATTTTCATACGAAAAACAGATGCACTTTAGAAAACGTAGTGCTATTTTAAAAGATGCTCTTATAAAGCATCGTCTTTAAATAAACAAACGACTATAAAAGTAACGTTCACTCGTCTCCAATATTTACGATAATATTATGTGAGTACAAGTAATCAAGGTATATGTAGATACTAAAATTTAAAAAAAGACCGCACCTTCAAAATCTCTTCAAATATTTTTATTTATGTGGGAAATGTTTTCTTCTTTTCATTGATCCGTAATGTAAGACCATATAGAACAATTCATAGATAAACTTTGTCAAATCCTACTAATATTATAAAGGCGAAAGTTTGTAAGAATGTATGGATGTTTGTTCCTCTTTCACGCAAAAACTACTGAACGGATTTCAATGAAATTTGGCACACGGGTAGATCGTGTCCTGGATTAACACATAGGCTACTTTTTATTCCGGGAAAACATAAAGCGGGACTTTAATCCCGGAAAAACTTTTTAACGCGGGCGGAGCCGCGGGCGAAAGCTAGTAAATAATAATTGGGTTCAAAAGGTAATTGTTTTACGAATGAAGTTGTTGAAGATTATTGCTGAAACGTTTTAACGGTTAATATATTTGAAAGAACACTTAGATTTACAATATTCTTGATAATATTATAATCTCATTTTCATTCTGCATAAATACATGATTGCAGAGAGATTGTCGTACAAACGTCGCTTTAAATATTACTGATTCTGAAAGATTAAAAATCAATCTTATAATCATTTATAGTAATAGATTATCAAAAAAATTCAAAGGAACTTTTGATGTCTTCAAGAGTTATGATAACAATCTTCCAAGAATAACATAAAACTGTGAACAAAATTCCTCGAAAAATGGTAAGTATTTTTTTATTACTAAGTAATTTTCCAACAAGAAATGTCAAGGCCGAATGTGACAGGAATTTTCGGCATTTGTTGATAAATTAGGATTATAGAATTTATTATGGCAAACAGCTTACCGTCGTGGATTAACAGTGTATTTTGGAGACCCGTAATAGGTCATATAAGTAGCCAAAAAATTCGAAACTCTAAATACAAACAAATTAGGTATTTCTTTTTTTTTTCTTTAATTAGGCTCACATAACTGGCTGTTACACAAACATTTGAATATTATTTATACATATATATACATATACACTCACGCCTGGTATTCCCGAAGGGGTAGGCAGAGGCGCTACTAGTGCACCCACTTTTCGCCATTATTCCGTCCCATGATGTGATAGGGGGCAAGCCTATCGCCATATCGGGCACAAATTCCAGACTCCGAGCTGATACTGAATAGAAAAACTCAATATCACTTTGCCCGACCCGGGGATCGAACCCGAGACCTCAGCTTTGCAGTCGTACTGTAATACAACTACGCCACCGTGGCAGAATATTATTTATATCGTAATTTTTGTGTAATAGCCAGTCAGTTATGTAAGAGTCCTACCACCAGTGAAGCCTGTTCGGAACTTATCCGCCATTTTAACTACATTAGGTTCAGAAGTGTTGTATAGAAATATTTGACACAAAAAGTCATAATTGATGTATCAGATTCATTTGTTATATAGCGTTAAATGTCCGATAGTTATCTGGAACTTTATCAGGAACCGGTGAATGTCTCTAGCATAAATTAATTATTGCTTCTAACTTATAATTGATTAAAATCCCGATATTTTCTTATTAGTAACTTGTTCTTATCTGTCTTCACTCTTTCGAAGGTATGTGAAGTCTGCCAACCCGCACTAGGCCAGCGTGGTGGACTATGTCCTTAATCCTCTCAATTGTAGAGGAGGCCCGTGCTCGGCAGTGAGCAGTATATAATACAGGGCTGGTATGTTTGGTATGCTATATGTGGATGAAAAGAATGGTCACAACTTACCTAGCTACTAATCATCTTTTAGTTTCATCATATTATAAATTACTTTCATGCTCTAATAAATAAAAAAACGTAATCCTCCTAGCCCGTTTCGGCCACGGAGGCCAATCCCAACGGAGATCAGCCTGGTACGTAGGAGATATTATAGTGCACAAGTGTGTGCGCAATACACATGTTCATTCGTTATTCCTTCACTCTCATACACCGGTGAGACTGCAATCGGACATGATCGGCGAGGTCAGGCGCAGGACCAACAGCATTTACGTGCTAATCGAGGCACGGGGGTATCACACCGCCAACTTCCTGACTCCGAGCTGCGACTGTGTAATTTTTAAGATGGAAAAACCCAGTCACAATGATTTGGCTCGACCCGGCATTCGAACCCCGGACCTCAGCGCGCAAATCGTACTCTTAACCCGTACGCAATACAACTACGCCACCGAGACAGTGTAATAATATTAACTTTAAACGTTCTTATGAAACTAAGTTTAATATTAAAAGAATTTCGTTTATTCTTCATGAATAACGATAACCTCGTTCCGACGAAGGTTTCCAAGAAAATTTTAATGAGCTAAAAGTTACTTAAATGTTGTCTATTTTAAATCTATTTTTCTTTATTTCTGATAATACTATCCTTTTTAGCTTCTATGCAATGTCAGCTATAATGACCTTTGTGGTTCCTTATCGTAACATTTGAGAATAAAAAGGTTTTTTTTTGGAATTATATCCCCTAAAGATTTTCATACAGGCATTTTATAATGTAGTAACTCTAAAAGTGACTGGTTCACTTTAGCGCAAGATCACGATTCATTGAAGGATCTTGGGATCTTTGCCCAATATTGGGAAATTATATACTAACTAGTATTGCAAGCGGTTCCGCCCGCGTGAAAAAGTAAAAAAAATATAAATATATGCTCGGAATAAAAAGTAGCCTATAGCATTCAAGAGTAATATAGCTTCCTATTAGTGACAGAATTTTCAAAATCGGTTCTGTAGTTCCTGATATTAGCGCGTTCAACCAAACAAACAAACAAACTCTTCAGCTTTATAATATTATAGTATAGATAAATATAGATACAGTGCTAGTTACAACTATAGTATCTTGGACAGTTGTCACTATCTAAGAATGATGCATTGTTTGCTTGTAACAATTCTTCAATTCAAGTTTGACGCGCTCGTTGATTAGATCAATTTCACTAAATTACTTAATATCAACATCTCTGTTCTCTGACTGCCTCGGTGGCGTAGTTGTATAATGGTACAACTGCGATGCTGAACTGATAACTTCACTTGGCGTTTCTGCTAAGTAGATAATCCAATTATATTATTCTCTATACCGTGTCGTAAACGCTGAACGTACACTATGTGATACGTATGTTTATTCAGTCTGCGTTAGCTTTAATTAGATTGAATTAAATTATGAGATTCCGTTGGTTTTTCCGTAATTTATGTGTTTAGAGAGGCTGTCATTTACGGTTTGGGTAATTTAGAATTTTCTAGGAATGTACGATAATCTTTTATTTCTTATAAGTAGCTTATATGACCTAAAAGACTGAGAGGCATGAACCCAATGCGCATGCCAGATGAGCTCCGCATCACATTCATCATAAATGTCGTAGAAGCTGTTCATGTCGCAGAATGCCGGAGTAGATGGCACATCGTGCGCGAAAAGCTAGGTTGGTAACGACTGGCTCATTTTTTTGGTAATTTTGTGTCATTATAGACCTCTGGCATAGATAAATTAGAGCTACCCGTGCGTAACCGCGGAAGGTTCCTAGTATAAATATAAACGTGAATCCATTAACATGTATGTCTGTTTTCACCATGCATGTTGAATTTCAACTCCAGCTACTGCATAAACTTTGGCAAGCACTTTAAAAAACACTCAGACTCAACTAGATTTAAAACTGCCCTATTATACATATTTCTAGGATGGAATAATATTAAAACGCGGACATTATACAGTTTTCGAGCGTAACGCTCTTGAATTAGTTATTATAACATCACTGTTATCATTTTCTCTGTTTCTGACACTTGTGTTTTTTAATTATCATCGTAATATCATTATATTTACCAACATACAGTATGTTATAGTGTATGATTGATTGTAGACCCAATAATAAATAAATAATATAATGAATACATACGCCTTTTTAAATCCCTTCCCGAAGGGGTAGGCAGAGGCGTATCTAATTCCGTCCTACGGTGTGATAAGGGGCGAGCCTATCGCCGAGCCTAATTCCAGACTCCGGGCTGATGCTGAATCGAAAAATCCAATATCACTGCCCGACCCAAAATAATTAATATTGGGATAAGTCGTCCATAATATTTCATTAGACAAATTAATTTATTGCCTAAAATTACAATTATTCATTCTGCTATAACATAGGTATTGTTTTAATTGTTTCAAATACGGTTACAGGGTCTTTTTGAGGACATAATAATTTGGGGCAAGACAACACAATAAGGATACTACATTATTATTGTCATTTCTTCTTTATATATTGAAGATGCTACTACAGCGATGGAGCCATAAACTCAAGAATTGAATTGATGCTACTCAATGGCCTTTATGTTTCATCTTAATGACCTCCATACAAATGGAATCATCAACATACTCAAATATTTCAGATATGACTGAAATTCACATATTTCAGTCATATCTAAAGTACATTGGTATATTAAAAATGAATAAAAACTATTTATCTTTTTTAGCAAAATATTAGTTTTTTTTATAAAGAATCAGTTTCCAGACAAATTACTCTGAATATTTTTATAAAAACGAAGCGACCGAAGTGGTAAAGTTTACTGAAATTCTGTCTACGCATCTCTAACTTAATCAATAAATGTTACTTTTTCGAATAAATCTTGTCGGTCTTGTTATATCAGAATTCTAAAATCAGAATTCTAATTGAAATCGCCAAAATTGTTCTTATTTTAATACAACTTTCCTATCCATCCACTGCATAACTATTTATTTATATATTACAATGCTTTATTACATCTAGTTACCTACTCTACAAATGGTAAAAATTATTAAATCTAGTCTAATTAATTTGTAAAATTTTTGTAATATTATCCCTAATATAAAATATAGGCTACTTTTATCTCAGAAACGCATTTTTTCGACGCGTCGAAAGATATACTAATCTTTGTAATTTAAAGTAGTCAGGGATTTGTACGAATTAATCCTCATTGTGTGAAAAGTGCGGACCTGGTTGTACCTCTGCCTACTCTTTCAGAGATGCAGGCATAATGTTTATTGTTTATGTTTTGATAAACTTCTACACCACGCACGATGCTATAAAATCAGGTTAAGCCCCAACCATCAAAAAGCGGAAGTAATTGAAAATAAAACCAACCTTTATTATTGAATTTCGTGATACCATTTAAACGCTTTCTCGTTTGGACTAGAATGTGTTTAACACCACACTATATTCGCTAAGTTGGAAGTTTATGGTCCAAAGTTCGTGTTAAGTGCGAATAAATAACGTCATTCCAGCCGAAATATTCGCCCAGTTTCATTGTTAAACGTTTTATGTAAAAAAAATTGCCGAACGTTAGAGGGTAGTTTTTACGTTTAAAAATTTTAATGATTGAGTCATGTCGTAAACAGTTTTGTTGCCAGCATGACATAGGCAAACCGAGCCGTGGTGGTACCACAGTCTTATCAAACGTAGATAACAGTAGGTATATTTGAATTTTCGAAAGCTTACCATACGTTTTCGGGCAATCAAGCACCTCTTTTTTATCCAAGAAGTATTATTTTATGTGATACACCATTAGGCAAAATAATCTTAGAAAGTTTATGAACAGATGAACATAGATCAAAGCAATATTAATATTAAGATTACGAACAGACGTACATATATTATGTAGGTATATACACATATACATAATATATGTACCTCTATACACAGGTCAAAGTAATTCCATTAATGTTCCTTTTTCAACTACGGAACATAAGCGTTTGAATTGTCAACAAGAACCAATTTTGTACACATTTTCGTTAAGCACCATACTTTTATACGTCCAAAATCCATTAAGCTTGAATCGGATTAAAGCTATAAAGGCAACACATTCTCAACGCCTGTACAAATACCAATAGAAACTTACGATATCTGCTTACAATTAGAGCAGCGGCCAGCATCTCTTGTTTGCTTTTTGAATTTTTGTCCATGCAAAAACTTCTAATCAGTTTTTGATGTATTTCTAGAAATATTTGTAAAGGGGAAGTAAATGATACAATTAAAATTTTACTTCAGCAGCATTAATGCTGGTTTTAATTACGAAAAAAAAGTATTCTTTGGAAGCAGTTAGCATGCTATGATTGTACTGACCGAATGCTACATGAACTCGTTTAAAATCTTCCGAAGAGTTAGGTAAAAGTTAGGATAACCTGCGACCATACTAGAAATATACGTAAAGTGTGAACGTCTGATTTAATTATAAATGAGCTGCTAGCCACTAAAAATTACCATAAAGGTTTAAAATGTTCAGCATTTATTTTTATAACACTTAACCTAATTTATAAAGTGTTCAAACCTTTGTACGCGTGCTTCATAGTATTTTTCTTATTTAAATTCATAGCGATAACTCCTACTTGTAACGTACGTAGCCTTTGAGTGTAATCATTTGTATTAGACCAACTTGTTTAAAATTCATGAATTCAGTTTTGTTTTTCGTCTCTTTGGTAGTTCTCTTTTTAGCTGGCTACATAACACAAACACACAGCTGTCTAAATTTACATAATATAATATGCGCTAATGTTACTTGTACGTAACATATTTTAGGACAAATCTTATGTTTCTCTTATTTTCAATTTATGATTATAATATTCTAAAGAGGGCAAATTATGTTGAATATTGTGTATTATGGTGTTCGCCCTTATTTAAGTGTGGATATGCGAGTGACTTTATGTGAGTCCCTGGTACTTTCAAAGCTCAATTACGCGGACACTGTGTATGGCTCATGTCTGCTAAAGCGAACTGAGAGGCTCATTCAAAGAGTTCAAAATGCATGCACTCGATTTTGCTATGTTATTCCGCCTCGCACCCATGTCACCTCTTACCTGAATAAGGGTAACCTAATGAAAATGGCAGCACGTAGAAAGCTACACTTAGCTACTTTGTTATTTGGAGTAGTACTCAACAAATCACCGGTATATCTTTACAATAAGCTGACGTGGTCATGTCATTCCAATAAATATAATACTAGAGCATCGAAGTATCTCATGGTAACGGGTAGACATAGGACAGCAGCATTTCGAGGTAGTTTTAAATTCGCTGCTACCCGTTGTTGGAATGACCTCCCACCACCGCTTCGAGAAATAAACACAGTACGCACATTTTACAAAAAATATAAGCAACACCTACTTACATTACAAAAATCTCATACCTAATTGAAACTAATTTTTTACATCTATTAATTATTTATCCAATCAATATTATTGCTCCATTTATGTTTTATAGATTTCGCTTCGTAAATTTCTCTGTTTTATTATTTTTAATGTATTTAAACATTTAATATTTGGGATATCATTTTGTCCTTCTTTCACATACCTATACCATGAATATATTGTACCTATATTAATATAAATTTAATTTTATGTATTTTATTTTTAATTTTTTATTGAGAAGTGGTGCTGATCATGACATCACTTAGGGTAACCATCTGAAAACCAGCGCTGCAACACTTTCATGTTGCAGCATTTTAAGCTGAGATGGGACCCTTTGCAGACTCACACGGCTGTTCAATGGGTTCGGTACGCATTGCTTGTTATATCTGTTAGTTATTAGTGTCCTTTTGTTTTATTTTGTTTTCTTCTATGTATAAATTTTAAATTACTATCATTAGGTATAATTTCTACTTCTAAGCTATCTTTAGTGTGAGTCATCGCAATAAACGCATTTCTTTCTTTCTTTCTTTCTAATAATTACATTAGTGGCCACTTACTTTGACAAGAAAATCACGGAATTTGTATACGAAATTACTTAATAAAGTCTAATTTTTTCCTTCATAACAATTTTACGGTTGCTTGGACATGTAACGAAAAATGTTTTCATAATAAATTAAAGGACCAGGAAATATATTATCTGACTAAGTTAATTAATCTCGAATCAAATTAAGCTGGGATTTGCTTTTATCCAAAAGTCATTACTACGAAAAGTCTATTAAAGCTTCGGTTATTCCTGTGGGTTCTATTAATAAGGCTGGAAGAATAGTAAAGGAATACCAAGATAATAATACTAATGCTTATATTATTTAACCAGGCGCTATAATAAGTATTCCACTGAAATAAAAACCATTCATTCAGTAAACCATTAATTCAGTACGTCACGTGACCATGAAGGCTGCAAAGTCTTCGAAACGTCGGGAGAAAATATAATTTAAAACCCGGGATAAAATCCGAAAAATAGTTTTATTACAATGCCTAACATTCGCGTAAACATAAGAAATCATTAAGTATTCCACTGCTCTATGTGATTCTCACATAGAGCAGTGAGCAGTTCTCCTCCACTATTGATAAATATCATGCTTTAGGCCAGGGTCTATCAAGACACACACAATAATTATTATACGGAATTATAACCAATGCCGTTTTGGTCTTAAATACAAGCCATGATTTTATCTTTATGGAAACATTGAAAAAGAAACAATCGAAAGTAGTCGAAATTGATCAGACGAAGGTAGGTCGAGATAGTTCAGTTCGGAGAGCACCGGCACGGTACGCTGGAGGTCGGGGGTTCAAATCCTGCTTTCGAAAGTTTCTTTTTCAATGTTTCCATAAAAATAAAATCATTGTCCAGGCACCACATGGCCCTTCATTTGTATATATAGGATCCTTAAATCGTAATATAGGATTAAATACAAGCCCCTTAAAGTTCCATAGATAGCGCGATTGAAGCCAGATTTCAAATATTTAAATTAAGAAAGCCTCAGAGATATTGCTGAATCTACGGAATTAACGATGCGTGAAGCGGTCCGGGACGTTTTGTGAAAACAAATTGACCAGCGGTGGGACGTACCTATGCTAATTCAATATGTCTACAGACCTTACAGTTCGTTTGAACCTCACACACACATTCATGCTTTTTATCCCCGAATGGATAGGCAGAGGCGCAACTAATGCACCCACTTTCCTCCGTGTGTATTTCGTCACACGATGTATAGGGGGCGAGCATATATATGTGATAGGGGCGAGCCTATCGCCATATCGGGCACAAATTCCAGACCCCGGGATACTGAACAGAAAGAAACAATATCCCTGCCCGACCCAAGGATCGAACCCGACACCTCAGCATTGCAGTCGTACTATAATACAACGACGGCAGTCAGTGAGTTTTTTTGAACCTCGTTGAAGGTAAAATACTATTGAAACTGAAAACTTTGTGCTTTGATGAAAATGTAAGAACTTATATTGAAACAAACGAAACAAATCATTGAAAGAAGTTATATAGAAAATGTAAGAACTTATATTGAAACAAACGAAACAAATCATTGAAAGAAGTTATATAGAAAATGTAAGAACTTATATTGAAACAAACGAAACAAATCATTGAAAGAAGTTATATAGAAAATGTAAGAACTTATATTGAAACAAACGAAACAAATCATTGAAAGAAGTATAATAGTCTACATTCAATATTAGTAATATTAATAATATTCATATAAAATACCAAAATATACAAAACATGCTGAAAAAAATCACCCAGCCTCCCAAAATATTTCAACCGAATGCAAAAAATAGTTCGATAAAATAGACCTCAGCAGTGTTCGACTTGTCAGCACAATCTCAGGTCTATGTACGAATAAATTACACGCTCCGTACCTCCTGTGAGGTAGGAGGGACCCATTTAAACCAATTTATCTCCGTGATTCATTGAGGGTCCCCTTAATTAAATGAACTTCAAAATATTATGGTCCGCTACACTCAAAACGAATTACTATAGTCGCTTCTGCACCTTTATTTGTGTATAGAGTGTTAATTATAAATAATGTGATTAAACACCTAAAAATTATTATAATTATAAAGAATTGTTGACTTCTCAATAATAGCTTTGCTTTCTTAAAACAAGTTTCAAGCAATTTGCAAAATATTTTTCTCTTCATCTACGAAATTATTACACACATTCTTTGTAATTGGTACTTTTTCCGGAGCGATTAGTTATGTGTTTATTTTAATGTACGATGAAAACATACATATACATGCATAAAATCACCCCTTGTTATCTCTACGGCGGTGGCCAGATGTGTATCATTCACACATTTTGCCAGCTACGTTAGAGCCCATGTAACAAGGAACTCATTGCTATTTACCGGTCTCAAGTCCAGACTCCAGGCTGATATTAAGAAAAACCCATAATCACTATTCAAACCCAAGACCTTAGCAGGCCAGTCGAATCGTTTGACTCGTCAAGCCCCGCTACGGACGCCGGCGCGGCGTCCGAGTACATAGAGTTTCCCCATACATCTTTATATGTAAGCGGGGCTTGAAAATCATTAGTCACCAAGGCAATACGAAACACAAACCTTCTATAAGAATCCAGTAGCCACTAAGATAATAAAAAAGAATGCAACAGGTTTAATTTATCTTTGAAATCGTCTTCGCAATCTGCGCTGTAAATCCTTTAAAGTTCGGTTGGCAACACCATCGGCAAAGTTCTGGTTTCTATCACTGTATTTTTAATAAAATATAAGAAGTATACAGAGTGCAGTAAAAGTTTATCCGTTGTATGCATCAACACATAACAAAGCTGTGTGAATGTTAGCAAGTGTTAAATAGTGGTTAAAGTTCCGTAATCCGGTAAAGAAACATATAACTTTTTACCGTCACTCAAAATACCGATAAAGTCAAGTCACTTTTGTCACTCAAGTACCCTCAAATATCAGTTATTAAACTGACAGTGTCATCTTTGAGAGTTTAATTTGCAATTAATGTTGCCACAGCAAGAAAATTGCTGTAATTTCTTGGATTCTCTGAGCGTTATTATTGATTCACACTGATCATTCTGAAATAGTCCAGGACAATGTCTAATTGTAAGGAGTGTGGCACTGCAATCAAGTCGAACGAACTGAAATATTGTTCCCAATGCAAAAGTGATTTTCATTATCAATGTTTGGGAATCACAACTGAAAACTTTCTGAGGGAATCGAAACAGTATAAGTTAACTTGGAAATGTGCGGACTGCAAACTTGATCAACAATCAAACTCAGGAAAAAAACCGTTAAAAACGTCCCTTGGTAAAAATGCACCAGTATCCGGGACATCATCTAACCTAGAGGAATTCAAGTCATATTTTGACGCCAAGTTTGCGGAAATGTCTAGCAAATTTAAAGCTGATATAATAGCGGCTAATCAGGAAACAAAAGAAAAAGTAGACGAGCTTGTCAAAAGTGTTCAATATCTGTCTGATCAATACGACGAACTTAGCAAATGTCTCGATCAAAGGACCTCTCTTATCAATAAACTGAAGACGGAGAATGAAAGTCTACGGGCGCAAGTATCGGAAATAAATGTACGTGTGAACAATATGGAGCAAAATCTCAGGGAAAGTAATTTGGAAATTCAATGCGTCCCTGAAAAAAAGAACGAAAATATTCTGTCTATTATACAGAACTTAGCAAACGCAGCGGCTTGTACAATCTCGGATAGTGAAATAATTAATTTCCATAGAGTTGCAAAATTTAATACGGAATCTCCGCGTCCACGGTCAATTATTGTCAAATTGACCAACCCGCGTGTTCGTGATAGATTGATGGCAGCAGTGAAAACATATAATAAAGCCAATAAAAATGATAAACTTAACACTTCACATATTGGAATCGCTGGCGACAAAAAGCCAGTATATGTAGTCGAGCATCTTTCTCCTATCAATAAAAAATTACACGCAGCAGCAAGGATTGCAGCTCGGGATAAAAACTACGAGTTCGTCTGGGTTCGTAATGGACAAGTATTCGTGCGGAAGGATTTTAAGTCAAAAGCAATACATTTAAAGGATGAAACCTCCATAAAACTGATGTAGCTTGTCATTTCATATATCTTATTCGTATAGCATAAGCAAGAGTTCTTTTATAATTTGGTACAAAATTCGATTTTTCAATTTACTATCAAAACGTTAGAGGCTTGCGTACTAAAGCCTCATCATTTTATTTTAATACTTTGAACTCTGATTATGATTTTATTGTATTAACAGAAACTTGGCTAAATAAATCTGTTTACGATTATGAGATTATAGATTGTAATAAATACAATATTTATAGACGGGATCGTAGTACAACTTCAATGTCTTGTAGAAAGGACGGTGGAGGCATTGCCCTTGCGGTTCTTAAAAAATACGACGTAACTAGAAAATTTTCATGGGAGTCTAGTTGTGAAGAACTCTGGGTTACCCTAAAATTGACCGATGGATGTAAATCATTTCATGTTAATATATGTGTATCATATATACCACCTCCTCTTACTCATCAATATTGTGACTTGTTACTCGCGAATTTCATTAAGGTGCTCAGTATCGTACCAAAAAAGTCTGTGACTTTATTTCTGGGTGATTTTAACATGTCTGGAATAGAATGGTATTATGATAGTTTATCCAAATCATGTCTACCAAGTTCGGGCAGTAATTCAATCGAACGGAATTTTATTGATGAAATCACATACCTCAATCTGAGTCAGTGTAATAACATAGTGAATCATAATAATCGAATTTTAGATTTGGTTCTGACCGACTCACCAGCACATATAAAAGTCAAGCAAGCTCAGTCAGTGCTATCTATCTTAGACCCACATCATCCCGCCATTGAGATCCAGGTTCATCGTATTGAAATAAAAAAAATGCTCCGGCCGCAACGGAAATCCACGCTAAACTTTAGGAAATGTAGATACGAAGAGGTTAGGAAGGATCTAGGGGAAATAAATTGGGTCGATCAGTGGGATGGTAAAACTCATATCGATGAAATAGTTGCAATATTCTATGATACACTACATACAATTATAAAAAAGCATACTCCCTTTAAGATACCAAATAGTTCTAGATACCCGATATGGTACAGCAAGTCGCTCATTAAATGTTTAAAAGAAAAATCTAAATTCCATAACAGGTTTAGGAAATATAGGAACACGATGGACAAGTTTACTTTTGAAATCTTAAGAGAACGTTGCGATAAAATGATAAAGGAATGCTTTCAAGCCTTTAAATCGAACTCTGGTAAAACCATTCGCACCCACCCTAAATACGTTTGGTCTTATATTAACAATTTAAAATCAAACAGCAGTTCTATTCCAAGGGAAACCTATCTAGGTGGTAATGTAGCAGTAGGAGGGCTAGAGACATGCAACTTGTTCTCGGAGTATTTTCAGTCAGTATACAGTACATATCTCCCTAAGCGTAAGTCATTTTCAGCTGCCCTTGAAACCTCAAATTCTGGCCCCACAATTGGGTCCTTAAAGATAGAAGAAGCTGAAATACGTAAATCACTATTGCTACTTGATCGTAATAAGACAGCTGGATTAGATGGTGTTCCGCCGATTTTCCTTAAAGAATGCTACGAATACTTGTCAAAGCCCCTCCTATACATTTTTAATTATTCGTTGAGGCAAGGAGTATTTCCAATTCAATGGAAAAATGGCCGAATTACCCCTATTCATAAAAAAGGCGATGTAGCTGATGTTTCGAATTATAGACCAGTTTCAATACTGCCCGCTTTTGGGAAGGTGTTTGAGGCTATTGTGCAATCAAAAATTTTCTGGCATGTTAAATCATCTTTACATCCAAATCAACACGGATTCTTGCCTAAAAGATCAACTACATCAAACTTAGTCGAATTTGTTAATGATATCTCCCGAATTATGGATGGGGGTGAAGAAGTACATGGCATTTACACGGATTTCAGTAAGGCGTTTGATCTTATCGATCATCGTCTTCTGCTGGAAAAGTTAGCCAATATGGGTATTCATGGCTCTCTGTTGCGGTGGTGCGAGTCGTATCTGTCACATAGGTCCCAATTAGTGGCTCTAGCTGGCTATCAATCTCAAGTAAAGTCAATTCCTTCTGGAGTTCCTCAAGGTTCTCACCTGGGTCCCTTGTTTTTTCTCATTTTTATTAACGATTTAGCATCTGAAATCAAATGTAGCTTCAAATTATATGCAGATGATCTTAAGCTGTATAAGGTAATTCAGGACGATTCAGATACCACATTATTACAAAACGACCTAAATAAGATCCAATCTTGGTGTGATAAAAATGCAATGATCCTTAACGTGGACAAATGCTATCACATTAAGTTTACTAGGAAAAAGAATCCATTTCAAATGACATATATACTGAATGGTGTACCTTTAGCAGAAGTAGCTTCTATTCGAGATTTGGGAATAATTATTGATAGTTCGTTGAGTTTCAGATACCACATAGATTATATAGTGAGTAGAGCAAACCAATTATTGGGTTTTATTTTTAGACAACTTAGAACATTTAAAGATCCGCAGGTACTTATACCCGTTTTCAATTGTGTTATTCGTAGTGTTCTTGAGTATGGCAGCCAAGTTTGGAACCCCGGCTATCAAGTTCATTCTAATAAAATCGAAAGGGTCCAAAAAAGGTTCATATATTTCTTGTCTTTCATAAACAATAAATGCAAATTATTACCGACTTACGAATCTAGATTAGAGCATTTTAAGATAAACTCTTTATATAAGCGCCGAAAAGTTTCTGATATCCTATTCCTATATAAGATCATAAATGGCCTAATTGATAGTGATGACCTGTTGCAAAATATTTATTTGGCTGTGCCTCGCGCAGGTAGTAGGTTATCTAATAGAAAGACTTTTGTGGCCCCTCAATGCAGAAATAATATTGGCCTCCACAGTCCTTTCCACAGAATGATTTCCAGTTACAATGGAATAGGGAACGATTTTGATATTTTTTACGGCTCTTTGTCAAAGGCAAAACTACAAGTTTCAAAATTAATTAATTAATCATTGTATTCTATAACTCTTATATATCTTATATAATATTAATTTAAGTTTAGTGTAAGCAAATTGTGTGTGTGGTGGTGTTGTTTTCCTGTACCCACCTGATATTATCTGTTGTATGCATGCTGTGTTCACTAGTTTAGAATGGCCCTTCAATTAATGATTTGATTGTATTTAAGTTTTTACTATTAAGCATGTCAATAAGGAACATTCAGTTTGTGAACCATATTAAAAAAAAAAAAAAAAAAAAAAAAAAAAAAAAAAAAAAAAAAAAAAAAAGTTTAGAGTAATATTTACCGTCTAGCGATAGTTTCAGATTCAGTACTCCATTACACCTGGTTGCTTAAATAAATAGTCTGTCTACTGACAATTCAACTTGGCAAGCTTGACATAATTTAGATCTAGCCTCACTCTTCTTGCAATCAGCTTTGTATTTTTTGGGGAACTGGTCTAAAATGTATTAACTTGATGCAATTACTCAGTTTGAAGTGGCGTTCGAGGCTAGATGATTTGTTCATTGATTTATCGAGAGCGGCTGAATCAAACGATAATGAACACGGCTTGTTCCTTACTGATGAGATGGCTTGACGAGACGACGATGGATTTGATGAAATATGAGATGATATTTCGATTAATCAGTTCGATAAGGAATTATTAAACTGAGGCTATGCTTAGAAAGAATCTTCGTCTTGTATTATTCTTCGGGTATCCTTAGCAGCAAATATAAAGTAGGAACGGCTTGTATCAACTTTTCATTGTTAGATAGCTAATATTTTTGCATTGAAATTTTATGAGCATCATTATAAATATTTTGTTTGGGAGAGTTATCATTAAATTATGTACGTCCAGAAAAGACCAAAATGATTATATTGTTTATAACAATATCTGTTTATCTTGAAAAAAAAACTACAATGTTCCTAGCATACTTAACTGTTTCTCAGCTTATATCAGCCGCGCAGACTTCAAGAGTTAGGTAACAAAAATCAATTATGCGCTCAAATATCTCTCCAAGTTTGGTAATATAGAAAGTAGGCAAGAAATTCTAGACATCTCTAGGCTATTGGGACAGCCCAACCATCCTAAGAGGGATTGTAGAAGAAAAGAAAGGCAGGAAATTTTAAATACACATAGTTACGCTATCTACAGATTTACTGTATTTACGTCTCCGTTCATTCCAGCGTTTTTGCCATGAATATTATTGGAATCAAATTTCACAGCTCGTGTATTAGGAGCCTTTCATAAAATTTTTATCCGTAATGCTCTAGAAATGGGCGGTTGCGGACGACAACTTAGACGTGAGTCGGAGGAAGCCCGCAGCCGTCCCTAATGCGCCGAAGATGGCCACCACGGAGTTTTGGTTGGTATGCCGTGCGATGTATATAGGTTAGGGACTCGGCCCGGCGGTCGCCCGACGTTTTCCATCTCTCCGGGCGCCTCAACGTCGGGTCGTAAGGCACGGTGAGCACAACATAACCGCTCAGTCGTTCCCCTTGAACACTGGGCGGTAGTAATAATTCACGTTCTGCGTGTAAACAAAAAAATAAGTGCTTTAGAAATGGATTATCTAGTTGTAAATGTCCTTGTACTTGAGGTCAAAATTCCTCCTTAGTTCGTCATTTTGTCTCCCGCTTTTTTATGTAGGGAAGTGGAAAATTAATATTTTTAACTCCTCTCCATCTTTCTATTTGATTGCGGGTTAAAGACAGTGTTACCGGAGACTCGCCAAGTTTCACTGCTTGGTGTCATAAAAAGTTACTACTACTGCTAATCCTGATTCCTAGCTTATTGGAGTTGCAGTGGCGGGTGTGTGGGCGGGACAGTTTATGGTAATAGGTCTCGCATATACAACGTATGTGTAGGTAAAACCTCAATGTCTATTTCTGCCTCCAAGCAGCAGTGTGTATGCACTGTTGAGTTCCGGTTTAAAGGACTTGTAGCCAGTATAATTACTAGGGCATTATGACTTAACATCTTATGTCTTAGGATGACGAGCGCTGTGGAGTGTCAAATATAACTTGTAATTAAAGCAGCTCTGTGTGGTGTTGCTACTGTTTATGGGCGGATGTATCGCTTACCATCAGACGAACGGCATACTAATATCGTCATTCAAATACAATAAAAAAAATATGCACTCGATGAAATTGAATCACATTTCTACAAGTTTATTGACGCCGGAGGGACCAAAGAGGTAATAGAACACAGTAAGAACATCTGGTTATAGTGATAATCGTAGTATAATATTATAAACGCGAAAGATTGTAAGTATGTATGGATGTATGGATGTCTGGATGTATGGATGTTTGTTACTCTCTCACGCAAAAACTACTGAACGGATCTCGATGAAATTTGGCACAGTGGTAGATCATGTCCTGGATTAAAACATAGGCTACATTGAATCCCGGGAAAATAAAAAGCGGGACTTTTATCCCGGAAAAACGTTTTAACGCGGGCGGAGCCGTGGGCAAAATCTAGTAATAGATAAATCTCCTAAACCAATGGTTAATAAAATATTAAATCCGTTAAATCATTCCTACAGCGTTCCGATTTTGATGTCCGTAGCATACATCAGAATCTACTTAAGTTAACTCTGTAGGTTAATAGAATAGCGGGTGTGGGTAAAATAGCCAGTTATTCTATAACTCACAGCGTCGAGGGAAATGTTCGTCATCCTTCCTGACGCGGTAATCAATTTTAGGGATTTACCAAGCAATGATCTACTGAGTTAAGAATTTGCAATATTATTTCACTTTCAGGGATTATTTCTGTTGCTGTTTCTAATCTATGTTTATGCTGTGTTTTTTAATTTTTGACTGTGCTTTCGCGCGATGCCGAATCAAGTAATAGTGTTTTGGTTTTCAATTTAGTTAATGTATATTAAACTTGCTTTTGTGAGAAAAGTCTCGCTTTATTCCCGGGACAAATGTAGCCTATATATTAATCCAGAACATGATATACCCGTGTGCGAATTTTCATCAAGATCCGTTCAGTAGTTTTTGCATGAAAAAGTAACAAACATACATATAGCCATACATTCTTACAAACCTTCGCGTTTATAATATTAGTAGGATTCAAACTTAAAAGTTATTTTTATTATGAAATCATAAAAAAGGCAATTGTTGCTCTCGTCTGCATCAAAATCCATAGCCAAGATACAGTTTTGTCTATAGCAACCAGGAAAGACGTAGCTTTCTTATATCATTTTCTAAATTAAATTAAAGAATTAACCGTTTCATCCACCTTACAAACCAGCTTGTACCTTTGACAATATCAATATAAATTATGCACGTTCATAAATTGTTGCCATTAAAATATTATAAGTCTTGATACTCATCCGTTTCCAAGTCAGCATTTTAATTTCAGTGACCTTTATAACGCCATAAAAAATTTGAGTGGACCCTTAAGCACTCGATTGAGGAAACGCAATAACTCTAAAATTTTACAACTGTAAGCGAATAATAAAAGAAACGAGGATTAAGTGGAGCTTTTGAATTAAGCTGAGTAAATTCATGCATAATTAACACGAATAAAAAGAAGTAAAAAATACAATCCCTGGAATAATTTCTACACTCACCTCGAAGAAAGATTTTCATAGGGAAGCTTTGATAAGGAAGTAAAAATATTTAAGAAAATTAACACCGATGGTTACGATTTTAGACGAAAATAAAATTCAAGATTAAGCCCTTAGGGCACTTCTATTCAGTTATTTCTTTACAGCTGCGATAAATTTGAGAGCGTCTCAACACTTCTGCCTTAAATATTTGACTTTACGCGTACAATTTTATTTACTTAGGATTGTTACGAAAGTTGGGTAAAGGTAACTTGGAAGAAGCTCTTGCAGTTGAGAAATAATTCTCACAAAAAGATTAAAATGTTCTCTCAGCGTTTTTCCTTGTTTATGGAGACAAATATCTTGCTTGAAAGTAGAATTCGAATAAAAGTTAATGATGCGTCTCTTGGGACGTTGCTATTTTTTATACAAGTGCCCATCGCTAAACTAAATCTTGCCGTGACTACCCAATCCATAAGTATAACGTTGGGATCTGTATTCGTACGTGTGATTTGTATGAGGTATTTTATGCAAATAATAGGTTCATATACGCAAAAATAATACACATAAAGTAAATATTTTTCTCTATTACATAACGTTACAAGACCAAATATATTACACTAGCTTTTGCCCACGGCTTCGCCCGCGTTAATAAGTTTTTCCGGGCTAAAAGTACATAAAAACCTTCCCGTTGAATCACTCTATAACTATGTCGTTGATACAACTCTAAGGGCGGTATTAATAAATGAATATCAAGTTTGAGTTACATCTCAAGTAGACATAATGTATGAAGAGTCCAATACATTGTGTCTACTTGAGATATAACTCAAACTTGAGATTGAATTATTAATACAGCCCTTAACAAATAATGCATTAATTTCTACCAAATTTGATTACCATAAAAACGGTTCTAGTAAGTTAATCTTAAAAGATAGACATATACTGTTGCGGACATTTTTTTAGATAATTTCAAGAGGAATAATTCTTTCATACATATATTTTTGATATCTTGAACCGTTTTCGCAGCGTTCGCAATGGAAGCCCTCAAGGATGAATAATTTTCCCCGCTTTTTTCACATTTTCCATTATTTCTTCGCTCCTAATAGTTGCATCGTGATGTTATATAGCCTATAGCCTTCCTCGATAAATGGTCTATTCAACACAAAAAGAATTTTTCAATTCGAACCAATAGTTCCTGAGATTAGCGCGTTCAAACAAACAAACTCTTCAGCTTTATAATATTAGTATAGATTTGAAAATCTGCCCTACCCTAGCAAAAAATTAAAATCTTCTTTATTAAATTTTTAACAAATTACATCACTTTAATTCATTTTCACATACAAATTGCTTAAAAATGGCGAGCGGTTGAAATTGATGATAATTTATTCATTGACATTTATTTTGACAGGCGGGATACCTCGGAGCTTAGAAATACCGCGAGGATTAAACTTCGATTTTGTTATTATTTAAAATGGATTAAGCTGGCATCAAATAAAAATGGGTATTCGGAAACACGAATTCCAATCAGTGTGGTTATATTTTGTTACACTTCCCTATAATAATAAATGGTACTACGCAGATAAATTTTTACTGCATTTTTTTTTTGGCATCGAATGACGAGACGAACATGCTGTTCGCCTGATGGTAAGCGATACGACCACCCATAAACAGTAGCAACACCGTCTAGCACCTTGACTTACAAAGTACTGTGTGGTATTCCACTGCGCTCGTCATCCTGAGACATAAGATGTTAAGTCTCATTATGAACAGTAGTTACACTGGCTACAATGTCCTTCAAAACGAAACAACAGTCGATGCACACTGCTGCTTGGCGGTATAAATAGACGTTGCGGTGGTACCCACCCAGACGGACTCTTACATATGAGAGTCCTACCACCATTGGTAGGACTTGTGTTTATGTGTTAGATAATATCTTGAAGATTATCTATCAATCAATACCTACCATTTTACATTTATGTCGCTAAGAAGCAGGATGAAAGCACTTTTTCGTTCTTAATTGTAAGGTTTTTAGTTAGTTTAATTAATGGTCATTGTGAGATATCATGCATTGCTACTGTTTATGGATTCTGAACTCGCCCGACGAGATTTTTGCTCGTTTCTTAAACCTGTTTTATATGGTCCTAACCTGCAGCATGTTTAGTTAAACTTTTAAAATATCAACTATTCCCAAATACCAGAATTTCATAATTACCCTCGCAAGTTGATTTTACAAGTTAGCTTCATAAAGAACAGGCTAGCTATTGATTGCCACTCGAAACTCTTTTGGCGCGTTAAGAAGATTTATGACTATGTTGTTAAGGTTCAATATAAATAATTACATTACAACAGCTAACGAGCACGCCCCTAATAAGGGAATGAGTGTGTGTTTCACTTGCCCTTTATTATTATTTGTAGCTTTATATTTGCTTAATTAGTTAGAGTTGGATAACAAGGCATATAAATGTTATTGTTTTATGTTATGCTTTAGTCGTTGAGGTTTGCAATGAAACCATAATTAAAAACTCAGAAGACTGATTCGTAATGTGATATTTTACATCGTTGTTTATTACTACTAGTTTTCCATTTCCTTTATTACGTCTAAGTTATCGCACAAATAAAATAGTACAAAATAAAATAAGCCTTTATTGCTGTTCGCTCTCTCTGTATTAAAGTTAAAGATTGATATACATATATACATACATATACACCCACGCCTGTTATCCCCGAAGGGGTAGGCAGAGGCGCAACTAGTGCACCCACTTTTTGCCATTATTCCGTCCCATGATGTGATAGGGGGCGAGCCTATCGCCATATCGGGCACAAATTCCAGACTCCGAGCTGACACTGAATAGAAAAACTCAATATCACTTTGCCCGACCCGGGGATCGAACCCGAGACCTCAGCTTTGCAGTCGTACTGTAATACAACTACGCCACCGAGGCAGTCAGTTAGAGATTGAATAATTTTTATATTCTAATGCTACTATAATTATACCTTCTAAATCTGTTTTAATTTTTATAATTATCTATAATATTATTACCATATATCACACACATAGTTAACTTAACATTATAATAATACATTCTATCAGAAGACACGTGATAGCACTATGATATATCATAATTCTCATTATTATCACATAGAAAATTTCATCGCACGTTTTTTAGACGACGAACATCAACAGATTCTGGCATGAAGTTAAGACCGATTGTACTAATTAGCTAAATTTTAACGTGGCACTCCCAGGCTGTTTGTAACACATCTGCACGTTTTTCTTTAAACGCCATTGGGACCTAAGTAATCCTCCTAGCCGGTTTCGGCCACGGCGGCCAATCTCAACGGAGATCAGCCAGGTACGCAGGAGATATTATAGGTAGTGCACAAGTGTGTGCGCAATATACAGATTACAGGTGCACTGGCTATTCCTTCAGTCTCATAGTCCGGTAAGACGGCAATCCGACATGACCGGGGAGAGATCAGGCGCAGGATCAACGGGTTTCCGTGCTTTTCGAGGCACGGGGGTATCACACCGCCAACTTCCTGACTCCGAGCTGTGACTGAATAATTTTTTAAGATGGAAAAATCCAATCACAATGTTTTTACTTCGACCCGAGATTTAAACCCAGGACCTCAGCGCGGAAATAGCACTCGTAACGCGTACGCTATACAACTACGTCAGCGAGACCTAAGTAATAATGTAGGCTTAGAATGAGACAAAAAAACACGACACGACTCCATTTCGTTTTATAGGAATTGGTTGAAAGGCTAACACGTGAGTAACGTATTGGTCTCTCGATCAGTCACAAACATCAAAATTAAACATCGTCTTAAGCTGTGATTCCGCAGAAAGCGGCAGACGGCAGACGGCAGCGGCAGACGGCAACAGCATGTGCCACGACGGCAGACGGCACTACTATGCAGTATTAAATTATATGAGACCGATTCCGCACACGACAGCAAATGACGCGCGGTAGGACGTCACCTGCTGCGCGTCATTTGCCGTCGTGTGCGGAATCGGTCTCATATAATTTAATACTGCATAGTAGTGCCGTCTACCGTTGCCATCACTTTACGAGTTGTGTTTTTTTGCCAAATTCTAAGCCCACTGCAAATTATATGCGTCAAAACAGTTTCGTCTAAAGTTGCGCTTGTCCGAGGTTGCACTGCATAATAATAGGTAGCCCCAAGCTGTCATACTGTATTAATACTGTCATGTTTTATGTTTATCCTGCATTTCACATGCTAACGCGTACGAAGATCAATACATAAATGAATAAAAACTCAATTCCAAATCAAACAACACGAGTTTGATGCGGATACAATGATTTTATTTACACGATTTGTTTTGCCAGTAACAGCGATTAGGGTCGCCTGCCGAATGTCACACTAAGATAAGGCATCGGCGAATTCGCCCCCATTTATCGATTTCAATAAGAATTTCGTGTTCTCGTATCCTAATGGAACATTCGTTCTATCAGCGACGTACACAATATTCTGTCATATATTTATCACTGTCAGTCGGGTCAGAGCAAGTGGAATTCAATTTATTTTCGGTTACTCCGCGATTTCCCGTGCGGATTTGGTTTTGTGTTAGGAAACGCGAAACATAAAATAAATGTTGCAATTTTATTTGCTCAACTTTTTTAATTTGTGTGCCAGTTTTTCGGCGGCTTCGAGATGCCGCTTCCGGGTTTTTATTTCGTTTTAATTACAAAAAGTGTTTTGTCAGTTCGTGGTTTTGGTTATGGAAAAGGAAAGTTTCATCGTTGTGCTAGAGTACATATTTGGTTGCGAGGCAACACCTGCGGCTCTGAGAATTATTTTCCACGCTGTTAACTTTTTTGTCGGAAAGTTAGACGTATAAATTCTCCCCTTGCAGCTATAAAGACAAAAACATTACGTTATCCTTGTGGCGCTTTTTAGAAAAGTCAATTTATCAAGATTCCACACTTAATAAGCCCAGTTAGCCAGAGAAAATTAAATATTTAAAATCTTTAGAAATTAATGTTCTGAACATACTCCATTATAGGCCACTCTTAGACACAACGCTTGCCGTCTCTGCTTTTGGCTCACAAGTTACATTTATTTCCAGTATACATGCCTTCACGAAAACCTGTTCCACTACCTTTGCGAGGATAATGGAGGTGCTGTGACGCTGCCCGCTGCGAGGGGAGACGATGCCTGGAAGGTCTACTTCAACGAAATACCTGAAGAGATCGTCGACGAGTTTGCCATGAGATACGGGATTGAAGCCATCTATCAGGCTATGACGTGAGTGATTATTTAATTTCATAAAGTCACTTTTCGAAATTTCTTCAAATTGACTAAGATAAGGGAAGCATTAGCTTATTGCTAATTTTGAATTTGTCTTTTCAAATAAGTTTAATATGTGTCATGAGTATTATATACCAAATAGCATGACAATAGTATGAAGAGTAGAACAAGACATGTTGTAATTAATAAATAATATAGGTACACCAATCTTTCAGCACAACAGATAAGACTTTATGATGAGTCCGTACCCAGTGAAATCTGATTTATTGCTAGCTTCCAATATCAGGCATCTGCAATGTGTTAAAAAAATAAGTACTGGGATCTCGATTCCAAATTCAAATTCGTTTTCTCATTTCCAGCCATTTCCACTGTCTGTCGACAAAGTACCTTTGTGCGGGGGTCCCTGCCGTCATGTCAACCCTTCTGGCAAACATCAATGCGTACTACGCTCACACGACCGCGTCTTCCGCTGTATCCGCTTCCGACCGATTCGCCGCCTCTAACTTTGGGGTAAGCTTTTGCTAAATCTATACGTATAATAGGATGATAATATTATTATGTTTTATACGTCTATAATATTATAACGTATTAAATAATTAATCATTATTTTAACTATACTATCTTGTCATTTCATTTCTTACAACAAACAATTTCATTGGACATAAAGAAAGAAAAAGGTCAAAATATTTAATTTAATAAGATCAAAAATGAAGATATAATAAAAAGCGGCGGGGATTTATTTCCGAAATTCGTAATTCAAATATTTTATGTTATTAATAAGTTTTAGGTACTCAAACACAGTGTAACTTGGTACTTTATTTTTAATGCATGTAGTGTTCACTTGTAGAAAGTCGTGCACAAAGCTATGTTTATGATGTTTACTTTTTTAAGTAGGTTTCTATATTGTGTTATCGGTTGGTTTGGTGGACCTAATACAAAAATTAAAAAAATCTACCTTTTTATAATTGAATTTATGGAACAAACTATATGAAAACTATTCGTATCAACAATTTTAGTAGACTGCTTTCTTTATTATATCTTGAAAACCTTTTTGTAACAGAAAGAGAAGTTCGTGAAACTGCTGGACCAACTGCACAATTCTCTTCGCATCGATCTTTCGATGTATCGCAACAACTTCCCCGCATCAAGTGCTGAGAAACTCATGGATCTCAAATCTACAGTTGATCTGCTGACTAGTATAACGTTCTTTAGGATGAAGGTAAATTCATTTAGTCACTGTGACTAACTAAAATTGAAAATTTTAATGAATACAACTACTTAGGTACACAATATTACAAAACAATTTTTAGGAAAATTATATCCAAAAAAACTGGATTTGCTTTTTTAATAATGACTCTTTTAGTACTATTAATACTTACACCAAATCCTTCAAAGCTATTCACAGCAGTTCACGTTGCTATTTTTAATTCCTTACAAAATCACAAATAAAACGAAAAATAGTAATTTGTAATAACTGAAATGTGTCATAAATCTGAAACCCGCAAAATATATGCTTCATTCCAGGTCCAAGAGTTGAGCAGTCCACCCCGAGCGAGCACAGTTGTAAAAGATTGTGTGAAGGCGTGCCTACGATCCACATATCAGTTTCTGTTCGAGAATTGCTATGAACTTTACAACAGGGAGTTTCAGGTACTGTAAGAAAAATACGGTGCTAAATAGTTTTATGTGTGATACATTTAGTTGCAATAAGGCTATTTAAAAGTACATACATACATACACACTCACGCCCTTATCCCATAGGGGTAGGCAGAGACTATTGAGCGCCACATGCTTGACAAACCTCTTTCGCCTCTTCCACATTCATAGTTCTTTTCATACATTTTCGTCTGTTAAGGGTACTCCTGACCTGCCCTTTTCTGAGAAGATCATTTATTTGGTCAGAAAATGTTCTCCTCGGGCGTCCCCTTCCAGCTGTACCATCCACATTCGCTCGATAAATACCTTTTGTGATCCGTTTTTCATCCATCCTTTCCACGTGCCCAAACCACCTCAGCATACTTCTTTCAATCTTAGTCACCATATTACATACTATTTAAAAGTAAAATAAAATTATTCAAGTGCAGGCAATTTTAAACAAGAGAAAAAGGAAAAATTAAAAAATATCTGTAATTTGAGCAAAATTGCAATTTTATCAGTGAAAGGCCAAGAGCATAAGAATATTGTCTCTAAATTAATACATCTGGATTTTGTTCATAGCAAAATGTTAGACGTAATTATGTACTTAACATGATCCGTCACTAAATTTGAAAATCTGCGTTTAAACTATTTTTTCTGGTTTACTTTACGTTCCTCTAAATTTCACTATGAGTGTCTATGTAGTTTTTTCAAAAACTAAAAATAATAACTACAGTTTACTACATAGCAAGTAAAATCCTGGGTCCCTCATTGAAAATTAGCGCTGCAGTATGTCAGGCTGGTACTGCGGCAAGGAGCTGAATGAGGGTTCCCGTTGTTGGCACAATGAGTATAATTGATTATGGTGTTATATTGCTTAATATATTTTGTTTTTTTTTCTTTCTGTAGGTGGATCCCAACGAAGCTAAACGGGACCCATCAGACCACGGTCCCCAGTTGGATTCAGTGGATTTCTGGCACAAGCTGATCGCTCTCATCGTATCTGTGATAGAAGAGGACAGGAACAGTTACGCTCCGGTCTTGAACCAGTTTCCGCAGGAGTTGAATATTGGACAGGTGTGTTTTGTTTCTGTAATTGTCAATTGGCGCACCTTTTGCGTTTTTGCTATATTGCTAATGGACATTACATTTTTATGCGTTTTGCACTTTATTTTTTATTAGTATGGCTTATTGTATAACTGTCTATCAATTGATAGTTATTAAAAGCCAATAAATATTATTTATTAAATTATAACAAATTGAAATAAGATATAACGAGATAAGAAAGAATTACCATGGTCGAAATATAGTTGAAATCATTTTTATTTGTAACAAATTACAAACTAATTGGTACAAAAATATCGCAATTAATTCTACTCGAATTACAATTATTTAGAATAGTAATGAAATTACTTGATATTTTGTGCTCAATAGCTTTCGGCGGCGACGATGTGGTCACTGTTCGCTGTAGATATGAAGTACGCACTGGAGGAGCACGAACAACACAGACTCTGCAAGTCTTCCGCCTACATGAACCTCCACTTCAAGGTAAATATACACACATACCCACACCTTTTATCCCCGAAGAGGTAGGCAGAGACACAACTAGTGCACTGTGCACCCACTTTTCGCTGTGCGTATTCCATCCCATGATGTGATAGGGGGCGAGCCTATCGCCATATCGGTCACAAATTCGAGACTCCGAGCTGATACTGAATTTAAAAAACCCAATATTAATTTACCCGACCCGGGAATCGAACCCAAGACCTCAGCATTGCAGTCATACCGTAATACAATTACGCCACCGACGCAGTAAAGTAAATGTACTTACTCATTAACAGACTATAAGAAAGCATTCTATTGATGCTATTCTTATTTAGCATTTTAAAGCACATGAAGTACACGAACTTACTACGCAAATCTTCCGAATGAGAAATCCCTACTGAGTGTTCCGATTCTCTGGAAATAACAATATATAACAAGAGAAATTTATTTCATTACATTCATGTTCATTTGAGCAAAAATTCGCCTTAGGTACTACTGCACGATAAACATACACACATAAACATACTGTCACGCCTGTTATCCCGGAAGGGGTAGGCAGAGGCGCAACTAGTGCACCCATCTTTCGCCGTTATTCCGTCCCATGATGTGATACGGGGCGAACCTATCGCCATATCGGGCACAAATTCCAGACTCCGAGCTGATAATGAATAGA
Source organism: Lapara coniferarum (assembly GCA_949316025.1). NCBI lineage: Eukaryota > Metazoa > Arthropoda > Insecta > Lepidoptera > Sphingidae > Lapara > Lapara coniferarum. Next base: position 6,155,318 of record OX438934.1, on the reverse strand, counting down.
ACAACTCATTATCACTTTACCCGACCCGGGGATCGAACCCGAGACCTCAGCTTTGCAGTCGTACTGTAATACAACTACGCCACCGAGGCAGTCATAAACGAATAAACATGAATCTAAAAATCTCGGCGATGCTTTTATTTGCTGAGTTATAGCGTATCTTCTCAGGTGAAGTGGCTCCATACGAACTACGTGAAGGATGTGCCACCGTACTGCGGCGCTGTGCCGGAATACCCCGCCTGGTTTGAACCTTTCGTCATGCAGTGGCTGAATGAGAACGACGATGTATCACTGGAGTACCTCAACGGTGCCTTTAATAGAGATAAGAGAGATGGGGTGAGTGCTAACAATAATACTTAGTTGCAGAAAACTAGTAGAGTAATAAATATATTTGTGAATATATCCAATATTTTCGGTAACCGTACCGTACTAGGGCAATAATCGTAGATTTTGTGACACCTAAGACTGTCTGCCAGCTGCCTACCTAAGCAACGTACCTACCGCTGATAATATTATTTTCCTATATGATCTACATACATATTTAGATTATACTTTGTCTTTATTATAAGTGGACGATAGCCTAGTTGGGAATGGAACGGTCTGCCGAGACAATGTCCGCAGGCTCAAAACCCAAGTCACACACCTCTGACTTTTCAAAGTTACGTGTGTATTGTTTATCAATTATCGTTCACTTTAACGGGGAAGGAAAACATCGTGAGGAAACTTGCATACCTAAGAAGTTCTTTATAAGAATTTTGAAGATATGTCAAGTCTACCAACCCGCACTAGACCAGCGTGGTGGACTAAGGCCTAAACCCTCTCAGTAGTAGAGGAGGCCCGTGCCCAGCAGTGGAACAGTATATAATACAGGGCTGGTATTATTATTGTTTGTCTTTATTATGATCATTATTAAAAACGGGCAAATTCTATATACATACATGGCACCAGTCATATTTTTATGTATTGTTTCCAGTTCCAAAAATCCAGTGAGCATGCGCTATTCAGCAATTCTGTGGTGGACGTCTTCACCCAACTGACGCAGTGCTTCGACGTGGTCTCCAAGCTGGAGTGTCCCGACCCTGAGATCTGGAAGAGGTACATGAAGAGGTTCGCGAAGACCATCGTCAAAGTGCTTGTGGCATACGCTGATATCGTAAAGAAGGAATTCCCTGAACACTTAAAGGAGGAAAGAGTGGTAAGGATTCATTTTTAGATTATTGATGTCATTCCGATTTACAATGGTATCTGGATGTTTATCACCGCGCTGTACTGTACTACACTGTACTACTACCCTCACAATTTATTTTAATTCTAGCTAACATATTTTACGTTAATTAATGATTTCAATCTCGTGTTTTCAAATTTACATTACTTTAATTTATTTCTCTAGTTAAATGAATGTAATTCTTGTGGAGAACCAAAATATAATAATGATAGTCTCATTATATCAATTGTAAAATTTCCACAGGCATGTATCCTAATGAACAATATCCAACAACTGCGAGTGCAACTGGAAAAGATGTTCGAAGCGATGGGCGGCACCAAGCTGGAGCGAGACGCGGCTGACATCCTACACGACCTGCAGCAGAGCCTGAACAGCACTTTGGATGAACTTGCTTCTATGTTTGCTAACAGGTCTGTTCCACACATCACATTTTCCAGACTTTTAAAGTTCATTTGAACTTGTTAATTCTCAGTTTTGGTCACTTTAGCTAGGATTTCTGATGTTGTCGATATGAGATATCATATTTCAAATTAATTCCATCCGAGCATTGGAATACAGTTAGGAATTCTTTATGTTGAATAGCAGCATTCAGCCGACCGCTACGTCACCGCTATTAATTCTTAAGATAAGATGTTTTGATTAGGTCCTATCGACGCGAGCGGTTTTAATTACTTAGTTACACTCGGTTGCAATAAAATTTACCATATAATTCTGTTTATTATTCTTTCTACTGTTTTTTATTCGGGCACGGTAAAGTGCAGCAAAATGTTAAAAGGAGTGGGGTTCATATGTACTAACGAGAGATGGTTATACCACTCTAGTCGACACAATTATGCCGGCCTGCATAAAACCGAATTCCAGAAGGCGACACACGAGTGTGACGGCAGGCTTTACAACTTGTGTACAGTGATCGCTATCCGAGCACATACAAAGTTACCACCAGCAACAATTTTACCTTGTTTGCACTAGGCATGGGTCGTACTTGCAAAATAGTGAACCAGGGCTTACAAGTAAGTCCGCCTAAAAAAACCAGCGCCAAAAACCATGGTTCGAAATACTTTCAAGTATTTTATTTCTGCATAGGAAATTAATCCGTGCTTCGATACAAATAAGGAACACAATCGCGTTCACAAATAAAAACTTGCATTTGCGGACGATGACGCCTGAGCGCGGACGTAGCGCGGCGTAAAATACTTTCAAGTCTTGCAAGTGTTTCGGGTCGGCACCTGGTCGGCGTACTTGCAAGCAAATACCTGGTGTAAAAACCTGGTTGCGTAAATACGCACCACCTCTAGTTTGTACAATACCTTACTGTGATTCAGCTTGGAGATGCGCATCACGGCGAGCGTGAAGGAGCTAGGCGAGCTGCTGCAGAAGGTGGGGGGCGGGGGGGCGCCCGGCGCGCCGCAGCCGCCCGCGCACCACGAGGCCGACGAGGTGCTGCGACCGCTCATGGACATCTTGGTAAGACTGGTTTTTTTTATTACATTGAACGACGAGACGAGCATGCCGTTCACCTGATGGTAAGCGATACGACCACTCATAAACAGTAGCAACACCATACACCACCTTGAGATAGAAAGTACTGTATGGTATTCCACTGCGCTCGTCATCCTGAGATGAGTCTCATTGTGTCCAGTGTGCAGTGCATGCACACTACTGCTTGGCGGTAGAAAAAACGGTGGTGGTAAACAGAAACCTAGACCTCACCTCAATAGACTGTTTAAACTTGGACCTTATGCGTTAAAAATTTTAAAAGTAAAATTTCAAACACTATCCTAATCAATAAAATTTGAGGTGTGATTACAATGGAGCGTTATTATGTTCGACTGATTTAGTTATTTGTAGCTGAAACTGTTGTGTGCAACACAAACAGCATTATGAAAACTGACTATTTGCTCCTCTACCTAAACCTTCGGGAATAAAAGGTGTGAGTGGGTGTAACTTTCACATCACATCCATCATACCATGCCACCATACTAGCTCTGTATTATATACCTACTGCCTACTGCTGAGCATAGGCCTCCTCTACTGCTGAGAGGGTTAAGGCCTTAGTCCACCACGCTGGCCTAGTGCGGGTTGGCAGACTTCAAATACCCTCGAAATTCTTATGGAGGATTCTCAGGGATGTAGGTTTCCTGACGTTGTTTCCCTTCATCGTTAAAGCGAGCGAAAATTTACAAATCACATCAACTTGTATTAATATCAGATAGTGACAACTAATTTTATAAGCTGCTGTTTGTTCGCAGGATGGTTCGCTGACAATGTATGCGGAGTCGTGTGAAAAAACTGTACTAAAACGACTGCTAAAGGAATTGTGGAAGATTGTCATGAAGATATTGGAGAAAACTGTTGTGCTTCCGCCTATGACTGATAAAACGGTAATTTTCGTTTATCACTTATTAAATAATAACATTAGATATCATTACAATTTTTATCTTTGATTCGAAAAAGTACCCAATAAATGTGCAACAGAATAAAATAAAAATCAGACAAGAATGCTGTTGATGATCAATATTAATGAGACATTTTAAAATGGATAAGTTAAACCACTTTATTATTATCCAGATGATGCTGAAAAATCTAACGAACAATGCAAAGAACTTAGCAGCGAATGCTAAGATCGAAGACATGACCCAATTGTTCAAGAGTACTGTCGGGAAACAAGACGTCAAGCACGCGCTCTCCGGTGTTATGGACATATCTAAAGAGGTATACAACAATATACTATTTTAGAATCATAACACTCGCTCATAATCCAAATTCTCTGCAAAACTGGCGAAAGGATAAAATATTTAAGACAATACAGGGTCTTACACGATGAAAAAAGTATAGATTCTTATAAAAGACCTCAACTCAATAGAGATTCAACAATATAATTTTTATTCCTATTACACCTCTGCCTGACTAACTGGCTCGGCTACAATGCTGAGATCTCGGGTTTGATCCCCGGGTCGGGCAAAGTGATATTGGGTTTTTCTACTCACCATCAGCCCGGAGTCTGGATTTTTGTACCCGATGTGATAATAGGCCCCTATCACATCATGGGACGGAATACGTACGACGAAAAGACGTGAGTGTATGTATGTATAACTTTTGTAACTAATGTTTTGACCAACTTTATACGCAGTTCAATAATAACTAAAATCTTTACATTAGAACTTACATTATGAGCTAATCAAGACATTAACTAAAAATTTATGCCTATCATCATATTCTGTCTACAGCATTTATCAGCGGAGAAGAGTTTGACGCCGAAGCAGTGCGCCGTACTAGATGCAGCGCTTGACACGATCAAACTTTATTTCCATGCTGGAGGCAACGGGCTCAAGAAGACGTTCCTCGAGAAGAGTCCGGAGCTGCAATCGTTGAGATACGCACTCAGTCTGTACACGCAGACCACTGACACGCTGATCAGGACGTTTGTCACCAGTCAGCAGAATCAGGGTGAGATAGCTTAATTACTAAATTAGATCCTAATACAAAGTTAAGCTAAAATCTTTGTACACCGAAAAATTACTTAATTAAATACATACTTGATACATTTTTTTAAAAAGCCTGAGTTCTCCATGATACCCTCGACGTCTTCTTCTTATACTTTTAAAAATGGCTCCACCGTTTCATCGGTGACTTTACCAAACCCTGGACGTCATATCTTCGAGGATCTGTGAGCCTTATTGCCGCTATATGACGCTGATTTTGTTAATTAGCAAGGGAAATGTAAGGAAAAAAATCGATAGAAATACCTACCTTTATATTTTTTTATTGAAACTTCTCTGAACGATGTAAAGTTAATGTATTTTCTATAGATGCTGCGGTTGCAGAGGAGGGCAGCGTTGGAGAAGTGTCGTTGCAGGTCGATCTGTTTACGCACCCCGGCACCGGAGAACACAAGATCACTGTCAAAGGTAACAAAATAGTTTCCGAAACTTATTAATTTAATACCTTAGACCTGCGCTTCCCAAATAATGGGTCGCGACCCCCCAGTGACGATAAGATAAAACTTTCGTCTACGAACACCCTAATTTCCAAAGGAAAAGCGAATTACGGTCTGTATATGAGGAATGAGAATTGGAATGTCAGATGATTTTTGGCTTCCATCTTGATGCAATAATATAATTGATCATACAAAACCTTTATTCATTTGTGGAAGACCTTTATTCTACAGACAAAACCTGGACAGCATGGCTTTACCGTCTACTATTATATACTTACGAAGGTCAATATTAACAACTTGTAAATTCCAGTGGTAGCAGCGAATGACCTGAAATGGGTGATAGCCAGCGGCATGTTCCGTCCGTTCATCGAGGTGAACCTCATCGGGCCGCATCTCGCCGACAAGAAGCGAAAATTCGCCACCAAGTCCAAGAGCAACAACTGGAGTCCCAAGTTCAACGAGACTTTTCATTTGTGAGTTTTGCAGTCTATTGACGCTATTTTTAGTAATTTTTTTGTTACATATTTATGTTATGATTTAAATATATTTTTCAATTATTTTACGACTTACGTATGTTTTGATGTATCATCATTTAACAAATTTATACCATCGGTACTATCTACTCTACTTAAATAAATAAGAACAGAATAGAATTGAACCAAGAAATACCATTAAAACAGGCTTACAAAAATCTGGCAAGATTTAGGAAGATTAAGGGCGGCATTAATAAATCAATCGCAAGTTTGAGTTACGTCTCAATACCGCCCTTAGATACCTATTTGCGTCTGTTATGATACAATACATATACAATCACGCTTTTTATTCCCGTAGGGGTAGGCAGACGCAACCAGTGCACCTACTTTTCGCCGTTATTCCGTCCCATGAGGGGGCGAGCCTATCGCCAATAGTTACACTGGCTACAATACCCTTCAAACCGAAACACAGCAGTGCATGCACACTGTTTGGCAGTAGAAATAGACATTGCGGTGGTACCCACCCAGACGGACTCTCACATATGAGAGACCTACCACCGGTGAAAATATGATCTATACTAATATTATATAGCTGAAGAGTTTGTTTGTTTGAACGCGCTAATCTCAGGAACTACTGAACCGATTTTGAAAATTCTTTCACTAATAGGAAGCTACTTTACTCCTGAGTGCTATAGGCTACTTTTTATCCCGGGAAAATATTATTGTCCCGGAAAAACGTTTTCACGCGGGCGGAGCCGCGAGCACTACTAGTCTGTAATATGATTGTTAATTCATCAGCATGGTGAGCGCGACGGAGCAGCTGGAGTTGTTCGAGCTGCACGTGTGCGTGCGCGACTACTGCTTCGCGCGCGAGGACCGGCTCGTCGGCGTCGCCGTCATGCGCCTCGCCGACATCGCTGAGCAGGTCTGCTGCTTGTGTCTCTTGTGCTTCATCTATAACACCATTTTTACCTTCCATTACTTCTTTTACTGTTAATATAGCTTTTACACGATTAACAATCAACAAAACGACGTTTGTCTGAAAATTCTGTTGCTAGAATTAAACTACTTTGGAGCAAAAGGATTTAATCCTACTAATATTATAAATGCGAAAGTTTGTAAGAATGTATGGATGTTTGGATGTGGATGTTTGTTACTCTTTCACGCAAACACTACTGAACGGATTTCGATGAAATTTGGCACACGGGCAGATCATGTCCTGGATTAACACATAGGCTACTTTTTATCCCGGGAAAATATAAAGCGGGACTTTTATCCCCGAAAAACTAATTTATGCAGGTGGAGCCGCGGGCAAAACCTTGTGACATATAAGCTTAAGATATCGATCAACATTAATCATCATTTCATAATTTCACTAGGGTTCATGCGCTTGCTGGTTACCGCTCGGCACACGAGTTAAGATGGACGAGACCGGCTGGACGATCCTCAGGATACTATCCCAGCGGCACAGCGACGAAGTGGCTCGGGAGTTCGTCAAGCTCAAATCCGAAATGAGAGCCGAAGCGCCCACAGGCCAGGGGCCCTCGTGAAGCATGTAAGGACCAACCACGTGCCACAGCATTCAGCAAAACGCTCAACCAACTCGAGGACTGCGAATTACGGAGCAATCGCGAGCTCCTACCGACCAACAGGGACAGACATACGAGACGCACGAGCGGTGCGAGTGAGACAGGAGACGGAGTATCAAGCTGAAATGACAATCGGCGCTCCGGCAGTTCCCGGTCAGTGCTCGTTCGTTTAATTTCAATGACGAAGCGTTTTGTATATAAAAGAAACGATTACCGTGTTAAGTTACGCGAATAGTAGAATATTTTGCACAAATTAATAGCAGAAAAGACTGACCGTAGGCGGCCGCGGGCGCCGCGACGTCCTCTGCTGTTAGACATTCAGCAAACTAACTGATCCCTTGACATTCCTACGTTTGCGCAACTCGTTTCTTCATATATTCACAATGTTTTTTTTTGCTGAATGCCTAAAACCGTGGACGCGTATTACACGATGTAATGTAATAATATTTATATGGACCAAAATGTCGTAAATACGGATGCATTAATCCCTAACCCATAATGTTAACATTATTTATCTTAATAATCATCTACTCGTTATACGTGTACAGTAAATAATATATGGCCTTATGTAAATTATTTCCTTCGTTTGTTGAATAATCTTTTGCTTACGTCGAGTCGGGTATGGGTGTCTGAATGTCGAGATGTATTTTTAATGCGTGGTGTATAGGGTGGATATTGCATAAAGTCTAGGGGTGTTCTATAAAATGGATTTAATATAGTTATAGCGATGGTTAAAATGTCATCTTTTTGTATTGTTTTGTCGTGTCCCGTTATCAATGTGGTCCGTTGCAGATGTAAATACCCAAAATATATAATGTTGTTCATAAATTTGTATCATCTTCGCTCTTATTTTATAGCTTGACCTGTTTGAAAGTGTAATCTAAATTTCCAATGTCTTTTTGTATATTATTGAAAAATTGTGATATTGTTATAATATGATATACATCATAACTGTCGTGGATATATATTTAAATCTGTTTTAGGTGTACTGTACGTGAATCAGATGTTATTGTTAATAGTGGCTTCTGTTGATTTTCTCGTCTTTTTTCTATACATTTATTTCAATACATTGTTATTTTATATTCAGAATTGTTTTTATTTAATCTTTTATAAATTAATCCTTTTTGTATCTTTAATCCTGCACAGGATTTGATAAAACATGTTTTATTTTATTATAATCCAATTTTCACTTGTACCTATAATTTGTAACTAAAATTTCATTGTAAGGCCCCAGTGCTCAAAAATAATTTGTTAAGGCTATATTCATATAACAATCACTAAATGTTGGTTTTTTAAACGATTAAATTAAAATATAAATTAAAAAATATCACTGTCCAATAACTCAAAACACATTGAAAAATTCACATAATTAGTGTGTGTGCGTTTTCAATTTCACACATGCTAAAATTTTCAAACAGTAATATAAGTGAAATGTGGCCAATTGAAATAATTAAAAGTATAAAATGTAGCACCAAATGTAAATTGTACCTAATTTTAAATAGGTTTTTGTAAATTTGTTTCTTTTTATAAAAGTTAAAAGACAAAAAAATATCTATTTTATAATCGAGTACGGAATTTTTGATTAATATTTCTTTACAAAGTGAATTTGAAAATGCACACGATGTGTAGTGAATGCACATCACACCAACACGGGACTTAAAATTTTCTATACCTATATTATTAGCATTTTATCATGGATTACATATCTGTAGATAGAGAATGTGGTTTGTCTAGTCCAAATCTCAATATGTTACATATATATTTACTCGTCTTATTAAATAAAACATAAATATCTTTTGATTTCCAAATCTATGTGTTGGTAAAATTGAAAGTAAAAAAAAAATCAAACATTTTTCATTAAATCTTAAAGGAATTGGAGAAAGAACACAATATTAATGTTGCAATAATCTTTAATCACTAAAAACAAATAAGTAATTTTGGGAATTGTCGGCTTTTGAATTTTATCAACACAGTTTTTCCAGTTGACTGAATCTGTATAACTATAGTATAGTGAGATGTAACTGCAATCAATGTTGACGTTTTACTCGTTGTGTTACTAGAGATTCTATTCAATGTATTAATGAGCAATATCGAACATAAATAGTCTATGCGAAGTTAACATTTCTCATTTTTACCAACTTCCTTATTATTATTTTACAATACAATTGATATCGACTTTTTAATTTATAGTCAATCTTTTTTTCAATGTCTATGATTACGTTTAGTTTCCCTAAATCTATTTATTTTAGTTTATTAGTACTAAGAAGATTTAAGGATACTTCGTAAAATATTTTGATTGAAAAAAAATTGCGACTTTAAAAGTTTGTGGACAAGACTGTCGATTTAATTCGAATTTGCATGGATCAAGATTACATTCTTTATCAACAGTCATGCCATTACTACGTTGAATAGACGCTTTATTTATATTATTTGGCATGATAGAAATGTATTTTTAGTTAGTATGGTTTACTAATAATATTGATCAAGTTGTTCCATTGAGGATAATAATTACGTGACCCATGTGTAAATACCGTCAAGCGCCGTTCGTGTTTCCATCCAGCGGTGAAGGGGCGCAGGCTCCGATGGAATCGTGTATCAACATAAACAACAAATATATCAGTATTATTTTTTGGTGTATTTTCATTTCCGATGCTGTTTATGAGGATATTGCGATTCTATTCTAGTTTAAATGAAATGCGCACAGTATTCACTGTAATCTCATTATATATTGACACATAACCTTTACCATTTGACAATACTTGGTAAATATTATTTTGTAAGTAAAATGTGATCGTCACAATCATTGGCATTGTAAGTCTGTTACGTTCCAACTTTAGTATTAAATAATAAAATCACTAAAACATTGCATATATCTTTGTATAAATGCATATATGTAAATGTTACATGTTTAAACACATTATTGAATTTAGAATTTTTATGAAAAAATAAATAAATATCCGTATTTCAAATATATCTCGTTTGGTTTCATTGTTTGTTTTTGTTAACACGTTTGGTCCTCGTCCATGCCTCGTCCTGCTTGTTCTAGAAATAACGTACATTACTCGAATAACTGACGTGTTACGGTACCGCTAAAAGATTTTAAATCATAACAAACGTGTTGTGATGATTCATTGTCAAATGCGTAATTTGCGGCTATGAATAGAAATAAGTGTTTAGGTAAAATTTGGCTTTTGAAAGAAGAGGAAAATCACCGAGTCAAAGCGGTAATATTTATGTATGAATCTAAAAAGAATTGAGCGTACTACTACATTTCATTAAAAACTAAAACACATAAAATCAATTAAGATGGATTCTTACTAAAAGTTATTGATGTGATGAGATATTGAACACTTTTTCAGAAAGTTGATGCAAGTATGTAACACTGATACAAGGTCATTTTGTTTTTGCGTTAATGAATGAAACCACGTAGATACTCGTCTTTACCTCCGCTAACATTATGCCAAAAGTCATCTGTGGATAACCGAAACCCGGTTTTACCGATCTGTTCTTTTTATAATTTTGTAGTTTAGCGCGAGTATGGCGTGTACAAGAATGTATTTCCGACTGCAAGTTTGATATTGCCAATTCGACTGATTCTTAAAAAAAGTGGGATTAAGGCGTGTGAGCTGTAGAGAAAATTTATTTCACTTATAAAGCATCAATCAATCAATTAGCCTGTCGGCATCCACTGCTGAACGTAGGCGAGCTTAAGACCAGAATGGTTGGCCAACCATTCCGGTCTTGAGCAGTCCGCATTCATCGGCTACCCGCCGCGCCGCCTTTTTCAAGACGTATATTGTATAAGTAACAGCAAGGAGTCTCTACATATTAGTACCTACCTATTCACTTATTCTATAAGACATAGTACTATCTCCATACCGAATATCCATATCGAAGGGGTATGTAGGGAGAGGAGCAAGTAGTGCACACACTTTTCGCCATGTGTATTCCGTCCTATAATGTGATAAGATATTTACTGGTAGTAGGTCTCTCATATGTAAGAGTCCGTTTGCATGGGTACCACCGCAATGTCTATTTCTACCGCCAAGCAGCAGTTTGCATGCACTGTTGTGTTTCGGCTTGAAGGACATTATAGCCAATGTAACTACTGGACTAATGAGACTTAACATCTTATGTCTCAGGATGACGAGCGCAGTGGAATGCCACACAGTATTTTGTAACTCAAGATGCTGGATGGTGTTGCTACTGTTTGTGGGTGTTCGTATTGCTTACCATCAGGCGAACGTAGTGTAGGACGCCCTCCGGCTAGGTGCGATGACGATCTGCGAAAGACTGCAGGCAGATGCGGATGCGGCAAGCTGAAGACATGGCGCTATGGCGCTCATTAGGGGAGGCCTATGTCCAGCAGTGGACTGATAAAGGCTGATGATGATGATGAGGCGAACGGCATGCTCGTCTCGTCATTCAATGCCATAAAAAAGCCTTTTATATTTATACGTTACCAGAATCAAAACTCCTACAAAGTACGAAGAATTTATCTGGAATTCTACGTAACATCAATAACAGCAAAATATTCTGCAGCTCACCGTACTCTCATTGACGTGGTTCCAAAATCAAAAAACCACAAGAATTCGGAACTGAATCACCGAATGTCCATTACTAGCCCACACAGCTGACCGCTGTCTATTTAGGTGCGGTCTGAACCGACACATTCATGTGGTATACGTGCATGTGACGTCACAATACAAGAAACGAAGAGGGGAGGCTATTTAAAAACGTCACTCATTCATAAACTTCTCGCAGCATTCGAGAAGTGATCATCGTCGTGCACGCACGTGGTTAAAACAAAAATCCCGCGCTATTTTTAAAGTATCTCGCTTGCCAATTGCAAAGGTTGAGTTGTTGTGTACAGTGAAGAAAATGAGCGGCAATTTCCTCACAATCCCTGGTGATGATCCCATGCAGAGACGGTCACGGGTAAGGCTTTATTTTCATTGATAGCTGAAGGTTGATTTCCGCGAAGTACTACAATGTCGTTACTCAACTGGTCTTGAAGTAGTCTTCAATTGTATCACTTAGCAACAGAAATGGGAACTGACCTTGCTCTAGTGGTAACTGTAAGGATCCGCAATGCGGAAACTCCTATTGTAAGAAAGTCACGAACACAACTGGAGTAAAAATGGACTTTCGTTTTTCATTAACTCGAGTGTCTGAGATTTCTTTGTCTATTGCCAAAGTTTCATGTATTCTTTATATAGATTCGTTAGTATCAATATATCATTGTGAATAGCTAACTGTCGCCAATTTAATGGAATGTTGTTTAGATTAAATGTTTTGGGCTATTCTACAGCAAATATACCGCATACAAATTTTAAATATTTCATGAAAGCCATTGTGGTACATCTACTTCGCCAAATGTTAAAGAAACAATCGAGACCTTGTACACATAGTTCCATAAATGATTGTATTTATTTTTCTGAAGAATCACTAAATAGCTTATGAAACTTTTCTCTTAATCATTCAATGAACATTAATAAAAGTATGTTTCAGAAGTGCCTAATACCTCTAATAAAGTTCCGGAATACTCCCCTTATCTTTCCTAATTACTATAGCTAATGAAATTCTATAACCCGAAATAAATTTTGAAGTAACGGTTAAACGAAACAAAGTTTTAATGACTAATAACTTTAACCCTTGGAAATTGTTGCACATACTTTTACGCAAGATTTATTTAAATAGGTCAAACTCAGAATTAAGCTTCAATTCTTCCTAGTTCTTAATTTCAAAGTTTGGTGTTAGCCTGGTAAGGGTTGGTACACTTCACACAACTTCGAAATTTGTATGCAGAATTCTTATTATTCACAATGTTTCATTCACAGTAGGAGTAGGTATACTATAACTGTAGAACATATATCATGCAAATTTCAGGGTAGCTCCTCCTTTGGCTTCGAACCTGCGAGCTTCTGTCTCGCATTTCCGTTCTATTCCCATTCAGCGCTTTACAAAATTTTGATTATATCACAAATAAAAATATTTACCAGATCTTTCACATGTCTTTAACCAGTGTGAACTCGGTGAAATAAACTTTTTCAATCATGTTCCAAAATGGATTTTGACCTCATTTTTGCGAACAGTCACCTAAATTGCATTTCTTTTACGGTATTCAGTCCCGTACAAATCGTGTTTGAAGCTTTAGACTAGCATGACCTGAAGCCTAAAACCTGTTTAGACGATCGCCGATTCGGTGGTGTGTTATTTTAATCCTCTATGCAAAAAGGGGTGTGTTTTACATGTATATCTGCATATTTATGCGTCTGTGTGTGACATCGTAGCTCCAAAAAGAAAGAACCATTTTAATGCGGTTTTTTTTTTGTTCGGGAGTGATCGAGATGGTTCTTAGCTATAATTAATTTTAAATCACTCCCCAGAGTATTTAATCGTACCCTGTATATGGCAATCGATCCGACTAGTATAACGTGGGAACTAATACTAGCGAAAGTTACACCTCTTTTTACCTCTGAGAAGAGAAGGAGTTATCTTATACATATCTGAATGTAAATTATCAATCACTGCATAAAATAATTTTATAATCAATTCACAGTACCTAAAATGCGTAACGCCATTCTGCATTCCGTGGTAAATGCCCCGGAGAGCATATACTACATGTAACCGCGCATGCTTTCAATGGATCAGGTCAGGGCCGAGGCCAGTCACTGTTTACGTTTTCGCGCCCTTTATTTTAACATTATCGAGTTTTGGTACACTTGAAGCGTGCTCATCGTTCCGTATACCATCTTCAGATATTTCAGTGTAATTACAGTTACAATTGTAGTTACTAGGTTAGTTTTGATTTTAGTTAGTGTGTATCAGAATTGTGTTGATTCCTTGGCGACTCACAAAAATCCCAGTATTGGGAAATTGATCCAAGAAAGAATATATGATTAATGCCAATTTGATCTCACCAATATTATATTTGGATGTTTGTAAGAAGTAAAAGCGCGGATAAAAATAAAAGACAGGGCGCTATGGCGCTCATCAGGGGAGGCCTATGTCCACCAGTGGACTGATAAAGGCTGATGATGATGATGATGATGAAAAGCGCGGATGCAGGCTGCTTTTGACAGGTCCATCTGGAAAACTTTTGGGGAGGCCTATGTTCAGCAGTGGACGTCATGTGGCTGATGATGATGATGAAGAAGTAAAAAGTGAAATTCTTGAAATGATTAGCATGAATATTGGCACCCAGGTAGGCCATGTTTGGAATTAACATATTATTGGCGACATGATCCCAAAAAATACACAGTTGTACTTTCATCCCGAAAGAAATTTTTCACAAGGGCGACGCCGCCATTGAACCCTTGTGAATACATTAATTTGCTTTTCGAAATTACATAATAAACTATTAAAGAACATGTGAATTTCATCTCACATTGAATTAGCAAAGATCTTGAATTCCATTTCAACTGACTATCTTGCTCTTACATTCAAAGAACGTAGATGAATTTTACCGTCGCTATCTCACGTGTAAATCAGACTGTAACTCGTTTTATATCAGCACATGACTATAACTTTACTTATAATGTTATGATAACCTTTATTATTCAGGCCACGTACAAGACGAAGGCTAATCTAGGATGAGAATCTGAAGAGTAATTCTTACGAATTGGTTTCTATTCAATTCGAGAAATTATCAGGTTCGGAACGTTTGAAGATATTTTGCAAAGCAATACTTAGCGGTTAATATTCATGTTGCATTTGTAGTACACAAAATAGCTGCAGTAAGCAATATTACGTTTCCAAGTAATTTCTGTTGCAGTGATTCGCGTCTAATCGTGAAATAAATAAGCAAGATAGCCTAGCTGGGAATGAAACTATCTGCCGAGGCAATGTCCGGAGATTCAAAACCCAAGGCACACACCTCTGACTTTTCGCAGTTACGTGTGTATTGTTTATCAATTATCGTTCACTTTAATGGTGAAGGAAAACATCGTGAGGAAACCTATGTAGGTTTCCTGAGAATTCTCCATAAAAATTTCGAGTCTGTGAAGTCTGCCAACCCGCACTAGGCCAACGTGGTGGACTAAGGCCTAACTCCTCTTAGTAGCAGAGGACGCCCGTGCTCAGCGGTCGGCAGTATATGATACAGGCCTGGATCGCATTGCATTGCGTGAATAATAAATATTATCTCTTGTTGAGTTAAAAACCAATAGACTGCATCTTTGTGTCTAGTACTTACTGAGGTATCTGCACCATAGTGGATCACCTTTTATAGCCTTTTAGAGCCTTTTACATGATACATCATGTTACAGTCCTGTGAACTCCTTATGCGTATTGGTCCAGCCTGTCTCACAATATTGACTTACCTCTGACTAGCCACTGCTTCTCTACGCATAACTATTTTAGTTTCTGCTACCCCCTGTTCAATACACAGAGGACATTTTTTTAATGCCAATATTTCCGGATCTCGACCTGAATGTAAGCTTACTCAATCGTAACAAATTCCACTGAAAATATACACGAGTGATAAATATTCAAATAGAAAAATTGTTGCAACATCCACGACGAATAAACATTTAATACATTATAATTAATTCAAAATTTAACATTTTATACGAACAATGCCACCAACGCGCCTCTATGGCAGCGTGCCAAAAATTCTCTCTACAAAGAGATTATCATATTATTATTCTGCATAATTGAGAGCAGTGGGATTTTTTTTATGAAGTGAATTGTGAATTCTTTTTATTGTTTTCGGAAGACATTCCTGATCTAAAATGCAAGGGTTTCCATCTCAATTATCGGTGTAGTTATTTGAACATACAAAACCATTTGAACAACGTTATAAGCACTTAGCATTGAACTTGATCCTAGTGTTGTCTTTTCACTGTCTTCGTCCTTCCCGATATCTACAAAAAAATACAGAACCTTCCAGAACAGACTTTGACCTACCTTCTAAAGTACCTACAGATGCATATTATAAGCGGTAATGACCAAAACCCGCGCTAGGCCAGCGATCTGGACTAGGGCCTAATCCCTCTCAGTAGTAGAGGAGGCCGGTGATCAACAATGGGCAGTATATACTACAGGGCTGGTATGGCATGACGGTATGGCTATAAATCTTATCATAACATTAAAGATCACAAAAATCAAGCATAAACATTAGCTAACCACGTTGTTAGCTTTAAATTAACGACTAATTTTATCACCTTAAATTCCCGCGAAATATCCAAGAACGTAGACGGAAGTATGAATCACTGGGAGCGTGGACGTCAAAACAGCAATGATTCAAACAAAACGAGAGGCAAGGACACTGCAGGCGCAGGGCCAACGGCATACGTAATTTCTCGCTGTAATACACAAATGAAACATCGCTACACAAATCTGCGCGTGTGCGTACATTTTAAAGAATTTATAAAATATAACGGTGCTATAATGCGCAGAAGCGGTGATAATTTGGAAAAAATAATTGTGGTGGGGAACACCGAAGGCAAGAGATCACGCGGTCGTTCATCAACAAGATGGACTGACAAAGTGAAGCACTCATCGTCCTCTAAATTCTACACAGCCGTAAGAGACGCGCTGGACAGAAACCGATGGAGGCAGATCATCCGCTCCAGATGCAACCCTGATGCCGACCACGATCCTCAGACCTGAGGGAGCGACCAGAGAGAGAGAGAGATAATTATTATACAAATTGTTCTGTTGTCTCCAATAGCTATTAATTATGCTATTTCTCTATCAAACATCATTATATTGCATTACAGGAAGCAGACTTTGGTAATTTTGACTAATTGTGGAATTTAGAGTCCTTAACCTTTCCAGATATAAAATCACACGCACACAAATTTTATCCCCAAAGGGTTAGGCAGAAGCGCAACTAGTGCATCCACTTTTCACCGTGCGTATTCCGTCCAATGATGTGGTAGAGGGTGAGCCTATCGCCATATCGGGCACAAATTGCAGACTCTGGACCGATACTGAATTTAAAACCCAATATCACTTTGCCCGACCCGGAAATTGAACTTGAGACCTCAGCATTGCAGTCATACCGTAACACAACTACGCCACCAAGGCAGGACGATATAAAATCATATTTTTCTGAGATAAAAGGCAACCTATAATATCCTAATCTAGACGTGGGCTACTTATGTCGTAAATTTCAATCAAATCCAAAAAGCAAAACATCATCATAAACCTTCGCATCTATTAATAATATTATAATCTCAAAACCATGACCATTTATTGTTTTATTTAGGTCAAATGCATTAGATTTAAAACCCTTAAAAGCAGGATTAAGAAGCATTACTTGGGCTTCTCTGAGAAATAAAGGTTGACGAAATGGAAACTTTACATTACAAAGAGATGGAACAGTAAAGATGTGAATTTTCTCCACAAATTCAATATGACTACCCACCACAAATGTAGACATTAAAGAATGTTACTTCAAGGATATTTAGAGATAGAAAAACATTATTGTATAACTTTCGGTGGCAACAAAACCAAAAATATTTCATTGGGTTTTAATTCATTACTACAAAAGAACTCTTCATCACTTTCAAGGATTTTCTATGATACATTAAAAATACACTCGATTTTATTTGTGTACTGAATTAACTACGTTGATCCAATTTGTGCGACGTTCGCCCTGTTGTTGCGTTTATTTATGAATGAAAAGATTTTGTTTCATATAAATTGTGAATAACATTATTTTATTTTTGATGGAAAAATACGAGGAGTAGATTTTTAAATGTTTTAATGTTTCACTAATATGTTGACAAGTATCATGAAATTTTTGCTTCAAAGATAAATTCGTGTAATTTATTAGTTGTATATCTTTACCAAATAGTAGGAATATGTAGATCACATAATTACTATACCTGGCAATTTGAAATAGACTGAGAATCGAATTGTATTGCTTCTACCCCCTTACTGATAGAATCACAGATTAGATTATAACAATTGTCAAAATCGTAAATCATCTGATTTCATCCTACTAATATTATAAAGGCGAAAGTTTGTAAGAATGTCTGGATGTATGGATGTTTGTTCCTCTTTCACGCAAAAACTACTGAACGGATTTTGATGAAATTTGGCACACGGGTAGATCATGTCCTGGATTAACACATAGGCTACTTTTTATCCCGGGAAAACATAAAGCGGGACTTTTTTTGCAAAAGCTAGTCGGCTATAATTATGGGACGATAATCAGTCTTCTCTCTCGGTCCAAATTTATGCTGCGACGCTTCTCTATTTTACTCCTTCGTCTTGATTATGGTCGTATCATCATTAACTTTTCTGTATTCAATTGAAAGACTTTTCCCGGAAGATTTGGAAACATAATGTAATAAAATATTCAATCCAAAACGATTACTATACACTATTATGACGATACATGATACTTGCCGGATTCCGCATCTCGTGACACCATCAGAAAGATTTGCCAAAACGAAATGATAAACTCATTTGGAAAACGACCAGCACATCACACAGACTGTAAATTTAGTGACTCATTCCTAATGTGTAGATCAGCAATCAATTTGTTTTATGGAAAATATGGCAATTAGTCAGTCTTTTAAATCGCAAAAACATTTGACCTCCAAATTGAGATTGGCACCGTGGTGATGATATAATTATGTCAAATTGTTTTAAATTAGCTTTTTTTAACATTTTAGTCCAAAAAGCCCATTTGCTAGGAAAACATCTTTCACAGCTGAATTAGATATAGGCGAATCAAAACTATATAACTGAACCATAGATATTAAATTGCTAAGACAACTTTCACATAGATGCAGCAATAAAACAAATCATTATTACATAACAGTTTTTTGAAAATATTTTATTCGCCAAAATACAAATAGAAACATTCTTTCATACTCGTTAGTTAACACTATGCCTTAATAACATCCAAACACATTTTTCTACTTCTTATACAAGACGTGGAATAAATGAGTAGCGATTTGATTGCGTTAATGCGTCTTGCTGAAAGAGAGTGAGAAATTCAATTTATTAGCCATCGATACAAATTTTAGAATTATATCCGAAATGTAGATTTTGAGGGTAGTACTTATTTAGTCGATACTTCATTGAAAATTTCTTTAAAAATCAATAAGTCAAAAAGTCTTATCTAAGGCTTTAAAAGGGAATGGTGGGGGAGATTTAAGCAGCACCTAGAGCACTCGAAACTCTACGAGCGCGTCCAGCTTAATAAGACCCTGACAAAAAATAACTACAGTTGAAAAAACCCTGTCTAAGACATTGATAATCTCATGGACTAAATAAACGTCTTACAAATATGTTTAGCTATAACAAACATTGTTTCTTTTCTATTGTAAACTTTATTATAAAACTGGAAGTATTGGTACGCTTCCGTCTTTAGTTATAATAAACAATTCCACATAAACTTTTCCAAAATTGGCCTGAGTATTCGTCCGGCCAGGTGCGAGCACTCTATCGCGCATAAATCTTGCTTTTCTAATTAAAGAATGGAATTACGCAAATCATTATAGTGCTTTATAATTCATGTTTGTTTATATTACTTTGGTTTGTTGTTCTTGACGATTTTGCGGTGATTCTGAATATGTAAAGACTAGCTCGGTGGCGTAGATGTATTTCGCGTACGGTACAGCCATCGCGTGCACCGGTGACCGCTCTGGGGCCCGGATACGAATCCCGGGTAGAGCAAAGTGATGTTGGTTTTTTCTGTTATAATTAGTGCCCGATATGGCGATAGGAAGTGGACGATAGCCTAGCTGGGAATGGAACGGTCTGCCGAGACAACGTCCGGGGGTCAAAATCCAAGGCACACACCCTTTAATACATCAATGCACACACCTCTGACTTTTCGAAGTTACGTATATAGATAGGTATTTTTAATCAATTATGGTTCGCTTTAACGGTGAAAGAAAACATTGTGAGGAAACCTACATATTTGAGAATACTCCATAAGAATTTCGAGGGTATTTGAAGTCTGCCAACCCGCACTAGGTCAGCTTGGTGGAATAAGGCCTAACTCCTCTCAGTAGTAAAGGAGGCCCGTGCTCAGCAGTGGGCAGTATATAATGCAGGGCTGATTGCATGATGTTTAAATTGATTGCATGATGTTGCATGTACCCAGCACATCATGAGAGGGAACAGGGAATACACATGAGGGAAGTGGTGCCCTGAAGAAACCTTGCCAAGCCCTTTGGGGACAAAACCATGATGTGTGTATGCGTTTATGTAAAGGCAAAGAGCAAACATGATGACGAGCACAGTGAAATACCACACAGTACTTTGTAACTCAAGGTGATGAATGGTGTTGCTACTGTTTATGGGTGGTCCTATCGTTTGCCATATTGCGAACAGCGTGCTCGTCTCGTCATTCGATGCAATAAAAAAAAACATGAAAAGAAGGGAAGAAATATACACCCTAAAAATCTCTAGTTCTTTAGTTAAATTATGAAAGGTAATGGTATTTTTAAATCATATAAAATGTGTATTCGGTGAGATTTTTATGATTCCCTAAATAAATTGGTTAACGGTCAATTATATTTATAATAAGAATAATATTTATAATAAAAACAACGCGGCCAAGGACTTGTGGTTAAAAACAGCCGGAATAATCTAAAAGAGCAAACTATTTTACTTGGAACGCTGATAGGAATGCATCAAAACAGATTACTAATGGGTTATAGACGTAAACATACCATTGAATAAATTAGAAATAATTGAAATAAGTATCTCACTGTAACGTTTTTATACAGGCTATTTATTTTTGCTATTGACAGATGGTAGGACTCTCGTATGCGATGGGCCGTTTGGATAACATACCGTATGTACCATCTCAACGTATATTTTTACCGCCAAGCAGCAGTGAGCATGCACTGTGTTCCCGTTTGAAGGTCATTGTTTTCAGCGTAATACTACGCGTTAGAAGTGGACGATAGCCTAGCTGGGAATGGAATGGTCTGCCGAGACAATGTCCGGAGGTTCAAAACCCAAGGCACACACCTCTGACTTTTCAGTTACGTGTGTATTGTTTATCAATTATCGTTCACTTTAGCGGTGAAGGAAAACATCGTGAGGAAACCAACATACCTGAGAATTCTCCATAAGAATTACGAGGGTGTGTGAAGTCCGCCAACCCGCACTAGGCCAGTGTGGTGGACTAAGGCCTAACCCCTCTCAGTAGTAGAGGAGGCCCGTGCTCAGCAGTGAGCAGTATATAATACCGGGCTGGTATTATTTATTTATTATTATAATTTCGTTCAGTCCTCATCGTAGCAATTTCCGTTGCATCGAGTAAATAGGTACTCGCAGGGTCATTTCAGCAAATACAAGTACCTACCAATTTAGCTCCTCAGCAGTTTTTATGTATAAAAGGAGACGAGTGGATAAGTGGACGTGACAAGTTTGTTTTGAACTTTATTGTACTGTATTGTATTCTATTAAATTATTTTACCTGTAAATATTACATACCCATATAATACGAGCTTTTGCGTTCAGTTTCTGTTCTTTTGCCTTTTTCTAGTTCAAGTTTACATCATGCTTTGGTGTAATACCACATGACGGCCTAAAACCGTTCTTTCAAGATTACCTACTGGCAAACTGTAAGTAAAAGCGATACAGTGGCAAACTATTTGCTACATCAAAAATAGCACTTCTGGACATAGAATAATAACGCCTTCCGGCTGTGTTGCCCGCATTAGGAAATGTTTTCAGATTTATCAGTAATCTTGAAACAACGGGATTACCCCATGATCCGTTATAACAATGAGCTATCTTGTTTACACCAGTGCTGCAAAGTTCAGTATTTTGAGTGAATATTTTTCTCTTTTTATTTATTTTGCTATGCACTTCCTTCGTATATCATATCTTTTACGTAACACGTATTTGTTTGAATTTCTTTGATTTTGTTTTTTATATTTCAATAATGTATTTAATTCTTTATTAGTTTTAATAGCTGTCATAATATAAAATATAAATTAACTTATATCACTTTGACAAACATTACATACATAATGTCAATTTCTATTTGACTTAGATATCTTTCTGTACATTTATTTTTCTATTAATAATATTACTTTTATTCATTTCATTATTACAAATAAGTACAATCTATAACAAGTTTAAAAAAAACTGAGACAGCACGATATTTCTTCTGTACAATTATTATTGAAATTCACACAACGAAATCTGTAGGCATGTATCAAGAATCCATGCAGCGGCCAACGACTATTTGAAATCTAAGGCGCTTTAAATGTCTGCTTTCGAATAAAAAGTAAAGACTTCGAATAAATTCAAGAGACGTAAAAAATCATTAAACGAAAACATTTCATTTCATTCAGAATATCTTAACATTTCTGCAAAGCCGATGTTTTTGAAGTAAAACAAACAGTCGTAATTTCGCACTCAAAGCCCGTCTAAACATCTTTAGACATTTGTTAATAACATGCTGAAAACTCTTATTTTAGTGGTTGTATATTTTGAATACCCGTTTGTACAATTCCATATTATATTAGCGTTCGTTAATATAATGGTGCCAGATTTTAAACTATAAATTCTTTTTAATCTTATTAGAAGCTTCCTTTCTCAATAAGTTGGAACAGAACACACTCAAGTAATTACCTACTAACAAAGTCGGATTTAAAAAAAAATGTATTCTTAATTTAAACATAGATATTCAAGTCTGCCACCCAAACCTGCCAGTCTTAAATCTGACTTCTACTCAAATAATTTTAAACGAAGAATGCGCATAATTTTAATGGTATGTCAATGACTCACTTCGCCATTTATATCTTAAGAGATGCGATAATTTACTTCCATTGTCTATCCATCGGAGAGACCGTCTGCCATTTATTTAAATATAGATTCGCGCGATGCCAAGTATTATTTTCACCATAACATTACACTAATGGAACACCTGCATATATATTTATGAGGCAAAATATTTACGATCAAAAAAATTAAAGATAAGCTTTTTTTTAATCGAAATTTGTTAATGTATGTTATAAACTTATGACTTTATTACACGTGTGGTTGACATGTCATTCGAAATAAATTCGCGGTTTGTTGAGTTTTCTTTGTAACGTTTCTTTTTCGCAAAAATATACTTACGAGTATGTCAAACATTGGTATTCACAATGCGCC
Organism: Lapara coniferarum; assembly: GCA_949316025.1. Lineage (NCBI taxonomy): Eukaryota > Metazoa > Arthropoda > Insecta > Lepidoptera > Sphingidae > Lapara > Lapara coniferarum. Next base: position 6,132,008 of record OX438934.1, on the reverse strand, counting down.
TGAATGCATAGGGTTGGCAATTGCATAGGTTTTTTTTTTGTTGTACTTCAGTTGGCTGTCAGATTGATTATTTGTCGTATCCATTGATGTTGGTTTTTTACATCAATGGTCGTATCTCATAAAGTAGTATGAAATATTGAAAAATTTTGCTGATTGGACAGCCTTTCTATCAGCATTGCTTTACGCGAAGATTTAGATGTGAACGTACGTAATATGTCATATTACTAGTTCTATTATACATGATGCTTTAATTTTTTTGTTTTCTTTTTTCTATTTTTTAGTAGGAGGTTCTCAATTTGTTTTATGCGGGTTTTTATATCAATTCTTTGCAGTGGTACGATTTCTATGACTACTTTTTTTTTATAAGTTCTCAAAATGGTACCATTACGTTATATATTTCTATTTGGTTCATAATTTATTTCACGTAGGTACTTGGCAGACATTAATAATATTATTAATTTTATTCGAACACTTATAAAGTTGAAGATGAAATATTATATAACACAATAAAAGGTTCATTAAAAAAACTTTAGATATTAAACTTACATCATGTTGTATGTACAGTCGACCACAAAAAACTGAACCAATTAAAACTTCGAAACGCTTCTACACATTAACTCCAGTCAAAATATTATTTTTTCTTTATCTATAATGAAGTTAACCTCATGAAGTTTATTTTAATGAAGAAGAAACTATTGTTGTTACAGACGCTGTTCGGGTGCACCTTAGAATAATAGGCTTTAGTTATTAATATACATAAACAAAATAGAAGAGTTCATTGGTCAGATTTCTTATGAAAACCAAAAAAGAAAAAACATTTATTCTTACGCCGTCCCAAAGCCGAGATACAAGCGCAAACGCAATTGCCTATTTTAATATAGCTTAAAGGAAATGTAATTTAAACTATTATTATTTTTCAAATGGGCTGTACATCTTCATAAACCTTATGCATAGTAAAAGTATTTCACAAAGTCTATCTCTAGAGAATATCAATCCGCTACCTCTTAAAACAGAACGAGGTAAGGAAAAAAGTCAAGCTCAAAATGTTTATGTAAAGAAAAGATACAATAAAACATACCGAATATTGCAAACACGTCAATAAGTTACAACAATTACACTACGACTTCCAATATAAATCTAAAGGGTAGCCAATTAACCATCTTGTGTTGGTTCAATTTACATGCAAAGTTTTGAAATCAATGCGCCCGCCCGCGTACCGCAGCGGTCAGCGCTCCCCACCACCGTACCTAAAATTGCCCTAATGAAGTCATAAATTAAAATGAATGCTTGATTGTTAACTAAGTTTATACCGCTTTTTATTAGACCCGCAATGCAAAATTTTGTAAGTGAAGCTTATTGAAATTCTAGATTTATATTGATATTTGTGACTGCCTCAGTTGCATAGTTGTTGAGTGATACGATGGCCGTGTTTTTTTGCCGAATCGATTCCCAGTTTGAGGTAAAGCGATGTTGTTTTTCTGTATCCGCTCGGAATCTGTAATTGTGCCCAGTAAGTGGCAATACGCTGATTCCATATTATAAAAGACCAAACTCAGCTACCGAAATGTGAATGTGTTATCCCTCAGCCTAAACCTAAATATGAAAAGGTTGCTATATTATGTATAGATAATGCCATCCACGATGACGCGCCCTACTGATTTTCCTAATCGCTTACAGCCCAAGCGAGCAACTTGTGGTTTAGTTTTGTAAGTAAACACTAAATACTGAGTGCACACGCAAATCAAAGTCATCTTGACCCTTGAAATCCCCGCTCAAAAAAAAAAGAATTGGTAGCGCACGTCATCGAGGATGAAATCTATACTAAGTTTATAAAGAGGAAAGATTTGATTTTTATGTTTGTAATGAATAAACTCAAAAACTACTGGACCGATTTAAAAATTCTTTCATCAACATAAAGCTACATTATCAGCAAGTCACATAGGTTACGTTTTATTCCGGGAAAATATAAAGCGAGACTCATCCCAGAAAAACTCATTCACAAAAGTGCAAAAGTCTAGTTATCTATGTTATGTGAAACATTTTATTTGTTTTGTTTACAGAGTTCATCTCTCACAGACTTAATATCAGCGTTCGACACAAAGGCTCAGACACACAGCGAACTACAGAAAGTGACAGCATTCAGCGGGCACTTTGACAAAAGCCAGAAACCCACATTCTCAAAAGATGAATATGGCAAGTAAGTGACGATTTTAGAAAAAAATGACATAATAAAGGTGATTTGTAAGTTATGTCAGAGGGATTATTATGGACCGTTTTAATAAACCAATCTCACGTTTGAATAAATTCTCAAGTGGATATTGAATGTATTAAACTATTTAATAAACCAAGCTTAAGCTGTAATTTAAGAGCTTGTTCTAAGCCGAGTAAGCTCTGTTACACAAACTAAGCTCAAATCCGTCACATCTGTTAAGATGTAATTTGAGCTGCTGTTAATGTAGGTTTACTAATTCGCGACTATCTAAAGATGCTAACCATAACTTGACAGCATCTCAACTGATATTGCACTTCAGATCGACATTGAGTTGCGTCTATTAATGCGGTCCTATGTCTCCTAAAATAATTTGAAACCTAATAGATAAATCCACAGCTAAAGTTTCATAAACTAGTAATTCATAGTATAGATAGCTGCTTTGGTAGAGGGAAGGAGTGACAGATTACACCTTGGCAATGTTATCAAATTATGAAGTTACAATATAAAACTTGCAAAGGTAATTAATTAAACTCTCAAATTTTAAAATGAACGTGGAACCAAATAGGGAAGCCGTCATATTTCTACCGAACGTTCCTTGTTGGTCGACATTTTCTTAGGCTTTTCTTGTCATTTGACAAGTGAAGCCAGTAGTGACTAGAGCAGTGGTAGTTATTAAAGTAAAAATCTCCTTTTAGACCTATACCTGGATCGATGACAGAGTTCCGCGGGGCAGAGGCTCAAGCCAGAGTATGTACAGAAATGAAAGAGCTGTGTGAAATCATCAATGAGTATGGAAAGTCACCGTGCAAGAGTCTACTCCCACCTGAACTCAAAGACGCGTCGAAGGTCATATCATTTGGTGAATTGTTCACGGTAAGTGACAAATGTACGGGTATTGACTAAGCGTAGGTTATATACTAGATGCTGCTCGTGGTTCCGCCCGTGTGTATCTTTTTCGGAATAAAAGTTTCTATGTAGCTTCTGGTAGCAGTAGCGTAGCTAGGGGTATCTAGTAGAATCATCGTGGAAGTCACATCGTCGAGCGCCGCATTTTTTTAAGTATAAGTAGTTGAAATCGGGGATTTTTTTTTTTTGCTCCCGCTCGGAGGCTGAAGCCGGATATAACCGCCACTACAATGGCGGTGGTAAATTCTCGGTCACTTCGGCGGCAAAAATCCACCCTATCCTACTGCTGCTATGTTAACCCACATCTGTAGGGTTTTACGTACGTTTACTGCATGAAATCTACAGCCTTAGTGAAATTAAGAACTGACATTCGGACCCACATTACTCATACCACTGACAAAATGTTTAAGAATGACATATATATTTCACTCTGTTGATTGACGAGACGAGTATGCCGTTCGCCTGATGGTAAGCGATACGACCGCTGATAAACGGTAACAACACCATCCGGCACCTGGATTTACAAAGTACTGTATGCCATTCCACAGTGCTCGTCATCCTGCTGATTACATTGATGTTGCTGATGATTGATGATGCTGTTTACGTTGTTATTCATACATACATATACATATACACTCACGCCTATTATCCCCGAAGGGGTATGCAGAGGCGCAACTAGTGCACCCACTTTTCGCCGACATTCCGTCCCATGATGTGATAGAGGGCGAGCCTATCGCCATATCGGGCACAAATTCCAGACTCCGGACTGACACTGAACAGAAAAACTCAATATCACTTTGCCCGACCCGGAGATCGAACCCGAGACCTCAGCTTTGCAGTCGTACTGTAATACAACTACGCCACCGAGGCAGTCATAAGGTTGTTATTCACGTTGTTATTCATAAGGTCAATTTATAATGCTCCTATTCCTGAAGATGCTTATTTGTTGTTATAATTATCTTTCATAGTTCAGGTTGGTCCACTGCCCATAACCACCCATTGAAGTCTCAATCGGAGCAATTTTTCTTCACACTTGCGATTCTAAAGACATCAAAGTTGCCACCATCAACACAATAGCTAGGTTATTACTCGTATTGACAAGCGTAACTAACCTTGAATTCACTCCAGTACTTGAGGCTTAATGTTAAAAGAATCACGGATGCGATCCCGGCTTTAAAGGAAAGGGACAGGGATTATGGAAGGGACGAGACTGTTTCTTATTCGGAAATAATAAGTTGGTTTTTGTGTACATAATAATGTGCAAGGTCTGTTTGTACGTATAATAAGATATTCCTATTTTTACACGGGGAAATCGATTTACATATCTCCCAGACTCAACGGTCTAAAGCGTCGTAGCGACTAAAACCCCACCATTCTATCTCTACCTTCAAATATAAATAATATAGAAGCTTATAATAATAATATAAATCGTCAAAGTTCACGGTATGCAACCGCAACCCTCGCCGGAGTCCTCTTGTGCAGAGCCTCTTATAGTCCAAGGAATGAGACCTCAGACGGATCGCAGATAGCGTGCATTGGACACTACATCCGCTTAGGCTAGTAGGATCTTCCTGCTTTCAAATCAACGTAGTTGTCTATATTGTCTACATAGGACTTACTAGCCACGTTTCCATAATTAATAAACTAATCGTCAAAATAAAAATTAAATTTAAATTATATTTAGCGGTCCCCCGACACGACGACAGTTGGGTCAAAATATTACTAGGTACTTAAACGACAAAGACACTATTATTATTTTACTTTTTAGAGATTTTTTGTGTCGGGGGTTATTTAAATTTTAATTTAATTTTTATTTCAAACTTTTTAATTACTTTATTCTCCATCATGGGGCCTTGATAATAAACTATCTATCACTTACTCGTTGAGCCCATCCTTATGAGCCCAAACACACTATATCTGCTATAAGTTGCTAAGGAGTTGGGTATCCCGCAGACTACTTGATGCCGCGGCATCAGCTCATGTTTAAAAATATTTTGAAAGTCACAGTACACCAAATTTAAAGTCATTCGGATTTTTTAAGTTAGAAATGAGAAACGCCTGAACAGATCTTCATAAATTATAGCTAAGAACCATCGCAGTCACATCAGCTTTCAAACAAACAAAACTGCGTCCAAATCGGTCCATTCGTTTGAGAGCTACGATGCCACAGACAGACATACAGATACACACCCTAAACTTAATACTCCCCTCTTTTTTGTCGGGGGTTAATTAAGAACAATACGTCAAATGTTGACGAATTGTAAAATTTTAAACAACATTCCAATTTACGTGCTCGCAGAATATCCACTAATTTCATGTGCCAAGTCATCAACGTCCTTAATAAGTTTTTAGTTGTCTTCGCTTTTACATCTGAAAGAAGCGAATGGTTTTTCAGATTACAATTTCGTTTTAACGTTGTGTATTTTTTCAAAATGTTTCTATCCAGTAAGTCTTTTGGACGTATTTTACTATCTTGTCAGTAAAAATGAGCTTCAATCATTTCTTCTGCTGCTGTTTTTATAATTTACTTTGATCATCAAAACAGGCGTATAAAACATTAATTTCACAACTACCGGAAGAATTTAATGCCAATAGCAATAATTTTTAGTTATAGCAAGGCTAAAGGAAACTATAAAATGATTTAAAACATTTTTAGGTATGTATGTAATTTGGTTAAAAGCAAAGTTTGTCACTTCTGTAGTTTATGAAAGTTCCTCGGAAACTCGTCATTCATGTCTTTTCGCAATCCTTGTCTTTTATATGGTTTTTCTCGCGGCTTCCCTGGCGTGAAACGCCAACCCCGGAATAAAAATACCTTTCTAAACATTGAAATAAAACTATTTTGCGGATTTTATCGCGGTTTTTTTAATTTAAGTATGTTTTCTCCCTACGTTTCGAAGTACAAATTAAAAAAAAACGCTATAAAATCCGCAAAATAGTTTTATTTCAATGTCTAGCATTCGCGTAAATAGAAGATACCTTTCTAAAATTAATTAGGTAGGATTCCTGTGTCCGACTGCCTCAGTGACGTAATTGTGTTACGGTACGACTGCACTGTGTCTTGGGTTCAATTTCTGGGTCGTGCAAAATGATAATGAGTTTTTCTAATCAGTATCAGCCTGGAATCCGGAATTTGTGCCCGATATGGCGATAGCCTCCTATCTCATCATGGGACGGGATATACTCGGCAAGAAGTAAATGCACAAGTTGCGCCTCTGCCTACCCCTTCGGGGATATAAGGCGTGAGTGTGTGTATGTGTGTGTGAGCGGATAGCTCGAATAGCCACCACCGTAGAAGGCTTAAATCCCACTATACTATCCAACGTATGTCGCCTTCCGGAATCAGTCTACCTATTCAACGCTACGATACGAACCTTGTATTATATACAGCCCACTGCTGAGCTCAGGCCTCTTCTACTACTGAGAGGGTTAAGCCTTAGTCAACCACGCTGGCCTAATGCGGGTTGGCAGACTTCACATACCTTCGAAATTCTGATAGGGAACTTCTAAGGTATGCAGGTTTCTTCACGATGTCATGGACTAATAAGAGTATAGACTGACGATCCCCATACATTGAAGCGTTCACCTGAAAAAGTGCAAAATCCCGGCTTATTGCTAGATGGCGCTGATAATTAGCCTGGAAACTTCAACATCTGCCGGGTTTCAAAAATGTCCCGTTAGGGGGCATTGTACCGTAAAACAAAATAGTTTAGCATTAGAATGGACATACAACAGACGGCAGTAAGGCGCTTCACACACTGCCCCGCACCACGCGCGCGGGTGAGTGTGTGAAGTCAGGGACGATGTCAGAGCCACAAGCTATTTTATCAAGGTTCACTTGTTTAGCGACAACCGGGATCAACGTGATTTTGTTGATTTTTTACCAAATATTTTGCATGTGCGGTGCATCAGCTTACAAAAGTCAGTTGGTTATGTTAAGTTTACATGATTATTATAGTGTTTTTTTAGGCTTTTAGGCTTAAAGGGCAGATCCAATGTTAGAATTGAAAGAAGTGGCCGCCATTTAGAATTTCTTTGTTTTAAGGCCAATTGACCTCAAAATCGATAGCTGGGAATATCTTTGGTTACGAGAGACGGATCCACGGCTAGAATTGATAAAAGTGGCCGCCATTTTGAATTTCTTTATTTTAAGGCCAAACGACCGCAAAATCAATATCTGCGCATATCTTTAGTTAGAAAAGATGGATCCAATGTTGGAATTGTAAAAAGAGGCCGCCATTTTGAATTTCTTTGTTTAAAGGCCAATTGACCTCAAAATCGATAGCTGGGTACATCTTTGGTTACAAAAGACGGATCCAAGGCTAGAATTGATAAAAGTGGCCGCCATTTTGAATTTCTTTGTTTTAAGGCCAATCGACCGCAAAATCGATATCTGCGCATATCTTTAGTTACAAAAGATGGATCCAATGTCGGAATTGTAAAAAGAGGCCGCCATTGTGAATTTCTTTGTTTTAAGGTCAATTGACCTCAAAATCGATATCTAGTAATTTTTTAGCTTTTATCTATAAAAGGCAGATCCAATGTTAGAATTGAGAAGGCACCGCTATTTTGAACTTGTTTTAGGGCCCATTAGCTTTAAAATCGATATTTGGGCATGCCTTTAACCACAATATAATGATTCGTTTTGTGATAAAAATGAGCATCATGTTGGATTAAATATTTGTTTTCAAAGTCTTCCATCAACCATACAGCCTGTAAAGTGTAGAAGTTTCATAGAAGATTGACTTCCAGAAACAGATTTGTTTGAAATAGCAACGGTAGCTTACTATTCAATATTTTCAAGTTAGTTGAGACCACAACTGTGAGCTTTTAACACTTCTTTATGTGCATTTTAATAATTTATTATAACCAACCGTTGCAGAAACCAGTGTTATTGTAAAATCAAGCAAACTTTTGGCTTTCAGAAGTGTGGGATATTGAAAATTAAAAAAAAAAATCTTTCTTGATTGGCTCACTTCTGTTCATCCCACATTATGTTAATAATTTCAAAGTTGTGTCAATAGTTTGACTTTATCCAACTACATTTTACACTATTTAAATGACTTAGTTTTTAAAAATTAAATGAGAATGAATAATTAGAATAGCAATAGATGGTGTAATAACAGATGCTACATAGCAGCGACACCAAACTGTATCCCCTGAATTTATAACATACATTTTTTGGATTGCCTTCCATTATAGAAAAAAATGAAATATATTTTCACATCTAAATTAAATACTTTTAAAAATCAATAAGGTAATCAACCTAAGTAGCCTTTTAAGTCTGGTGAAAAGGGGTAAGTTAAAAGGGATACAATAATTAAATGGTCACCCAACAAGGTAAAACGATATGGGGGACGAAAAATATGGTAAGATCATTTCTACTACGTGGTTACTTAATATGCTTATAGCAATATTTCAAATGAAGGTTAACGACTCCCTAATTTTGTTACCAATTTTGATGCTTTCACAGAACCATTTACTTTATTTCCTGTTTGCTGCCACAGGCCACGAAGACTTCGAACTTCGTCTTCTAAAATTCGAAGACAATTTATTTATTTTGCGATATAGCAAAGCTGTGATATCGTTATTGACGAGAATTGAACAAGCTTTGATGGTGGCCATATTACCTACTATAGTTTATAGTCATGTCCAGCGTATTTTGATTTTAAAACCAATAGCCCTTAAACAACAAAATTTAACATGAAATGCAATTTTTAAAATTCCAACCTCGATTAATTATTCTATTTGGCTAAAGACAAGCCCAAATATCTATCTAAATCCAATCAGTCTCAAAACAATGAAGTTTAAAATGGCGACCACTTTTCTTATGCTCAAGTATAGATTTTGACGTTAATTGGCCTAAAAATAAACAAGCCTAAATATTGGCCACTTTTTTCAATTATAATATAGGATATGCCCTTTGTGCCCAAAGCCATTGCCAAAGGTCGATTGGTCTTAAAACAAATAAATTCAAAATGGCGGCATCATATTTCAGTTCTGACATCGGATCCGTCTTTTTTAACTAAAGATATGCCCAGATACCGATTTTGAGGTCAATTGGCCTTAAAACAAAGAAATTCAAAATGGCGGCCACTTTTTCAATTCTAACTTTGGATCTGTCCTTTGTACCTAAAACCATGTCCAGGTATCGATTTTGAGATTGATTAGCCTTAAAACAAAGAAATCCAAAATAGCGGCCACTTTTTCAATACATATTTTTTTTTTAAATATCTAGTATCCTTTTTGGTGTAAAAAAATATCTAGACACGCGGTAGCGTGTCAAGCCAAGTTCAAGCAAAGTAACTGGCTAGCCAGCGCCGAGTTTAATACTACACGAACGGAACGTAATTGTGTGTAACCGTAGGAAACAATCTAAAAATAAAAAAAAGTTTAAAAATAGGGGGAGTCCCCATACAAAAAAAAAACATTTTTTTGTAGCGTTGGAACCGTTACAAGCAGATATTTGAAACTATCCCAATATATTATGTATTATTATATTAGCTATATAACAAAAATATAAAAATAAAGTTCAGTCAAAAAAGAAGTGGTGTCCCCATATAAAAAACTTGTAATACGCGCTAAACAACCGGCCAACGATGTGTCGTCGGCGGCGCGTGGCACCACATAACTTAATACTTGCCTAGTTTTCTTTACAAAAAGTAATGATATATTTAAGTGCCAATGCAGTCCATAAATACTCAAAATAATTGTAGTAGTCTGTGAGCTAAACAGTTTATAGCGCCATCTAGGCGTAATAATAACTATCGGATAAACCGATAGTTGTTTATTTTATCCATCCTCTCATTTGCGCCATTGAAATAACCATTTCAAATGATTTTATGGATCTTAGTGCCATCTAGTTGAATTCAATGTACTAAACAGCGAAGTACGCTTCAATGTATGGGGATCGTTAGTCTATACTCTTATTAGTCCATGACGATGTTTTCCTTCACCGTTAAATCGAGCGATAATTCACAAAGAATACACACATAACTTTTTATAAAAGTTAGAGATGCGTGCCCTTGGGTTTTGAACCTGCGGATATTCGTCTCGGTAGTCCGTTTCAGTCCCAACTAGACTATCGCCGCTTCTACCGATATCCGATTTCAAACAGTATGGATGGTCATATCGATTTCCATCAGGCGAACGTCAAACTCGTCTCATCATACAATGCTATACAAAAAAAGCAAGCCGGCATCATTGATAGACTGGCCAGGGGTAAACACCTCTCCTTAGATTACACTATCTGGACCGCACTCTAATTACCACGTGCATTAGGTTCACTTTACCGTGTTTGTATTAAAAAATGGTAATGCAGAATTTGATCTACCTATGTTAAATTTTACTCCAAACCTTTCGTAGCTTTCTACGTTTCTAACATGCAAACATCTTTGTATTAGTATGATGAATCAATTGAGCTATTCATCATGCAAAAATCGATGACACTTTCATAAAATCTAGTTTCAGCTTAATTAAAAAACCCAATCAAAGAAAACCATTGTCAGCGGGTCTATGAAAAGCTTTCAGACAGTTTATTTTGAGCGAAGCGTGAAACACGTCTAATTACTGCCAATGGATCATGTTTCTAACCCTAAACTATACCGGTTTACGCAAAACTCATTGTTCATAATATACATGCGTGTTATGTCACAACTCACAAGGCCGATGTTTGGCAGAAAATAAAATTACAATAACAAAAAAGTTGGGCGTAAGCGTCGAGTGAGAGCGTTGAATGAACTGAAGCTGACATCATTCGCACAAATGTCGTTTCTGATCCAAGTCGTGATGGTAATGGATTTAGCCTCATAGGGTAGTTGACTACTTTTTTTAAATACATTTATCAAACATTTATGTCTTCTAAAATGTAGAGGAAAAAGATTTTTTAAAATGCAAGCAATAATAAATGTGTTATAAACCTTTGAAGTTTGGTGGAAGGGGCATCTGTCAGATAACGGCAACAGCAGAATGTGACGTCACTGAGTGTCGCCAGCCATAACGCTGCATGCGTGCGAAACATATGACGCGATATCTCCACTATGCCCCCACTTTTGCTCACAACAATATTTCAAATATGAATAACTGCTTTAGTTGTCAACCAATTTTGATTCTGATTTTACAGAAGAATTTGATTTTCGTATTATTTTCTGTTACATATAAAATAATGTACCAAATCAAACATAGGAAACTGCCCTGTTATTAAGAGGCGATCAATATCTATAGTCCGTCCAACCATTTATTTAACTTTTGACAGTTCGGTTTCTAATCAATTGGGGATGTACTAATGCGTTACCGATTCGATTTCTTGTAGCAATCGATTTAATTTATGCAGAAGTTTTGATCAATTAAACACATTGAAATGTTATTTTTGCTCAACATTTTGTATTGTTTTATAAACATGCCTAAGCGTTTAAATGTGTATATTTTCAGTTTATAAATCTATTCTGTAGGTATATATTCTATATCCAATATCATTTTGTCAAAATTTAACTTGAATAGTTTATTTTATCGGTTATTATATACTTAGGTACGCATATATAAAAATATGTTTTTGAATTTACACTGCGATATTTTATTTTTCAATGCAAAAATTATGAATAATTTTTGTTACACAATAAGTAGGCTTAACGAATATCGATTGATAATTAATATCGGAGCTGAACAGCAAGTCCCCCAAGGAAAACAAAAACTGGCGTCCATAAAGTATTCAATTATTTTGTTTCGATTCCTTGTCAAGAATTATAAATTTTCAGGCATGCATATGTCAAAAGTTAAATAAATGGTTGGACTATAATCCTTTTTTTATTGAGTTAATGAAATTTACAAATTTCTTTTAATTCGACTAGCTACGTCTATTATCAGGTAACAGTTAAAAATAATTATGATTATAAATGTTTTGGATGAAAAATTACAACGATTGAAATTGCAATTTGATTTCTAGTTTGATACTGTAATTTGTATATATCATGTTCGCAATTTATAATACTTACTCTAAAATAAATTTACTGATTCACTTTTCATGTATTTTCTTGAAAACTGAAGTAATAAATAGATAGATACGTACTAAAAGCATCAAGCATTTAATTCTCATTCTCAATTTCATTCATTCGCATGATTATTAGACGAGTGGAATAAAATGCTTCTGCATTTTATTGATAATATTCAATGCCAATAACTCGTGTTTTATTACTTTGATGTTTTTGATTAAATCCTTTCTAAGGTTTTGTTTATCAATTAAAAACCTAAGTGCACTACAACGTGTATTTGCATTAGATTTTATTAGCTCAAGTTCGGCGAAAATATTTAGAGAGACTATCTTCTTATAAAACAAGTTCTTGTTCAGATCTGTGAATAACAAATGACACGAAGAGAATTAATATTTAAGTACATTTAATTTCCTTTTTATCGGAACTTTATTCTATCTTACTAATAATAAAATTAAAGTTAAATTATTTATTTTATTTTTTGATTGGATATTGAAATGCAGAAGTTTGTAAAAACGTTTGGATATTTGTTACAAGTAAAAATGAACGGATTTGGATGTTTAGCACAGACATGGACCATGTCCTAGATTAGACGGATTTGGATGTTTAGCGCAGTCTTTTTTTATTTTTACCTAGATAATCACATACCTAGGCTTTTTGTTTTACTTTTTATCGCGGTAACTTGCTGCCTTTGTAGATAATTGATTTTTTAAACAACACTATGGATTAGTATAGCCACACATTAAGTCTTGAATCAACATTTGAAACATATTAAATTATGTTAACCCCGGCAACAATAGAATTTTTAATCCGGAAGAAGGAAGACCACACTAGTGTCTTTTCTCGAATAATTTACACCATCATTCTCTTGTGGCTTGCGCCAATAATCATTAGGCGAGTGGAAATATTTGGCAACATTGTACACTACTCTTATTCCCTGAATCTGTCGAATACACCATACTATTGTTAGACAAAAGACAACAGGTGATGGTCAGTGTCATGTCCTTTAAAATGTCGCTTGGGTTATTTGTGACGCGTGAATCATGAGTGCGGAATAGAATTTGTATTGAAATTTTGGTATTTAAATATGGAATAACTAGGTATTTCCTCGTCTGCCGTAGATATTTCCAGAATAATAGACCTCTATTTTCCACGATAAAAGTAGCCGTTCCGGTACATGGCTTATCTGGGTCAAATGTGATCCAAATGTGTCCCTTTTTGCAATCTCCCATTCGCAAATGGAAGATAGCATTAGCTGATTTGTCCAGGAAGTCTGATAGAGTTGTAACTTTGTGAAATGTCGCGTAGTTTTCAACTATTTGTATACAAGAGTACGATATAAAAGTAGATAAAGTACACAAAAAAATACTAGCACCAATTAATAACTGATCGAGTAATTAATAACACGATTTGCGTACAACTGTCGCTTCCAAACAACTCTACAATAGTGTGTCATTATGATTCATGAATAGGCCAAAGTTCCCACTCGAGTTATGTTATTGCTACATAGTAAAATCTGGTAACATCGTTCGCATATCCACACTACATAGATCCAATCTGAATATAACTTCCACTACAGATTAATTTGCTTTTAATTTTACTGAAAGTGACATATTACATAAAGGAGAGAGACATTTTACATAGGGCATCGTTGTGTACTATTTTTTTTATATGTATGTTGTTAGTATACTTTCTAAATACATAAATAAAATCGATAGTTTTAGCACGAGTTAAGAACAAAGAAAAGATCTTCACAAGTTAAATAGCCTCTAAACAATCAATATCCAAGAGTTAGATACATTTTAACATCCGAGACAAAAATAAAACTACAAAGAAAAAACAAAAATTTTTTTTCTGAGAATTAAAAAAGCGCAGACAGTATTCACAAAGTATTTACATAAAGATCAACAGGTGTGTAACAGTAAAGATGTTTGCTCAATGGCACACGTATTTAAAATAAGACCTAGGAATCTGATTATCCACATTAACCTAGTCTAATAAATATATGTATCTCTGTCTACTTTAAAAGCAAATGTATGCAAATAAACTGTTGATATTGAATTAAACTACTTAATTTATGTGAAATTTCATTTCGTAGAGCGGAAATTTCGTCTATAGCTAGCGCGCTCTATCAGTCCATGAATGCAAGGGAATTAACCGCTGTATCCCTGATGAGCTCTGTGAATTACATTCACATTGTAAATAGAATTCACAAAGTATGTACTTCATAAACATGTGCACACATACCAAAGTCAAACAGGTGCACATTATATTAAAACAGCTGAATCAAATTGCTTGCGGTTGTTTCAGTGGTGTAGTTGTTTGCGTGCGCGGTAACCATCACTCTTACTTCTCAAGTTCGAATCCCGGGTCAGCAAAATGATATAGGATTTTTCTGTTCAGTATCAACCCGATATGGCGATAACTTCCCCTCCTATAACATCATGATACGAAATACACATGGCGAAAAATGGTAGCACTGATTGCGCCTCTACATACCCTTCGAGGATAGAAAGGGTGAGTGGGTGTGTTAATTTTTCTGTGTATAATAATTAATCGGCGATAAGAAGATAACTAGATAAGCGTTAATCTGAAAAATGTCTAGACGGCTAACTCTTTAAGACTATAGGAAATAATAAATCGGTTCTTAGTACTTGAGAGAAATACAATTTTATTTGCAATAACTATTTGCATGAAGCAGTTTTCATACCAGCTGAATTCAAGTTTAGAACATCAATCGTCATGACGTCATAGGATGTATAAGAATATAGATGGAATTATGTCTCCATTATATTGAATTATTTGGTTTATTCCCGAAATGCAAGTCGTAGAGCTAAGCCTTTGCCGAGGCCAAGTCATAAACAGCTAAATCTGGAAACTAAAACAAGGCAGAGTCACTTTGTTTTGGGTAATTGGTGCGTAGAATCGAAACCTGGACTAAATCCAACGGCTTAAAGAAAGTATAACTGACCAGGTTCCGAAATAAGACTATCCTTGCAGTTGCTGATAACATCGTCGGAAGCGATCCTTAGATGTCATGTTTAATTTTTTTATGCTGACACTGTAACATTACTACCTTTTGCTCGCGGGTTTTCCCACATAATAAAGTTTTTCCGGCATAAAAAGTAGCTCTCTCCATACTAAATTTCATCGAAATCCGTTTGGTAGTTTAAGAGTATACCGCGTTCAGGCAAACATACGCGGTCAACAAAGTATCATGAACTTTATTGTATAATACGTAAGGATAATAATGACAGTGTTGTTCAAATAATGTCAGGCGTCGAAAGAAATTACGTCTCCAGAATTACGTAGGCCTGTTTTACTATGGAGCGTTAGCACAGCTAGTCAGAAACTTACTCTTACTAAAATTATAAAGGCGAAAGTTTGTAAGAATCTATGGATGTTTGTACCTCTTTCACGCAAAAACTCCTGAACGGATTTTGATTTTTTATCCCGGGAAAATATAAAGCGGGACTTTTATCCCGGAAAAACTTTTTAACGCGGGCAGAGCCGCGGTCAAAAGCTAGTAAGCCATAGTTACGAGACTTCTCCACGTATTGAGGGACTGCATACAAAATATATCGGACTCTATAAGCATCGTCATATCGCTGATCATAGGCTTCCCCTGCAGATTTCCAGATGGAACTATCCAAAAGCAGCCTGCATCCAGAGTGTTTCTGTGTGTGTTTTACGCTGCAATAAAATTATAACCGCCCTGTGGATTGGGGGCGTTTGGAGAATTCCACCACAGTATCCCCTGCCTGTCGTAATAGGCGACTAATAGGGGCCTCCTGGGGTCACGGGTGGCCGGAAGGGGCCGTCCACCTATTAGTCTAGCCAACTTTTGTGACCCCCGTGATGGACGGCAGCGTGGCGGTTAGGCCTCATGTTTCCTTTGACGCCGAGGGCGTCCTTCGGTGTACGGGGGCTTCTGAGCCCCCCCAACAACAGGAGACGGACGACAACTCAGACGTGAGTCGGAGTAAGCCCGCAGCCGTCCCTAATGCGCCGAAGATGGCCACCGCGGAGTTTTGGTTGGTATGCCGTGCGGTGTACATAGGTTAGGGACTCGGCCCGACGTTTTCTATCTCTCCGGGCGGCTCAACGTCGGGTCGTAAGGCACGGTGAACCCAACATAACCACTCAGTCGTTCCCCTTGAACACTGGGCGGTAGTAATAATTCACTTTCTCTGCGTAAACAAAAAAAAAATAAGATTATAAAATCCTATTCGGCAGGAAATTGGATAATACAATAATCACATACAATAATCTAGAGCAACAAGCGTAATGCAGTGTCAGTCGTAGATAAATTATATTAACCAATATAATTTAATTGTATAGGCGTCCTACTGTTTATGGCCAGTAGTTGTATTGCGTGCGCGGTGCGATATCGGTCTGAGGTCCAGGGTTCGAATCTCGGTTCGCGCAATGATATTGTAATTTTCAGCTCAGCTTGGAGTCTTGAGTTTCTGCCCTCTATGGCGATAGGCTCGCCCCCTATCATATCATGGGACGGAATACGCACGGGGAATAGTGTAGGTGTGATGTGTATTGTGTGCTAAGATTGCAGGCGATCGACCTATTAATGATTGATTGATTATACAAAAATACAGTATATAAAAACATTCTATTGCAAAAGTCTCCTACGCCTATTTTTCATAAGCATCATAAGTAGGGTCATAATACTCAATAGGTCAACTATCAAACTCGATAGAATTTGAATGATCTTTTTATTATTTTGAGTTGCAATACGAGAATATATACAATGACTATAACAGATTTGAAACTCTAGAGCCATTAACGAAACTACTAAGAAACATTACTAAATATTCTATTTCCAGCAATTGATATCAGTATTTGCACTTATAATGTGATATTTGTAATCGCTTTGATTCGTCCATTTTTTTTTAAACTATTATTTTTTCGCATAATTGACTTTGCATAATATGTATTGGCATAATAGTACTATCGCATAGTAATATTTTGGCCTACTACTTTTTTGTCATAATAAGCTATTGGAATAATTTTAGCTTGACTAATTTGTATTAAACTAATACACATTTTGCATAATATGTATTTAGAATAAATTAGGTTAGCGAGAAGCGAAGCGACGAGCGTGTAAGTTGCATATATGAACCCTCGCGCGAGCCGAGCGAGCGAGCGAAGCGAGCGTGCCGCGGGAGCGGCCGGCGAGTGCCAGAAGTGCCAGAACCGACTTTAGGGCCTTTCCAACTCAGATAAAACCAAACACGAATGATGCTTATTTATTTTTATGACTTTTGATATTCATGCTATTTGACGTTAGTCGTTCTGATGGTTGTGCTTTTTGTATTTATGTTTTTTTATTTTATGCTAAAACAATTATTATGCGTAATGATTATTATGCACATTGATATTTAGGCTTAAAGCTAAGATGCGTAACAACATTATTACAAATACATTTATGCAATTCAAAATGGAACCGTCATATTTTAAGAGATTTACAAACGAACACTTAAAAACGCACACACTCACGCCGTTTATTCCTGAGGGAGTAGGCAGAGGCGCAAATAGTGCACCTAATTTGCGCCGCGCGTATTCCGTCCCATGAGGTGATAGGGGGCGAGCCTACCGCCATATCGGGCCCGAATTCCAGGCTTCTTAATTCAATACTGAATAGAAAAATTTAATATCACTTGGCCCGACCCGGAGATCGAATGGGTATTAGCTATTGATTGACCCCAGCTTCTGAGTCAATGGGCATAGGTCACCTATTGCTAAGTGATTATTAGGTAACTGTGGCTATACCCTTTTTTTAAGACAGTGTTATCAAATAATCATTATTATCGTAACTTTACCATATAACATAATTTGTTATATATACTGTGGCCTACTTTTAAATGTCTGTAATCATATAATTGAAATTTCGTATAATTAAAAATGATTATAATTAATTTAACGTAACTTGACTTATCATAAGTGCAACTATTATATGTTCATCTACGTGATGAATCATCATCATCAGCCCGTTGCAGTCCACTGCTGGACATAGGCCTCTGCCAAGATACCCCACAGAGCCCGGTCTGCTGCTTTATGCATCCAGTCACTGCCGGCCCTCTTGTACAAGTCTCACCATCTGGCCAGAAGGCGTCCCAAGTTACGTTTGCCAAGACGCGGTCTTCACTCCACAACACGGTTACTCCAACGATTATCTGTTCTACGTCACATTATGTACTACTAACTATAAGAGCTATGTCGGTCACCTTGGTTCTCTGACGGATCACTTCGTGATGAATAAAGTATTTTATTTTTATTGTTATTAAATTACATACATTTATCTAGTCTTAACAATCTCACAATATATTATAGTGATATTTAAATCTAGAGCTGTATATTAAAAACTGGGTGATGCTCGCGGCTCCGCCCGCGTGATATAGTTTTTCCAGGATAAAAAAAAATGCCGGGATCAAAGTAGCCTTAATTATATATTTGTCGGAGCGTCGGGTAATTTTGAAATAGTAGTCTTGCAACACAGGTCTCGATGTTAAAGTATTAGTGGGGTGACAGTTGTGAGTATAAATAAGGCGCTCGCCAGTTGAGGAACACAGTATCAGGTTGGTCGTCGTTGAGTGTTCAACTAGTTGTCAATAGTCGCTATGGTAACTTAGTGGTTATTATGCTGGTCCTGACAAAGTGATGAGTGATAAACGAGTCACGAGTTAAAGAAATAAAAGTCAATTATGACTATTGCAAAGTGTGCGCTACGTTTTATTGGCCCCTGTGAAATCCTCGTCGACATCAGAATTGGGGTAAGTAATCAATGCCCACAGATATGAATTATATCCACTCCATATCTACGATATGTGGAATATAATTAGTACTATGGAGATATTTGCATACCTGGAGCTCTTTTAAAAAAAGAGTGTAATTGCATCAAGGAATACCGGGATAAGAATTTACTCCCGACGTAAAGTAGTAGCTATGTGTAATATGGACATGGGATTTTTAGATATGAGGATGTTGTCACAGACAACAGAGTCCGAGGTTTGCAATAATCAAGATGGCAATGGTGTGTAAATTTACCATGATTGGGCAGCTAGTGCTGAAACTTTCCTGAAGGCATTCCGTTTGTTATGCAATCGGAGTGACAGGTACCGTGGTGGTGCTAGTTACAGGACAGAGGGACTGGACATCCGTGATTGTACCAGTAGAAAGAATCGGGTATTCTTACCCATTACCCTTGTGTGAGGGATCTGGTTTCTTTTATTTCTTGGGAATCTTTACAAATATTGAGATCTTGTTTAACAGGAGAAGTGCAGACATAGATTAAGGGGGAATTCGTGATACTTGTCAGTACAGAGATGTCCCTAAACTTAAAGAAAAAAAAATACCTGTTTTAGTAAACAATGACTGCGTGCATTGCCTTGGTTGACCAAAGTTTAATCTAGGTGAATAGTGTTCGGTCTGTAGGATTGCTGGCCTACCTTGGTCAGGGTTCTCGATAACGGCACTGCACTGTGGATCGTGTGATAATTCTGAAGTTATCCTTGGGTCCTAGCTTGAGGTCAAGTAGCAGTCTTGTTCAGCTAGAGTGTCATGACCTTCCAAGTTCCAACATCACGAATGTCTGAACGATTATAAAGTCATTGTGACTGGGAAACTAAAAATGGTATCTCTGTAATTTTACAGACATAGAATGGCAATAGTAATGGCACAATCATGATTAGTCCTACCTTTCTGCTGCCCTGATCAATTATAATCGAATCATCATTATTACCTATGGTAACAGAACTACTCCAGATTCTTTATGGTAATTTTGAGAATGTTAACTAAACTGTTGGTCTAAGTTTGAGGTGAGACTCAAACTAAGGCTAGAACGAGCTGAACAGTATGATGCTATCGTGATATTTTGATTGCAAGAGCTGAAGATTCTTGCAGGAAGTATTCAATGTAATCAGCGTTAGAAAGTTTGTACTCTTGTAAAGCGTGTTTCCTGAAGAGCCTTTGTGGGATCCATTGGCGGATCTGCCGTTTACGACAGTGATCCGGGATATTTAGTATCGTATTAACCATAAGCCTTGCTGAGGGTGCTGGTTTCTATTATTGCTCCATACCCTTCGCAAATATTGCGATCTCGTTTTACCATTTGGTAACTTGACTGGTTCATGGACATGAGATGATGTCCAAAAGTCTTGATCAAAGGTCAGAATAGGCCGAACGGTTTGTGGCTGTTTTAGTTTTCTTGCTTGCCAAGAGATCTTTGTAGCATGTGCCCATCATGGCTCCAGGCTGTGCGGGCCTACACGGAACAGTTTGCTTCAAGCAGGGCAGAACGCCGTGGATATCAGGCGTTAGCCTGGTAGATGCAATCAGGCGTTGGCTTGGTAGATACATTTTACAATGCATATCAGGAGTTTTTAAATCAATGCTAGTCATATCGGGTAAGACATAACTGTCCCGGTTGGAGGGCGATGTACCGCGTAACTATTAAGCAGTTTCTGTGGGAATGCCTCTACAGTTAGTCAATGGGCGTTTTAGGCTGTCCATTTAATGGTGGCTCTTCGTGAGTTCGCAGCTCCATAAGAAAGTTTCTTGCTCTCGAAGCAAAGTCGATGAAGCTGCTATGTGCTAGCCAAAGCTATAATCGCTACGATATTTAGTTAAAGCGTGCTGCAGTGTGGTATTTTCACTGCAGGAAACACGAGTATGGAACCTCGATGTAAAGCGTGTCCCCGTGTGGTTTGTGCCCTGCGGGAGGCACTAGTAGTAGAACTCTCGGTGGAGTTTGTCCTGAGAGGCTTATGCGCAATAGTACGTAGTACTATTCAGTATTCTGTGGCGATAGTGACCAAATACTGCAATAATTGATGCAGGTTGACCCAGGAGTATTTGGAAATACAAGAACTGAACATCCATACAGGATGTACCCAATGTATTCGCCATAGAGGGCGCCATTAAGGAGTCCCTATGGAAAAGCTTTGACAGATCTCAAACAGTTGTTTTGTAAGTTTGCAGGTTCGCAAACAAGTTCCTTACACCCTGGTCAATAGTTTCATTCTGTGTGTGTCAAGGTTTATAGTGTTTCCATGATGGGTAGCGAAAGTGCCAGAAGGTTAAATTTAGCTGTGACTATCGATGATAGAACAAAGTAGAGAGAGAGTAAGCTGTTGAACAGAGTACTTATAATTAACGCATTGCCTAATGGTAATCGCGGAAGACAAGAGTACTAGAAGCTATGTTTATGAGTAATCCGTATCCAAGTATTTTTCGACCCATTTGTTTGCGAGAGGTTGAAACATCTTCCGAACAGCACGTTTTCCTTTTGTTAACGTTCAATTGATAGTTTGAAGTCTGACGAAGTATGTCAGGGTATTCTAATGTTGGATGACTATCGGACACCGGATTAAGGTTGTCTTGAGCCATTGTCAGACGCCAGATGGAGGGAGCCCTGGTTGTCATGATATAGTGTGTTTAGTGATCATTCAAGTAATATTGGAACTACTTTGATTATTTCCACAATGACGACCTTCTTGCTGTTCGAAAGATTGATCAAAGTGCGAAATAATTAGGAAAATGTCTACGCGACAAGTTTTTTCAGTATGCCGCTGGTAAAGCGATGACCGCTGGCTAAGCGATGACCGCTGGCTAAGCGATGATCGCTGGTAAAAATGATGCCGCTGGTGAAGCGATGCCGCTGGTTAAGCGATGCCGCTGGTGAAGCGATGCCGCTGGTTAAGTGATACCACTGGTTAAGTGATGCCGCTGGTGAAGCGATGCCGCTGGTTAAGTGATGCCGCTTGTGAAGCGATGACTATACTTTTATACTGACTGATTGTAATTGAAATTATGAAATTGTAAAACTAAAATAGTCGAATTGAAATTGAAAGTATGAAATCAAAATTGTGATGTTGAAATTGAAAGAATGAAATTAGAATTATGATATTGGCATTGAAAATATGAAATTGAAATTGTGATATAGAATTTAAATTGTTTTTGTGATATTGAAATTGAAGTGACGATACCTTTTAAAAATTACTCACTAAGGTCAGGAAAGGCCAAGCTAAAAGATGTTGCTGTTCCTTTATTTTTATAAGAATGAACACAATAGTGTATTGTTAGCAATAGCTAGTTGTAGCACAAATGCCATGCCTGTTTCAATTGAAGATTTCGCCTGGTGATCGATAGTACACCGTTTAAATAAGAATTGTTTGAATTGTATTCAGTTTAGTAACTATTTGACAGCTGTGTCACTAGAGTTTGTTACCATCACTTCTTCTCTATGGCTATGACACTAGGAGGTGATGGCGGAAGGGCGCTTTGGGGGTGCTGTCTATTTGTAAAGAAACTCGTGATCGAGGACGATCACATTGTCAGGACGGCCGTGTCGGAGCGTCGGGTAATTTTGAAATAGTAGTCTTGCAACACAGGTCTCGATGTTAAAGTATTAGTGGGGTGACAGTTGTGAGTATAAATAAGGCGCTCGCCAGTTGAGGAATACAGTATCAGGTTGGTCGTCGTTGAGTGTTCAACTAGTTGTCAATAGTCGCTATGGTAACTTAGTGGTTATTATGCTGGTCCTGACAAAGTGATGAGTGATAAACGAGTCACGAGTTAAAGAAATAAAAGTCAATTATGACTATTGCAAAGTGTGCGCTACGTTTTATTGGCCCCTGTGAAATCCTCGTCGACATATTATTCAAGAGTAATGTAGCTTCCTATAAGTGAAACAATTTTCAAAATCGGTTCAATAGTTCCTGAAATTAGCACGTTCATGCAAACAAACAAACTCTTCAGCTTTATAATATAAGTATTGATAAGCCGGTGTCATAACAACTTTATTTCTCATTACAAACTCTATTATCTTATAGCTTCATTTACTTTCACTTAATAAAACATATAAATATTAAAAGACGTTTATTAAACTTTACTAAAGTACCTACTTGATTTTCATTTCAATAGTATTTTGGGTCTTATTGCACGTTCGGCGCAGCAACGTTTCATAACGTCAATATTCTCCAAATAAAATCAACACAACGTCTAATTACGTTTACCGTAAATCTGCGTTATATTTATGAGAAATATATTGTGTCACATTGTATGTATCCGACTAGGGCGGCGCTATACTGAGAATGTTAAGTACCTGAAGATGGTTTAAAAAGAAACATTTTGTGCAATTATCGTATAAATACTTTCCAAACGGTCGTGTAATAAATTGGCCGTGACATTGAATCGCACAATTTCACGGGCAATGTCTATGATTCAAATGAAATTGTATTTTCGCCTCAGTTGAGTAAACAGGATATCTATCATACTTTTGGCACCTAGTGATTTGTGGATAATCTCTTGCCAGCTTCAAATCGCTCAGTTTAATGTCTAAATCTAAGAATATTGTTTAACTAACTGATCGCTGGGTACCTTAGAAGTTAGAGGCATATCACACTGGCAAATCGCTAGCAATGTCACAGCCAGACGAACGCGCAACGAGCTCGCCGCGAATTCGCATCAAACACGCCGCGGCCGCGGCCCGGGTGCGCAACTAGTTTGGGACAGTCAATAACAGAATGGATTCTGACAAGGAAACATTTATTTATTTATTTGTACTTAATACAAAACATGTAAAGACGGATTACATTGTTGTTAGCTTTTTATTTCGAAACGCAGCAAACGAAACCGAAATAAGATACAGCGTTTTTGTTTTCAAAAGGGGTAAATTTATGATAAGCCGCCAGCTGAAAATAAAAAAGTCAATAAGAAATTTTCGTTCAAAGATTCTAATGTTTTTAAAAATGTATTCAGTATACTTTTAAAGCGTGTATGGAACCTGTAGCACGTTGGTTTTACAGCTTGAAACCGTTTATTTTTAGACTCCCTTGACTCCCTTGTGATAACTTACCAAATTAGGCGTTTTATAAATTAACTACTAAGTATTCAAAAGTTCAGTTGGGAGTGGAACGGACTGCCGAGACTAATGTCCGCAGGTACAATGCACCTCTGACTTCTCTAAAGTTATGTGTGTATTCTTTATGAATTATCGCTCATTTTAACGGTGAAGGAAAACATCGTGAGGAAATATGCATACCTGACAAGAGAGGCTACTGCGAAAAACGAAATCCGAAACGTCGGTCCGAAACGAAGAAACGACGAACTTCGGATTTAACCTTACTACCAAATTACTTCGGATCCGTCACCGTTGAACGAAGGTTTCACGCAGTTTGCGACGCTTCCGACTTCGCTCAACACTTTCGTCACGCAACAACTCTTCATAAAGAAGGATCCGTAACACTTCGTAGTAAGAAAACGTGCGATCCGTCACCCAAAACTACGAATTTCGTTTTTCGCAGTAGCCTCTAAGTTCTCTATAAAATTTCGAGGTATGTGAAGTCTGCCAACCCGCACTAGGTCAGCGTGGTGGACTAAGGCCGTAACCCTCTCAGTTGTAGAGGAGGTCCATGCTCGGCTGAGGGCAGTATATAATACAGGGCTGGTATGGTATGGATATAATATTTGCCGCAAGTAAATCAAACAATCAAAACAAAATAAATACACTTCCGTATTATAATCACGATTTTAGAATAAACTTACTATTACTAATGTAAATGCAATTTTCTTATGAAAATGTTCCGTAGAAGTACTTAAACACAAATTAATCTCAATATATAGGCTACTTTTTATCGAGACAATTAAACAGTAGCACAAGGCCTTTTACATGCAGAATGTCGCAAGCAACACCAAGTTAATAATATTATGATAATACTGGTGGTAGGACTCTCATATGTAAGAGTCCCTCTAGGTGGGTACACCGCAACGTCTATTTCTACCGCCAAGCAGCGGTGTGCATTCACTGTTGTATTTCGGTTTGAAGGACATTGTAGCCAGTGTAACTACAGGGCATAATGAGACTTAACATCTTATGTCTCAGGATGACGAGCTCAGTGGAATGCCACACAGTACTTTGTAACTCATGGTGATGGATGGTATTTCTACTGTTTTTGGGTGGTCGTATCGCTTACCATCAGGTGAACGGCGTACTTGTCTCGTCATTTGATGCAATAACAAAAAAATTAAAAAAAAAATATACGCAAAGCAATAGAAAGTATAATCTCGCTACTTCCCACATAGTTTGTGCAGTATAAACTGATTGACTCTCGTCTTACAAGATCTTTGTTTACTAGTTTTGTATTTGTACACACCTACGTGGTGATCGTTTATAGCTTGTCTAACACATCGAACCCGGTGTGCGAGTTCAACGTGACGTCACGACATTCCGTGTCGCGACTCACGCCGTCACGGCCAACATTTAAATTTGGACGCCTAATGCCGTCCATCTTGTAGAGATGGACGCTTTTAATGAAATATCGATAATATTTTAAATATTCTTTGTTGAAATAATGTACAATAGCTTTTTTATGTCATTTTATGTACTAGATGCTTGCGAGTCCGCCCTCGTAATAAAAATCTCATTGTATATTTCGGAGTTGGATGATGGATGTATGGGCGGAGGTGGTATTTCCATGTTTTAGACTTCATCATGATTTAAGCTTTCAATAATAATTAAAAGCTGGTTTTTCTCATATAAACATAATATATTTCGTCTGAACAACAATACAGAGTAATAACAACGTTCTGTTGAGCTAGCCAACTAAACTTCGAATGCCCTGAAGCGCGTCTGCACTCTCATTATAAAGGTTTGCTCCCCTCTACATAATTTCATACTACTCGATTCATTGAAGTCAACAGTAATACAATATTTATAAATAAAAATAGTCAAATCAACAACTTATTTTACAAATTCAAATTAATCTGCAACATTGTGTATTTTAAATCTCACTGTGCAATATTGAAATACTGGTAATTAGCTAGCATCCTACTTTATAGTATTTTAGTCACTCCGACATATATTTTTTCGAGATAAAAGACATTAATCCATGGTCTATTTGTGTACCAATTAGTAGTTTATTAGAAATAAGATTTAATAAACATGCAAAAACTTTAGCGATTAAAATGTTAGTAAGATGTTTATACAGTACCGATATTTTATTACAATAAATATTTATGCGAAGCTCTGATGAAGTTTGGGACTCCGAGGGCGGCCTAACGAAAAAAACTTGTTTCTCTGTATGTCTGTACAAGTGTCTTAATTAATTAAATATGTACAGTTATTCGAACAAGTAACTGAACAAATTCGAAATTCAAATTGCCTATACACTTTTGTGTTCTTACCATATTTTCTCTGTTCACACTAAGATATAAGGGAGTTTTGACCTCAGACAAATAAAAATAGTTTCAGTTAAAAATCACGCGTACAGTCGATTTGAAATTTTGAATTTGTTCAGAAGCTTATGAGTTATGTGGCTGATTGTACATAAAATATTTAAGTGTACTCAAAACATGCTTAGTACCGAATCTTTTTCTGTACTCATATTATGAAGCTGAAATGTTTGTTTGTTTGATTTAACGGACTAATCTCAGCAACTACTGAACCGATTTTGAAAACTTTTCACTAATAAGAAGCTACATTACTCCTGAGTGCTGAGGGCTACTTTTTGTAAAAAAAATCTTTTACACGCGGACGGAGCTACGAGCAATACTAGTCGTTGATAAAGTCATTTACCTTTGACAACTATTTCATCGAAGTCGAATGTTTTATGCTTCAACAACTTGGAGATGACTAAAATATGTTTTGGAAACATTTATTTTGTCATATACGTGTAAACTAAAATTGGGTGGTATGTGAACAACTGGAAAACATCTCTTTATAAATATTTTTTATATTGTGGCGGCACAATTATCATACACCGCCACCTATCAAATAAGGCTGGGAACTACTTCATTAAGTAGTTAGCAAGGTGACCCGACACTCAAACATCGAAGTGGTATCGACGACTAGCAGACGACGCCAACATACCGCTAGATGGCGACACACGTACCTAGATTACACTTGCAGTATTTGAGAGATGCAAAGTATATATACAAGCTCCGAGTAAGAACCGTCGGAGGGGCCGCGGCCGGTCAGGCGCAACATCTGCCTGACTGGAAATTCCCTTCCATAGAGGAACGCAACCATCTGTTCCTCTAACAGCGGCGACGATCCCAATGCCGCTAAAATATAAAAGTCATTGACCCAGGAAGTCATGATTTGGAGCATCAGAACTGTTGAAAACAGTTTCTGTAAATCAAATGCAATGAACTGAATAATGAATTGAAAAATGTTTGCCGAAATGTATTCTGATTATAGTTTTATATTTTTAGAATCCATTTTTGGAATACGAGTTGAATACATCTGTCATGTTAGTATTTAAATATCTTTCTCGCTTCCTCTAACGTAAAAATCACTCAATATCGTAACACAAATAAATACATACACTTCCCTATTCATATTAATTTCGCATAATAACGGTATTATTTTTAAGCTGTCCAACACTTATGAATTTTATCGACATCAATATAAATTCGCACATCCCTAGCCATGCATTACCGACGTGCATCCGAATAAGGCAACGTTACACATACATCAACATAGCGAACTGTTTACATCGTACGAATTTATCGACATATTGACGCGTACGGTTCAAATCGAATACGTTGTAAATTCAATATGTTTACTTCCACAAGTTTATATGCGGACTTATTAAGGTAAACTCGAAATGTTGACCTCGTTTTTGCTTTGCCAATGCGGATTTTTCCATCGGCGTGTTATCGTAGCTCTTCTAAATATCCTATAGATAAATGAGCATTTATCGTATAGATTTTATAGATCCGCGTTGTAGTTTCTAGCCTATTTGATGTATATTTCAAGGCAGATTGGCATGCAGTTGTATTGTAATGGTGATTGAAAACAATGAAAACCTCCTAGCCAAATTCGGACACAGCGGCCGATCTCAACGGAGACCAGCCAAGCACGCAGGAGATATTATAGTGCACAAGTATGTGCGCAATACACAGGTGCACTCGCTATTCGTTGACTCTCATAGTCCGGTGAGACGGCAATCCGACATGACCGGAGAGGTCAGGCGCAGGACCAACGGCTTCACGTACTTTCCGACACACGGGGGTATCACGCCGCCAACGTCCTAACTCCGAGCTGCGACTGAGTAATTTTTAAGAGGGAAAAACCCAGTCACAATGTTTTTGACGCGACGCGAGATTCGAACCCAGGACCTCAGTGCGCAAATCGTACTCCTAACGCGTACGCAATACAACCACGCCGAAGTAGTCTAATAGTGATTAAATATTGAAGTGATACCCTTTATAGTTTCGGGCAAAGTTATATTGGGCTCTTCTATCATTACCACACTGGAATATGAGAATGTGCCTGGAAAATGACAATAGGCTCGCCCTCTATTACATGGCATCTAACATAACTCAAGCAATATGGGTAATTTACACCTCTGCCTATCCCTAAAAAGGAAAAAAGTGTGATGTATGTAGGTACCATGAGTCAGTGTTATAATTTCGCCAGTGAAGTATAGGCATAGTGGTAACACTCATAGGTTCTTGCACCCGACATCCTCGACCAAAATCTTTTTTTTATGGCACTGAAGGACGATACGAGCATGCCGTTCTTCTGATGGTAAGCGATACGACAACCCATAAACAGTACAAACACCATTCAGCACCTTGAGTTACAAAGTACTGTGTGGCATTCCACTGCGCTCGTTCCTGAGACATAATATCTTATGTCTCAGGATGGTCTATTATAGTCTCATTATGTGCTGTAGTTACACTGTCTACTTTCCTTCAAACTCTTACATATGAGAGACCTACCACCAGTAAATCTCGGGTTAGGAGACACTTTAAGTTTATAGTATTGCCTGAAAGTCATGGACCTAGTTTTCTAATAGGTGGATGATGAGTCGTAAGCAACCGGTTGTAAGTGTCTAAGGCAAAATCTTTCTAGAACATCGTTGAAAATGTGTAGTGCTGATACCACATAAAGACCAGTCGAAGTCTGCATCAAAAATTTGTAATCAGTACTCACTTCCTTCGAAAAACCCACCTGCTTTTCTTCCAAGCTTTTGTGTACAAAAACATAAACATTACTCATGGAAGAGAAAATACTAGCCGGACCAAGTCATTTGATAAAAGACTTCTGCTCGTGGCTCCACCCGCGTGAATTATGAGTTTTCCGGGATAAAAGTCCAGCTTTATATTTCTCCGGGATAAAAAATAGCCTATGTTACTCACTGATAATGTAGCTTTATATTGGTTAAAGAAATTTTCAAATCGGTCCAGTAGTTTCGGAGCCTATTCAATACAAAAACAACAATGAATTCTTTCATCTTTGTAATATTAGTGTAGATATGTAATGAACCGAAAACTTTCATTATTCTACCAATACGGAAGGAATGCGATTTGTTAGCAAATGCAATTTGAGGCTTGGTACTGCTCAAAATTATGACATGGGTCTTTAAATATTAGTCGAGATAGTGAATAGGGTATTGATAAGTAAAATTTCGAAGAACTCGAAAACACACCAATCTAAAGGCACTTTTCCTTAACTGTAAATGTTATATTTAGAAATATCATAAAGACTGCCCACATACGTCTTAATAACGTTTTTAAATGTAAATAAATCATATCCATACTACTCGTCATTGATAATAAATTCTGAGGATGTTGAAAAGTTACTTAATATAGGTTTGGGAAGCACCTATAACTTCTAAGCAGCATACAAGTAGATCAAGTCCTAGTTAACACAATATTGAAAAATACTGTTTATGTCGAAAAATAGGCCATCGACACGGCCAAATTATAGTGATAAACAAACAATTAGAAATTAGGAGACAAAAATTAGTAATCACAAGCAATTTTATACTTTACTAGCTTTTGCCCACGGCTTCGCCCGCGTTAATAAGTTTTTCCGGGATAAAAGTACATAAAATATTCCCGTTGAATCACTCTATCCAACACATTTATTTGGATAAAGATTAATATTATGACGTTGATACAACTTTTAACAAATAATGCATTAATTTCGACGAAATTTGATTACCATAAAAACAGTTCTAGTGTGTTAATCTTAAAGGATATACATATACTGTTGCGGACATTTTTTTAGATCATTTCAAGAGGAATAATTCTTTCATACATACATTTTTGGTATCTTGAACCGTTTTCGCAGCGCACGCAATGGAAGCCCTCAAGGATGAATATTTTTTCCCGCTTTTTTCACATTTTTCATTATTTCTTCGCTCCTAATAGTTGCATCGTGATGTTATATAGCCTAAAGCCTTCCTCGATAAATGGTCTATTCAACACAAAAAGAATTTTTCAATTCGAACCAGTAGTTCCTGAGATTAGCGCGTTCAAACAAACAAACAAACAAACAAACAAACAAACCAACTCTTCAGCTTTATAATATTAGTATAGATAATATAAGCATTACTAATTAATATTCTCTACGTTATAAACTAATCATTTCTAATTGACAATTTTCTTTTACAGATATACACGGTAATATCAGACAAACTCGTCGGGCTTTTGTTGAGGACGCGAAAACATCAGCTCACGTATTTTGAAGGAGAAGTTTTATTCCAGGTAATTGGTATTCCAAAGTTTATCAAACAGCAAATTCCTAATATTTTATTGCCTTGGTAAGTTTAAGGCGTAAGTTTGTGTGTGTTTTTTTTATTTTAAAACCGCATTATGTCTACCCCCACTGGAGAGAGTGGTATGTTGGTTTCATTTCGGGTTCGATCCCCGAGTTAAGTGGAATGCTATTAGGTTTTTCTAATTAGTATCAGCCTGGAGTCTGCAGTTTTGCCAGGTAAAGGGCGATATGTTAGCCCCCTATTAATAGTACCTAGCACAGCTGGTGAAACGTTAGTGTATTACACCTCTGCGTACCCCTGAAAATGAAAGCAGGCGTGATAAAAAGTTTTCTGTTCTACTGAATTAGACTGTGTTGATTTAGTTCCCCAGCGACTATTTTTTACAATTCAGTAGGTAGAGCCTTTCGTTACGCACGATTGCCTTGTTACATTCAATCAATCGCAAAACTAAACTTTAAACCACTACTTTAGATTTAACTTTAAACTAACCCACCCTTGACATCTAATAAATGAAACTGCGTCCACAAATGCACACTGAGCCAAAACAAAATTAACATTTCAATGGACGATATAAAAAGCAACAAACACTGATGATAAAGGGGTGTCGGGACACGAAAGGATGTGAGACTATCAATCACTGTTATACCGGGTGGAAGGGAAACGCTCTCTATACCGGAACGGTAAGAGAGAAGAACCATAACATTAACGAAAAACTATATTCATTTGCAAAGCTAAGCGATAATACTTACGATTTTAGTATTTCCGTAATTCATGCGCGCGCAATGTAAAGCGTACAAAGAACTGGGCGGCCGTCGCGCTGCGCCGGGACCGGCCCGCGGTCGTTAACCCGTCAGCTGATGTACGTGTTTCATTACGATTTTTTTGAAATATTGACCTTTTTTACTATGTTTTTCAAAATAATAGTTTGATTTATCTATCCATACGTGAAGCTGTGCATAAATTCGAGAAAATCCTACTAAAATTGTAACAATGCGATCGCGATTTTTTTAGTGCCATCACGTCAGGAATCACCAATACTATCACCTGTATTCGTTTCCGAGAGCGTTTCCCTTCCACCCGGTATAAAAGCGTTCATCCTACAAATTGTAGTTATATCGGATATACCGTCACAATAACCCTTTCTTTTGGAGACTATTGTTTTTAAAAGCCTAATTTAAACTGATAAAGTATTTATAATAGGCTCGCCGACTATCACACCATGG
Source organism: Lapara coniferarum (assembly GCA_949316025.1). Classification (NCBI taxonomy): domain Eukaryota; kingdom Metazoa; phylum Arthropoda; class Insecta; order Lepidoptera; family Sphingidae; genus Lapara; species Lapara coniferarum. Next base: position 6,100,153 of record OX438934.1, on the reverse strand, counting down.
AACACATTTGGCAAAAAGTGGGTGCCCTGGTTGAACCACTGCCTACCCTTAGCTATTCGCATATGCCTGCCAATATTATAGTACTTTTTACATTATGTTAATAGATGAAACTACTTACTCGTCTTTATATTTAGTAAATATAAAGACTATATAACTATATAACTATATGTTATATAGTATATGTTTATATAACTATATTTTCACCAAAAGATTTTATTTTCCTTATTTTTTTATTATTTTGTATGTTAGTGGGAATGTGCGTGCGTGAGTGTAATTCTGATTGAAAGCGTCATGTTGCCGCTACGACGGATTCTCTTAGAATAATAGTAAGGGCATAAGGCCGTGTAAAAACTACCGTGCGACATTCATGTCTTTGAGGTTATGTTGTGAGATAATTAAATAAATTTAAAAATTTAAGTGCTATTAAGTGTTACTTCTACTGGATTAGTTTATTGAGTGTTGTATATGTGTATATAAGTTTAATATATTAAAAGACAAAACTATATATTCATCGTTTTTTGTTTTGTATGGTGGTAAGTTTTGTTTGTGTCTCGTCGAGTGTATTGTCGTGTGTTTGTCACCTTCTGTTAATTGTTTTGTGTTAATTGTGCTTAAAGGATGGAGTTTGATATAACTGATCGTAGACCAGAACCCGACCCTCCACCGGATAGTGATAGAAATTTTGTACTGGCTGCACATAATGTGACTATTGGGAACATAAGTAACCAGAATGTTTTCACACCTTCCCCGTCCCCTTCTCCCTCCACAGCATCATATGTAGCCTCATATATTACTTCAGCAGCCCCTAGTATACCTTATACTAGTTCAAAAAAATTAAACTCTATAAAAATAATTAAAAAAAACAGTCCAATTTCAAAGAAAAAAATAGTATCTAATAATTCATCATCTCAGTTACAAAAGGCTTTATCAAATTCCAATTTGAATATAGATACAGTAATTATAAATCCAGATAAATCTTCTACTGCTTCATCTTTAGGTTCTTCCAATATGGAAACTTCCCCATCTCAGACGGTTGGCCGGGGTCATCCGCTCACAAGGTCACTATACGCCAGTGGTGACTGTGGGCCATTTATCGTATATGTGGAGCTAGCTGAGGCCTCTCCAACCAATGGGTCCACCTTACACCCGATCAAATTTGGAGCTTTCCTTTATAAAAATAAACTGTCTTGTATTTTGCAGGATGGAATTAAAAAAATTGGTCGCAATAGACTTTCTATATCTTTTAAATCTGCAAAGGATGCCAACAATTTTATAGATAATCCTATCTTTCCCCAAAATAAATATAAAGTTTATATCCCCTCTCATAACATATCCCGCATTGGATTAGTAAGAGGAATACCGGTTGAGTGGACACATGACGAAATAGTTGAATTAGTTCAACTTCCACCAGAATCAGGTAAGATAATCAAAACTCGTAGGCTTAGTAGAAAAATTTCTTCTCCTGAGGGTCCTAGTTGGCTACCAACCCAGACTGTTGTGTTTACGTTTGACGGTCAAGTGCTGCCCAAAGAAATTTATTGCTGCTACACACTGTTACATGTCGAACAATATGTCTACCCAACAATTCAATGCTACAATTGCTGTAGGTTTGGGCATACTCGTGCACAGTGCAGGTCTAAACCCAGGTGTTACAAATGCACAGAAAATCATGCTGGGGAATCTTGCACGGTGGAAGAGTCTGATGCTGTTTGCGTTTTTTGTGTAGGACATCATTTTTCCACCAATAAAATTTGCTTGGAGCATAGTAGACAAGCAAATATTAAAAAATTTATGTCTTCTCACAACGTTTCTTATCAAGAAGCAATGTCCAAGTTTCCTGTGATTCATAAGTCTTACGCGAATGTATTGTCATCCTCACCAAATCCACCCCCTCCTAAAGTTACTTCCTATTCCATATCTGACAGTCAATCTTTTCCTACTAAGTCCTATCGTAAAACTGTTTTTCTTAAACCCTCTTCAAGACCTTCTTTTCCTAAATCATACGATCAAATGGCACACCGAGAATTGTTAAAATCTTATGAAATCCCCACACCTAGTAATGGCTGTGCTCTTGTTAATAATCAAGATAATCCTAACCCATCAAATGAACATGTATCGAAGGAAGTTTTATCGTCTGATTCAATTCAAAATTTAATATCCTCTTTAATTAAAGTAATTACTGACTCTAATATACCGAACCACGTAGCGTGTAATATTATTCAGACCATAACTCTATCAATCTTTAATCTTTTAAAAAATGGATCAAATTCTTCAGTGGAATTGTAGAAGTTTAAATAAAAATAAAACCGACCTTTATTTTCTTTTAAATAAACACAAACCTTTTATTTGCGCTATTTCCGAAACGTGGTTAAAACCACATTCTACTTATAGGATTCCTGGGTATACACTTCTCCGGGATGATAGAAGTGATGGGTGGGGCGGTGCAGCCCTTTTTATTAAAAATAACCTTAGTTTTAATCAACATTCTGTTGTAAATAATAGCAACCTTATTCAATTTGTATCTCTACGCTTTAATAACATTTCTTTTATCTCAGTCTATATTTCACGACGGGATAATTCGGTTGTCCCCATATTACGTAGCTTTTTGTCCTCTATTCCCCCTCCTATTATTTTAATGGGAGATTTTAATTGCCACAACCAGATCTGGGGAGCTCCCAATAATGACTCTTTTGGTATAAAACTTTTAGATATTTTGGACGAATTTGATTTATGTGTACTAAATGATGGATCCCCTACTCGCCGCACTCCTCCCAACATTCAACCTAGTTTTGTTGACATCTCTTTTTGTTCTCCCTGTTTAGCCAGCTTATTATCGTGGTCTTGTCTTCCTTTCTCTCATGGTTCAGACCATTTTCCTATCCTAATTTCATTTCCTTCTCAAAATATTAATGTTCCTATCCTTCCTCCACTTTTACCTTTTATTATTGATCCCACTAAATGGGGTCTTTATGCTGCTCTACTTGAAGAGAAAATTGATCTACTTCCTGTACCTAACCTAATTAACATTAAAGAGTGTTGTGAGGGAATAAAAGACTCCATACTTACGTCTGCAGAGACTATATTCAATAAAAAGAATATTGTCTTAGGCAGAATTCCTTCCCCCCCCTGGTGGGACTTAGATTGTACTAAAGCTATTAAAAGGCGATACGAGGCAGAGTCAATCTGTACGACTGACATCAACCTTGATTCTTTTCTAAACTATCGTAATGTGTGTGCCGCTACAAAGAGAACTTTAAACAACAAAAAACGACAAGGCTGGCGTTCATTTTGCTCATCTCTATCGCCTGACACCCCCTCGTCTCTGGTTTGGAAAAGAATTAAGCATTACAGATTGTCTCGTAAAGTTCATACTCCGTCTTACTACTCAACAAACTGGGTAGATGATTTTTTAGACCGGTTAGCTCCCCCTTCAGTTCCTAATTTGTCCCAAATCCCCTATTTATATTCATACCAGGCTAATTCTTCTACTTTAGATTCGCCTTTTACGTTTCTCGAGTTAAAATCAGTACTGAGTCATATCAAGGACTCCTCCCCTGGACCTGATGGTATACCCTATTCCTTTCTCTCAAAGTCCAAGGATAGTTTTCTAAATTATTTCTTAAAATTAATAAATTTGATTATTGATAGTGGTGTTATTCCTGAGAACTGGAAACACCAATTAATTATTCCTATTCCAAAACCAGGGAAGGACCCTAGTTTTTCTGAATCTTATCGCCCTATTGCTCTTTCATCTACCATTCCAAAAATAGTGGAACACCTAATAAAAAATAGATTGGAATGGTTCCTGGAGCACCATTCTCTACTAGCTAATACTCAATATGGGTTCAGGAGGGGCCGTAGTATTTCTGATAATCATGCTATTTTCACCACTGATATCCATCTGTCATTCAGTCAAAACAAGTCAGTGGTGGCTGGCTTCCTGGATGTCTCAGCGGCATACGATAATGTTAATCTTTGGGTCCTTAGGAACAAATTAGTTCAGCTAAGGTTTCCTAACAAGATAACAGATTTTATTTTTAACCTTTTATCAGGTAGGACTATATCACTGAGGTATCCGGGAGTTCAGCTTGCCACTAGAACAGTATGGAAGGGTTTACCCCAAGGTTCTGTACTCAGCCCTCTGCTGTATGATGTTTACACTGCCGATATGGATCATAACATACCGGATGTGTGTAATGTCTTACAGTATGCTGATGACCTACTTATTTACTCTGCTAGTTATTCTATCAGCTTAGCAAGGGATAATATTGAAAGTGGTATGACTGTTCTATCCTCTTGGCTTAGTGACAACTATTTGGACCTATCAGCCTCTAAGAGTGTAGTGGTTGTCTTCTCTCGAAAACGCCAGATCCCCCATATAAATATTCAGTGCAATGGGACTCCAATTCCTGTAAGGAAAGAGGTAAAATTTTTAGGTAAAATATTTGACAGTAGAATGAATGGTGTAGCCCACATAGACCATATTGTTAAAAAGTGTGAGAGCAGTATAAATATTATGAGATGTTTAAGAGGTGTCTGGTGGGGAGCTCATCCATACTCTCTTAGATTAATATACAATGCAATTGTAAGGAGTCACTTGGATTTTGCCTCCCATTTACTGTCTCCTTGCAATAAAACAGCATTAAGGAAGTTAGAGTTGACTCAAAATAAAGCTCTAAGGATAGTTGTTGGCGCTATGAAAAGCTCACCAACTAATGCCTTACAGGTTGAGTGTTCTGATCCCCCTCTTAATCTTAGGCGACAATATCTCTCTGACAGATATATTTATAAAATTTGTCATTATTCCTCTCATCCTCTTTTTTCCAAACTTAGAATATTAAATTCATATATTGCTTCTAAACCATACTGGTCCCACAAAATTTTACCTTGTTTAATTGTAAGTCTCAGGAGGCTAGAGAGTATACACTGTCCTATTAAAAAATACCAAATTCATCCAGCTTTTGCAGTTCAGTATAGCTCAAAAATTACACTACCTTTAGTGGAGTTATCACTTAAAATTACTAAACAATCCTCTGATGCTGAAACTAAATTGAATGAAATTATAAAAAGACGCTGGCCTTTGGCTGATATTTTCTTTACGGATGCATCTAAATTAAGCAAACAAGGTTCTGTTGGTGTTGCTTTTTTACATATGAATTCTAATTTATCTTTCTCATATAAACTACCACATTATTCTTCAGTTTTTTCAGGTGAATGTTTAGCTATTCGGGAATGTATCAAATACATTAAACAGAACAATATTGCTTGTTCTGTTATCTTTTCAGACTCAAAAAGTTGTGTCCAGGCTCTCATCAGTAATCCATTTGCCAAAAACTGTGTTCACCCTATTTCTTTGGAAATAATAGATTTAATTAAATTGTGTAATGAGCAACATCTTCAAGTTACAGTGGCTTGGATCCCAAGCCATATAGGTATAATTGGTAATGAGCAGGTTGATCAATTAGCTAAACACGCTATTGATCACGGTAAAGAAGACTACTTTTCAGTTTATGCTTGTGATCTGATTGCCCTGGCCAAACATGATCTGGAAATGGCTTGGAATACATCTTGGAGGAACTCTAGTTCCCAAAAAGGGGGATGGTTATACAATATACAATCGCATATTACTTTTAGACCATGGTTCTCCAAATTGCGCCTCAGTAAACATATTTCGGCCACAATTTCTCGGTTGAGGATTGGTCATTGCTCTTCACCCGTTCACTTATGTAAATTACATGTTAGAGACTCTTCTTTATGTGAGTGTGGCCTTGACGAAGGATCCGTGACCCATATACTATTTAAGTGCCCTCGTTTCTCATCTCCTTCTCTCTTTGACATTTTGGTAGATCGGGGGGCCCCTCTCCCTGTTAATGTTTCATCTCTCCTAAGCCTAGGTAACAAACCATCTTTGAAAGCACTTGTTTCATTCTTAACAATATATACTATAAAATTATAACTGAAATTAACCTTATGTGTTTGCATGCATTATATAATGTCCTTCGTATTAGTAACACCTTTATTTGTTATCTACCGTAATGTCTATAAATTATTTTGATCATTGGTTATCTGTCTTAAATTTTCTCAACTAAAAAAAAAAATTTTTTCTTTACTAAAAGAGTAAAATTGGTAGGTACACATGAATGCGTCACAATCACTTGACAGCTGACAGTTGACTTGACACTGGCAGTAATATTCCTCAATTTAGAGGAACCAGTTGCCATTTATAAAAAAAAAAAAAAAAAAAAAAAAAAGGCCGTGTAAAATTAAAGTTACCTTTCATTTATTTTCAATTTGTTCGAAACTCACACTTTTTATTGTACATCTATGATTCGAGTAAGTTATTGTAAAGTGTTATTTACAAAGAGATAAGTATGTGTGTTTCGTTTAGGAATGAAATGTTAAAATGACCTAGATACCTATCTCTATCTATAGGTAGAGATAGTTATCGTACTGTTTTAAGAAGATATTTATTTACATTTCTGGAACAAGCGGATAATAATAGGCTTTAGTTGAGGTTTTGTCCCGTCCTTTAAGGACAAAATGATGTAAACAGTACGTACATACTTTATATATTATGTCTTTGGCATGCATGGAAATTCCAAGAACTTTACGTCTCTATTATATCTAAATATATTTCAAACGCAATACGTGCAACTTTGTGATGCCCACATCCGAAACTAATTCGGAAAACAATACAAAACCAAAAATAAATTTCATTTGTTCGACTACATAAACTTAATTTTGAAAACGTGGCGCCTTTTGTATCGTATTGCTCGTTTTTCACGAAATACAAACAAAGTAAAATAAAGATACAATTTATGGGATAATTTAATTCATTTTAGTAAATTCTGTAAAGGTTACCACATCGTTATAAAATAATCATTAGGTAATACGAAACTATACACGAGCCTTTGCACGCGACATCGCCCACGCGATTTTCCTCTGTTACATGTACATAAAAGTATTGCAATGAACTTTTCCCGGGTAAAAATAGCATATATTATGTCAATTTTATGTGTGTATTGTTTATCAATTACCGTGCGCTTAACGGCGAAGAAAAACATCGTGAGAAACTTACAGACTAAAATACTCAAAAGAAGTTAGAAGATATGTGAAGCTTGCCAACCCATTAGACCAGCGTGGTGGACTAAAGACTCTCTGAGTAGAGGAGGCTTGAGCTCACCAGTGGGCAATATATAATACAAGGCTGGTATCGACACAAATAGATAGAACCACATCCGAATTGACAAATTATATTAATGGAAACGTCAAACGAGAAGCTTGATTGAGGTCACGACTGGACTAGCCGAACTAATTGACAAATGAAATGTCACTATAAGGCCTAGCTCCTCAGAATAAGCTTTATTCTATGCATAGCGTCCCTAACACTATATACACCCTACACTGGCATACCAACCAAAACCCGCGGTGGCCTTCTTCGGCGCTTAGGGGACGGCCCCGGGGTATCTTGTTGCACGAAGATAGCTGCACGGAACCGCCCCTGTAGCTCTCAAGGCTAATGATCACTGATCGAGTGGAAGCGCGAGAGCAAACATTTGATTGGCCTGTCTTGAGGATAACTAACTGCGTTATATGTCCTACGTCATAGAAGGCAATATGCAGCCACTAGCCGATGTCTGAGATACATTTATCGCTCTGATAAAAATCTCGTTACGATTCAACATGAAAACGCAATTAAAATTTTAAAACAATTAAGGTTTTTGACGGGTGGATAAATAAATGTTATAATAACTTGCACCAAATTTTCGCCATGACTATTCCATTCCACGATGTGATAAGAGAGGCTACTGCGAAAAACGAAATCCGTAGTTTCGGGTGACGGATCGCACGTTTTCTTACTACGAAGTGTTACGGATCCTTCTTTATGAAGAGTTGTTGCGTGACGAAAGTGTTGAGCGAAGTCGGAAGCGTCGCAAACTGCGTGAAACCTTCGTTCAACGGTGACGGATCCGAAGTAATTTGGTAGCAAGGTTAAATCCGAAGTTCGTCGTTTCTTCGTTTCGGACCGACGTTTCGGATTTAGTTTTTCGCAGTAGCCTCTAAGGGCCTATCGCCATATTGGGCACAAATGCCAGACTCCTGGTTGATACTGAGTAGAAAATTACAATGCCACTTTGCCTAACCTAGGGATCGAAACCGAGACTTCAGCATTGCACTCGTACCGTAATTTGTATCAGTAGTTGTCTACGTAGTTGTCTACGCCAAGGCAGCCTTTATAGAACACTCTATATATAGATCAATCCATAAAATTTATCGTAAGCAATATTGTTTTTATTTTTATAGAAACATTGAAAAAGAACAATCGAAAGCAGAACTTGAAACCGCGAACAGTGCTCTCCGAACTCAGCTATTTCAAGCTACTTTCGTCTTTTCAATCCATGTTATTCTAATACTTACCGTAACTTACCTCTTTTCAGAAACGAGATGACGATGTACCAGTATTCCTGATGCAGCCAATCGAAGACATCAGAGCGTACTGCAACAACAAAGCATTACAAGCCAGGCGATCGGTCTCACCTATGCCTAATTAATTTAAATTAGAAAATTAAATGTGCAAGGAATGTCTATACTGACTTACCAATACACGGTCTTAATGTGTTATAACTAATCAGTACTTTGCCACTGGTTAAAGATGCTCAAGATTCAGGTTAAACCTCCTCTTTTCCTACTTACCCCATTCTAATGTAGAGCTTGGAAAATAAAATTTACTAGCAGAGTGTCAATACTTCAGAGTGGTCCAAATCTGAATATATCGCGCTAGTAAAATCTATTGAAAATGACAAAATACTGATTTGTTTAAACACTATTTAAAATGTTATCGGCAAGACCTTTTAAAAGTAGCAATAAAATAATAATGTATGGACATTAACTGGTGGATGGCAAATGAAAATAAAAGACGATTTTAATAATTGTAAAAAATACCTTTTGGTGGAATTCTTTAAAAACCGTGGAGCAGATGAAGCAATATAAGTCTGTTCCAAAATACGCAATTTAACAAGAAAAAGGGACAGTTCTAAGCGGTTTTTTTCTTGTTCTCGTATAAGTCTATTACTATTTTTTCAGCGTTCGGAGGGTTACTAACATTGAAATGGGTTTTTAATACATCAATGGTTACTAATCAGAAAATTATTATCTCTACATTTCACACATCAAATTTTTCTTTGTCAATAATGCGTCTAATTTTAATTCGATTCTTAGATTATTTCTGTATTAATTAAGTCCTTCAAATATTATATTATCATGAATGTAATATTTTTTAGAAAACGATGCCAATTGTGTTCTAATAAGGATTTAGTAAAAACATGCCCTATTTTTTTCCACATATTTTTTATAGAAGACAGCAAAAAATATTATTTCTATTCATATTCGTAATACGAGATATTAAGAGGCTATTTATTATTTGTTATCTCCGGTCTCTACGAGAAAGGCAATTTGTAACCATAAAGTTTGTTGTTAAGGCCTATTTTAATTTAATGGGCAGCGAAATGGCCAATAGCTTTGACAATCTATCAGGAAAGTTATAATAGTAATTCTATTATCATCAAATTCGTAATACTGTACCGTAATTTCTATTTATCAAAGGATACAACTGTATGGTTCGATTTGGATAAGCTTTGGTGGAAATTGGGCAAATGCTTTGTCCGTTAGTGTTCCTTATGTGACCCCCCCCCCCCTGCTCTAAAACATGTTAAAATATTTTTTATAAAACTCATTTTTTTAATACTCAAAAGTGTAAAATAATAAGCTACCGAAAGAAGTTGGAAACAAAAGATCACTAGTCTAGTTTTGATTCTTTTCGAATTCGCAATACGTATTTCCCTTTGGAGAATAGTTCAATTAAAAGAATCCATGGTTTCGCTCCAAATAAAAATGTGCAAAGCCTAAAATGTTCTAGTCTTTCTAGTTAACCCGTTAAACCCCGCTTTTATTTATAGATGTATGGGGAAATCCTATATACTTGACGCCGGCGTCCGTAGCGGGGCTTGACTAGTCAATTATAATTATACGTATCGATGTATGTAAATTCGTGTTTCCATTTAAATTTTATTGTTTACCTAATTGTGAGTAATCGGTTAACATATACTATATGTATATATATTTGTAATTAACGTCACCAAAGAGGTAAATGTATATACTTAGTTTTTTTTAACATAAAGCAATAAAACATAATTATTTTTTTGTTGAAATGTGATTTTTATTCAGCTCGGAGTCTAGAATTTGTGCCCGATATGGCGATAGACTCGCCCCCTATCACATCATGGGACGGAATAGCGGCCAAAAGTGGGTGCACTGGTTGCGCTTCTGCCTACCCCTTCGGGGATAAAAAAGGCGTGAGTGTGTGTGTATGTGTGTGATTTTTATTATTAGTACTGAACTGAACATAACTGTGCTGAACTGCTCTGGAGTGTATTACACTAGGCTGAATTGAACCAAAATATGCTGAACTTAACTGTGCTCAACTGAACTAGTTTGTGCTGAATTGATCTGAACTGAACTGCTCTGCACTAGGTTGAACTGAACAGGCTCTATTTACTACAAATGGATGTCCTTAAATCATTTTTATTTGCTTTATTAACAAACATTGTCTATTCATAAATGACATGAACAAAATAAAATACGTTAATTATTAACAACATTTATTAAAATTACTAGCTACTTACAGATAAAACCGTATAATAAAAAAAATCACTAATTTACATAAAAACTATTTATACGCACACAGTAATAACATTTTATTACGTTTATTGTCGTGCCAATAGGGTTTCTACATCGACTGACCAATATCCGTAAAGGGGTAGGTAGTCTTTTATAGTCTTTAAGACTACTTACTTTAAGGTCAGATTTACAAATATTACAAATATTTTATAAGAAAAAAAGTACAACGTCGTTCAAAATTTATTTATTCCGACCTTCTGACAAACTATTACCCGCGTAACTTCTTAAATACATTTTAAAACACTTGAAATGATTTCTTAATAAAATATGAGTGTAATTCGTCACAGTTGTGCGAAAAGGAACCAACCATATTCATAAATAAATTTCACTATTATCTTTAATTTTCATTTATGTTCATCATTTTCATACAGAGAAAACTGACCAATATACCTCAATTGTTTTATCTATACTTATTAATATTATAAAGGTAAAGAGTTTGTTTGTTTGTTTGAACGCGCTAATCTCAGAAATTACTGAACCGTTTTTAAAAATTCTTTCACTAATAGGAAGCTACATAGCTCCTGAGTGTTATAGACTACTTTTTATCCCGGGAAAATATATTTGTGCCGGAAAAACTTTTTCCCGCGGGCGGAGCCGCGAGCACTACTAGTAAAATATATATGCCAAAAGAATAATTAAAAAATAAATTTAATTTACACAGCAACTGATGAATTTTTGTGTGGTGGTTGGTTCTCTTTTGCATAACTATGTCTTATTAATACCTACTTATTTTCAAGTAGATATACCATGAGGAAGAAAGTGTTACTTATATGTTACTTTATTTTCTTTGCGAAAGTTTAATATTCAGCACAGATATTAATATTTACCCTAAAAGTGTGATATGTATTCCAAACGCAGAATCCATATTCGTTCCATTCACCTTATCTTGAATAATTTAGGCGGGGCTCTTAGAAATAGTTTAAATTTAAAAAAATATTACTTATTAATCCACATTCACTCACATAAAATATACCTGCATTCTTTTGGCCTCAACTTTAAAACGATTAGGGCCAAAAGTGTTAATACTAATGTATATTTTCTTTCAAATACTAGACTTCTTCCCTAGACATTTATTTATAGAAGGAAAGACAATTACTACTATACTAGCCCTGTATACTGCGCACTGCTGAGCACGGGCCTCCTCTACTACTGAGAGGGGTTAAGCCTCAGTCCACCACGCTGGCCTAGGGTGAGTTGGCAGACTTCACATACCTTCGAAATTCAGAGAACTTCTCAGGTATGCAGGTTTCGTCATGATGTTTTTCTTCACCGTTAAGGCGAGCGATAGTTTACAAAGATTCTCATAAATTATCGCTCGAATTCTTGAAGATTCTTTGTAAAGACAATTAACACTTACAAAATATAACCATTAACAAATTTTTGAGATTATAAAGTGATCTCCCATTACTTGGAAATCGCAAAACATACAAATTACCCTAAATACATTCATTATTCATTACCCTGCGTTCGTTTAAAATTTTAACAACAAACACGCTTTAACCAAAAAGAACCAAGCCATTAATTACCTCGTGAAACTCGAGTACCTACCCATAAAAAATGTGTCACGACTTGATAAATGCTACACGTCACCCACAACCACACACACTCACGCCATTTATCCTCGAAGGGGTAGGCAGAGAAACAACTAGTACACTTTTGCCGTTATTCCGTCCCATGATGTGATAGGGGACGAGCCTATCGCCATATCGGGCACAAATTCCAGGCTCAGAGCTGACACTGAATAGAAAAACTCAATATCATTTTGCCCAAACCGGGGATCAAACCCGAAACCTCAGCATTGCAGTTGTACCATAATACAACTACGTCACCGAGGCACATGAATGTATAATCCGACCTAATAAAAAAGTCACACTGTAATCGATGCTCTCAAATAAATGTTAATGAGTAATACCTGCATACGCTGTTTTATATGATAACTGTCAAATAAAATTTACTTGAACATTGTGTTGTTACACAGGCCTTTACTAATATAGGTAAATATGGACCAAAGAGTTAAACAGCTGAGACTCTTAAAGAGACCACAGTCAAAAACATATTTGTGCTTACCTCATAAAAAGCCAGCTCTAAGTATTTTTTTTTGTTAATGGCCCTACTGCCAGTAGCCTGACGTGAGTCGGCGTTTCTGGCCACACCGGTCTTTAGGGTGAACGCAGAAGGCGCTCGCAAACCTTTAACCTATCTAAGTAGTCAGCTTAAGAAATATGACACTAAATACCAGCTTAACATATATATGTAGTTCCTTATTGTTAAACAGCGTTTATTAGGTAATGTCCAAAACGATTGCAAACCCGTATCAATCGTGGACATGAGTAAACTAATATTTTATACCACAGATAATACACTAGAGGCTTTAGAAGCCTTTCTACAAACGTTTACGCTAATAAAAAAGAAAGTATTCCGGTGTAGAAAGACCTCGAATACCTTATTATACCTATACTACAAATAATAGGTCGGGGAAGAGTCATTTCGCATTTAATATGTATAAACTTGTAATAAAATCTCTTTGGCTGTATTACTTATATCTGGCTAGTTTTGATGACATTAAAAAAGTTACATTATAAAAAAAAGGTCGGTCAGACTTCACAGACTGTGACAAAGCCTGGGTTAACAAGCAATAAGGTGATGCTGTGTGAACTGAGTCTACACACAGCATCTTTCCGCATCCAGCGACATCCAGCATCATCCAGTACTGTTCATTATGAGCTTTTGCCATCGGGCAGAACCAACGATTCGAAGCTCTACTATCAACACCTAATGAGATTAAAGCAAGAAGTTGAGAGAAAGCAGTCGGAATTTATCAATAGAAAGGATGGTCTTTCATCACGATGACTCTAAACCACACACATATTTAACCCCTCAGCAAAAGTTAAGAGAGTTTGGCTGGGAGGCGTTAATGCATCCACCATATAGCCCTGACCTTGCTTCTTCAGATATCCACCTGTTTCGGTCTCTTCAGAATTTTGTAGGCAGTGTCAGGTTAACATCAAGAGAGGACTGCCAAAACCTTGTTGCGTTTTTTTGATCAGAAGTCCCAAAATTTCTACAGCATCAGGACTATGGCACTACCTACAAGATGGCAGGAAGTCATCGAATAAAATGGCATCTATATACTGTACTTAAATGTAAATAAACTTTGAAAAATAAGTCTTGAGTTTTCATATAAATGCGAATAACCTTTTCCCCAGCTTCATATAAAACACTACGTATCTATAGGGAACGTGCACGAACTACAGGTGCACAAAATCAACACAAGAGCCTTTCGGAGTTGGATGATACATCTTCGTCATGATTTAAGTTTACCATAATAATTAAAAGCCGCTTAACTCATATAAACGTAATATATTTCGTCTGAACAACAATACAGAGTAATAACAACGTTCTGTTGAGCTAACCGACTAAACTTTGAAGCCCTGAAGCGCGTCTGCGCTCTCATTATAAAGGTTCGCTCCCCTCTTTATAATTTCATACTACTCGATTCATTGAAGTCAACAGTAATACAATATTCATAAATAAAAATAGTCAAATCAACAACTTATTTTACAAATTCAAATCAATCTGCAACATTGTGTATTACACTACGTTTAGAAATAAGTAGTTCATTTTTAAATCTCACTATGCAATATTGAAATACTGGTAATTAACCAGCATCCTATTTTATAGTATTTTAGTCACTCCGACAAGCCACATTTTGATAAAAAAGAAACTTTTCAGACCTATAATTTGTGATAAAATATGGGTTCGAGCCGACTATTATAATTTATAACCAGCGTGGCCAGATTTTTTTTTAGTTGGGAGCTAGTTATTTCGATCTTATTGAAGCTAAATTAGGAGATTATGTTCCCTTAATTACATTTTGTTTGTATTAAATAGATTAACTGCCTCGGTGGCGTAGTTGTATTACAGTACGAGTGCAAAGCTGAGGTCTCGGGTTCGATCCCCGGGTCGGGCAAAGCGATATTGAGTTTTTCTATTCAGTATCAGTCCGGAGTCTGAAATTTGTGCCCGATATGGCGATAGGCTCGCCCCCTATCACATCATGGGACGGAATGACGGCGAAAAGTGGGTGCACTAGTTGCGCCTCTGCCTACCCCTTCGGAGATAACAGGCGTGAGTCTATATGTATGTATGTATGAATAGATTAATTATTATCTTCAAAAGCTTATTTATTTTTATAAATCACATAATGAGACATTTGTAAGTGCTTTGAAACACATATACTTACACCCAATACATTACCAACAAATTAAATGAAATGAAATAAAATTTTAAATAAACATTTTAAAAAGATGAAAAATTTTATTTTTACGTCAACGTCAATGCCAAGTATGAAAGCCTCAGATTGCGCCACTAGATGGCAGAGCTTACGACGTGCACATTTCCTATACCACGGACATAATACACTAGTTATGACACTCTACGATACAAATAGCGTCCGAGGCGTCGCCTTCACAAACAGTTCGCAACTGTGCGCCGACTTTATCGGCTGGTCTGCTGTCGTGAAAACCACAGGCTCCGAGTTCACACACGGTTCCTTCGTTGACATATCTTTGAAGCGGACGAACTGATGACGTACCGAATTCAGTTTTATCTGTGGACAAAGTACATGGTTTATTGATCTACTAAACGGGCTTAGCTAGTCATTTTCCAGGGTGGGACAATCCTAGATTGAATAAATATATAACTTATGTGTACTTGCAGATTTGATAATGTTGGTAGTTTAAAAAAAAATGCAGTAGTAGGCCACTCCAAAATCGGTATGCACCACGCAATTCTCGAGTGGTCACGATCCTGCCCTGTATATACGCCTAAGCTATTATGAAATTCACGTGATTAATCCCTTATACTGTAATCATAGGAATCTGCTTCACATAAAATGCGTAAACATATGTTTTACACAAACAATAAGACGTCACAAACTCCTATAAAGATAAACAAGAACAATAGAACTGGGTCCAATTTCAACAATTTCTTATTCAACGTGCGCTAGTTAATGTTAAACCATGGCGTGTCCTACGAAAGAACGCCTTGTTAAAGAATATTATCACCTGTTAGGGCATGGTGCGACACTCTGAATCTTAACAATTCGTTAAAATAGTTAATAGGATATTAAAGTAACTAACAGAGCATGGTCGAAATAAGCCTTAAAACATTTAATTACCAACTGGCTGACTGCACTGCACATGTCGCCCAACCACAGGAGTGGAGTCCTAATTACACCAGCCTAGTGTCGTTCACACAGGAATAGCATTTACATACGGCGTCGGACAGAATAAATAAACAACGCGTTAGTATATACAGGCAGCCGTTATATCGACTATCAAACCTGGCCTGAAGAATTTAAGTAGATATTCCTATATTACTTTTTGTAAACGAAGTCACGGATGAATGAGAAAAATAAATTGCACAACCCGATGGCTGGGAGGTTGAATTTGGTCATTTTAATATAGAAAGGGTAATATTGGTACAACTTTTTATAAAACTAATCAAAAACCATATTTGTTGCATATATATCGACATCAAAACGAATATTTGAGCCTAGATGTTATTGGGTTTCGCTGATGGATATAAAATGTATGCTAGATTTATTTCTGGTAGTACCTATTACTTACCCTCAAGTCACAGGTATTCAGTGTGCAAGATACAGTTAGTAATCAATTAATTTAAAAAAAAAACACATATCATTTAACAAATTGACGAGAACTAATTAGCTTGAGCAAGTATCTTTCATATTGAACAAAGATTACTTCAATATGTAAATTCAACAATTCCCAAAACTGCTATGCTAAACTCATCTTACTGAATCCTTCGAGTATTTCATGTTCAAACGTTATTACTTATTAGTCCCTAATAACTTTTATTGCCGTTGCTACAGCACGTTTAATTAAATACACATACCCTTATCCCGAAGGGGTAGACAGAGACTATTGAGCGCCACATGCTTCGATCTTGGCACCTCTTTCGTTTTTTTGATATTCATAGTACTCTTTATACGTTTGAGGTGGTTAAGAGTGCTTACTCCCGATCTATCCTTTTTTATTGCATCGTATGACGAGACGAGCATGCCGTTCGCCTGATAACAAGCCATACGACCACCCATAAACAGTAGCAACACCATCCAGCACCTTGAGTTACAAAGTACTGTGTGGAATTCCACTGCGCTCATCATTCTGAGACATAAGATGTTAAGTCTCATTATGTCTTGTAGTTACACTGGCTACCATGCCCTTCAAACCGAAACACAACAGTACATGCATACTGCTGCTTGGCGGTAGAAATAGACATCGCGGTGGTACCCACCCAGACGGACCCTTACATATAAGAGTCCTAACACCAGTAATAAAACCGTTCTTTGATAATACAAGTTCTTGAACGGTATTTCAGAATATGAAAAATATTTATTAAAACGTGCTAATAACATTAGGTAACATATTAATATTATGATCCCATATAAGCGTATAAAATAGTACAATATCAAAACCTTTCTATAAATTAGGCACTATTGTTGTATTTCTTTGTGTCGACATATTGTTTCGATATCAAATGGCTGTTCA
Organism: Lapara coniferarum; assembly: GCA_949316025.1. Classification (NCBI taxonomy): domain Eukaryota; kingdom Metazoa; phylum Arthropoda; class Insecta; order Lepidoptera; family Sphingidae; genus Lapara; species Lapara coniferarum. Next base: position 6,082,844 of record OX438934.1, on the reverse strand, counting down.
TATTATAATTACAATTAAATTCCGACCGAATACCGAATCGTAAAATCAATAGTTTTGGGTTGGCGATTAGACTGGTGACACCATCTTAGATTTCATTTTGATATGAGCAAAATATTTTTCAGTAAGTACAGCTTTAAAAAATTGTGATTCATAAAAAGTCTTGAAAACTCAGTGAATTGTGTCACTGTTATCCATAGATTATAGAAGTATACTGTTATCACACAATTGTCTAGAATCAGTCATTATTATAACATCATCGGTTTTTATAATTATTTAATACCCAGTACACATTAAACTCCTAAAGAGGTAGTAAGGGGTAGTCAGAGACGTGAGCTGTGGCCGGTGAACCAAGACTAGTGTACCTACTCACGTTTCGTTGAGTGTAACCGTGATTTCGGCATATCGGTCATATTTTTAATTTAGTATCATCTCGAGTATGTATGTACTATGTATGTTTAACAGTGAAGAAACACTTCGTAAACCTACGTACCTGAGAATTGTTCATAAGAATTTCGGTGTGTGGAATCTACCAACCCAGACTAGTCCAACGTGGTGGACTAAGGTCTAAAAACCTCAGTAGTAGATGAGGCCCGTTCTCAGCAGTGGACAGTATATATATATATATATACTCATTTTTAAGGTGGACAATATTTTAATATGATGTTTTCGGGAATGTTAAACATTGAAAAATAAATCGTTTTAGGAATTTTGTCGCATTTTGGGTTTAATTTTAACTTCCAAGAGTTTCGAAGAATTTGCCTTCATGCTTCAGGGTATTGACTGCCTCAGTGGCGTAGTTGTATTACGGTACGACTGCAATGCTGAAGTCTTGGGCTCGATCTCCGGGTCGGCCAAGGTGATATTGGGTTTTTCTAATCAGTATCAGGCCGGAGCTGAGACTGGAATTTGTGCCCGATATGGCGATAGGCCCGCCCCCTATCACATCATGGGACGGAATAAGCACGGCGAAAAGTGAGTGCACTAGTTGCGCCTCTGCCAACCCCTTCGGGAATAGAAGGCGTGAGTGTGTTGTATGTGAAAATAAATGACACTCAACTTTTAGTTCGACTATCGTCCAGAACACGAAAAAAACATTTGACAAATGCCACAAAAATATTCAACCCGGATAGAGAAGCTGGGAACACTAATAACTTTTAATAGTACTTACGTTATCTTGATTGTTCTCTGTGCTTTTACTTTTGATCTCTGGGTCACAAATTCCTGCGGGAATACAAATAAAAATTATCTTGTTCGTGTAATATGGAGTTATTTACGACAGCTGAAGGTGGTAGAAGATGGGTTACGTGGTAGTAAGTGATCACCACAACTCGTGAATGTTTACTGCATTGTTGATATGTATAACACTCACGCACTATAGAAACTGACATACTGTGAGCCGTTACACAACGAACGTCGTGTCACTTGTCAGTAATAAACTAGTATCCAGAGCGAACGGTTGTTTTACTTCAGCGCATACACATCATTGGCGACGATCGTTGGACTACCCACGCAACAAACAAAAAAAAAATGAACTCGTATTTAGGAAATTTGCCGGTTTTCGACCATAAAACTAGCGAATGGTTGATACACAAAGGTAAATTAACACAGTTCTTAAAGATCAACAGTGTGGACGATGAAAAGAAGAGTGGAATTCTGCTAACTCATCTCACAGAGGAAACATATCGATTAGTGCTTAATCTCGCATTTCCAAAGGAGTTGGAAGCGTTGAGCTACGAGGACCTAGTTGAATTACTCGATAGCCATTTCAAGCCAAAGAAGTGCTCATTCGTGGACAAGGCGAAATTTTTTGGTGCCAGCAGAAAGTCAGGTGAAACCCTAGGAGAATGGGCGGCGCGACTAAGAGGTCTGGCAGTTTACTGCGACTTCGGCAACGCTCTAGAAACGAACTTGCGGGATCGTTTCGTCCTTGGCCTGAGTGCAGGTCCAGAACGCGACAAGCTGTTCGAGCAGAGCCCGTCCACACTCACGTTGACGGGGGCTATTGAAGTGGCGGAGCAGGCGGCTTGTGCCAAGGAGGCAAAGGCCATGTTAGGCACCAGTACCAGTACTGAGGCCGTCTCTGTCAAGGAGGAACCAGTATACCGAGCAAGATTCAAGGGGCATTCTAGCCGAGGACGTGGTGCGGGTGGTGCTGATTCATCATCGCGCCGAGATATCGATCGGTGCTCGGTTTGCGGAATGAAAAATCATAATAGTGATAAGTGTCGTTACAAGGGCTATAGGTGTCAAAAGTGCGGTAAAAAGGGCCATTTAAAAAAAGTGTGTAATCATGATAAGAAGTCGTGCGTTTACCACGTAGATAATAGTCACGAAGGTCTGGAGGAACCGACCACGTCATTTTGTGATGAATGCCAAAATTTCAATATAAGGTATGTTAGTGACAAGCCTATTAAAATTGATCTTATTTTAGGTAATCAAAACTTAACTATGGAATTAGATACGGGTTCTGGTAATTGTGTAATTTCAGATAAATTGTATAAAGAAAAATTTTCCAACTATGTACTAGAAACCAGTCACACTAAAATGTGCTTATATAATGGACATAAAATCACTCCCTTGGGCTATTTTATTATTGACGCCATTTTCAATAAAAAACAAAAGTCCATTAAAATCTTTGTTATTGTTAATGGTGGACCACCTTTACTGGGGAGAGATTTCATGTCAGCGTTTAATTTATTTCTAACCACTAGCATTCACTCACTATCTTGTGATACAGATTTGCATAAATTATTAGAAAAGTTTTCGCATCTGTGGCGTGATGAATTGGGTGCTTTTAATAAATTCAAAGTGAGTCTGCGATTAAAGGATAACGCTACTCCAAAGTTTTTCAAACCACGCACGGTACCTTTTGCCCTAAGAGAAAAAGTTGAAAATGAGTTAAATAGATTGGTAGGCTTAGGCATTTTAGTTCCCGTAAACCATTCGCAGTATGCAACACCGATAGTGCCGGTACTTAAATCTAATGGTCAAGTCAAAATTGCAGGTGACTTTTCAGTTACACTCAATAAAGACCTTATCATAGAAAAGTATCCTCTGCCTCGAATTGAAGAGGTGTTCGCTAACATCGGGGGTGGTGAGCAGTATAGTAAAATAGACTTAAAAAACGCTTATAATCAATTTATCTTAGAGGAGTCGTGTCAGGAACTCACCACCATTAACACACATAAGGGTCTTTATAAATATACTAGGTTAGTGTACGGATTGGCAAACGCGCCTGCAATTTTCCAAAAATCTATGGAAACCCTCCTTACGGGAATAGATGGAATCAGTATTTGGCTCGACGATGTATGTATTACCGGGCACGATAAGGTTACCCACTTGGAAAGACTCAGTGAAGTCTTAGGTAGGCTCCGCGATGCCGGATTGCGTCTCGAGAAAGATAAATGCGAATTTTTCCAAGATAGTGTTACATACTTAGGTTATGTTATTAGTAAAAAGGGTATAAAAACATGTCCGAATAAAACACAGGCTATAATTAATGCCCCAGAACCGACTAACGTAACTGAGGTTAAAAGATTCTTGGGGATGGTAAATTATTATAGAAATTTTATCCCTAACGCATCATCCATGCTAAGTCCGTTACATGAGTTATTACGTAGTGAAACGCCTTGGCAGTGGGGAGATCGGCAGCGCTGTAGTGTGGCGGCAGTTCGGCGCGAGTTAGCATCGGAGCGTGTGCTCGCTCATTTCGAACCTACGGCTCAATTAGTTGTGGCTGTAGATGCAGGGCCATGCGGACTCGGGGCTGTGTTATCACAGCGCGACGACGCGGGCGCCGAGCGACCGCTAGCATATGCATCTCGCTCGCTCAGCACTAGCGAACGAAATTATAGCCAAATACAGAAAGAAGCAACGGCTATAATTTTCGGAGTGAAGCGTTTTCATCAATATTTGTATGGACGTGCAGACCCATTTATTTTAAAAACGGATCATAGGCCTTTAGTGTCAATTTTTAATACTAAGGCAGGAATACCGGTAACGACCGCATTGAGACTACAGAGATATGCAATAATACTGTCTGCCTATAACTACGTAGTGCAATATGTAACCAGCCAAAACAACCAAGTTGCCGATTATTTCTCACGCGCTCCGTTGGAACGCACTGCGGCCGATAGTGTAGATAATGATATAGATAGCTATTATGCACTTAAGTTTCTCGATGCCTCAACGCCGGCCGTAACTTTTAGTGAGGTTGTACAAATGACTGAACGTGATAGAACGTTAAAAACGGTCATTAAATACATGAAATATGGGTGGCCGCGTACTATTAAATGTACATTGATATTGCCATACTTTCAATGTAAATCGGACTTACAAATAGAAAACGGGTGTTTATTTAGGGGGCATAGAATGGTTATACCGTCGTCACTGAGAGATAAGATGTTACAAGAATTGCACGAAACTCATTTAGGGATCGTTAAAACAAAAAGCAATGCTCGAAGTAGGATGTGGTGGCCAGCTATCGACAAAGACATAGAACGTTGGATAGGCTCGTGCGAGACATGCGTGAGCGTGCGGTCGGCGCCGCCACGAGACCCCCCCGCGCCATGGCCCGTTGCCGTACGCGCCTGGCAGCGTTTGCACATCGACTATATGACAATAGGGCAGAAGGTATACTTGGTGGTTGTAGACGCATATTCTAAGTGGTTAGATTGTATACATATGCGTAACGGAACATCTACGAGTGCGCTGATTGATACTTTAAAGGCAATTTTTTCGACCTTCGGGTTGCCAGAGTTGCTGATATCCGATAATGACGTAAAAATAAATTCGGTCGAATTTAAGCAATTTTGCAGTTATAATGGCATCCAATACATGACGACCCCTGTTTATCATCCACCAAGTAATGGTCTTGCCGAAAATTCGGTAAGAAATTGTAAGAAAATGTTAAAGTGCATTATAAAAGAAAATGTACCCATGCAGCAGATACAGCAAAAGTTATTGGGATATTTATTTTGTTATAGAAATACCGTGCATTGTACTACCGGCCAAACGCCAGCTCAGTTAATGTTCGGTAGGAAGTTGCGCTCCCGTCTTGACTTGATTTTACCTGCCGATTCAAATAATATTAACAAAAAAATAATGACAGTCGTGCCCGGGAAAAGACATTTTGAAATAGGTGACATGGTATGGTCCCGCTGGTACAGTGCTCGAAATGAAACTTGGAAATTAGGTATTGTTAAGGAGAAGATAGGAAATAAGATGTACAAAATCTTAATCTATGAATTAAATGTGAACTGCATCAGGCACGTTGACCAGATAATGCGGTATAAAGGCAAAGATAGGCAACTTAAGGATATGCCTAACGTGTCTCATCAGGTTCCTTCATTGCCACCTATTTTCAATTCAGATAAATCACCTGAACTGGCCCAGCCCTTACCATCAGTCAGCCAGTCGTCAGACACTGTACCTGAAGCGGAATCTGATGACATGCAATTGCCTTCAAATACTGAATGTGATGTAGATGAAAATGCGGCCGGAGAGTGTGAGGGAAGGATTGTAGAGAATCAGATTGACCGACCACCTGTGTGTGATGTCAGCAACAATGAGTGCAGCGACGCCGCTGACACAAACGTACCGGTGCCATCGCTCACACTCACACGCCAGAAACGCAATAGGAAAATTATAGATTATAAAAAGTTTTTTTAATATGTGAATTGTTAAAATGTTTCAATAAAAATTAAAGTTGATTGTAGAATTAAACTGCACGTATTTTTGTAAGTAGGTATGTACCTTTTTTTTGTAAAATTGTTATATTTATATTTTTTTTGATTGTCAGGTGTCCAAATTAAGCGTGGAGGAATGATATGTATAACACTCACGCACTATAGGAACTGACATACTGTGAGCCGTTACACAACGAACGTCGTGTCACTTGTCAGTAATAAACTAGTATCCAGAGCGAACGGTTGTTTTACTTCAGCGCATACACATCAATTGTACAGTCAGCATCATAAGTATCTGAACAAATTTTCAAATCGCCTGTATACGCGTTAAGGTAAACTGACCCTTTTTTGCTTTTGAAGTAAAGTAAACCTCTTTATTTTATTTTTGTGCATTTTTTTTTGTGAAAAAAATTGTGTGAACACAAAAGTTTTAAAGTTCATCTACTTATACTGTTGATTGTATACTGTTGTATGTGTTGTCAAAAAAAATTCTATATTTCAGGGAGGACTTTGGATTAAAAACTGGTTAAATAACAATAAGTACTAACGCAGGAGCCGTGCGCCAAGTGTAGGAAACAAGAACATGACATACACGAACGATATGTATACACTTATCGTAATAAGTTATTAATATGTTCGTGTAATAGCTACATAGCTAAGATATATTGTACCACTAACTGTTTTGTATCAAAATATCTAAACATAAATCCTATTCCCGGTCAATTATAATGTTTATTAAATCGAATAACATGCAAATCAAGCCTTCTCAGAGAACATCGAAACCAACATTTTGAATTTTTTACCAGAACAGATTTCTTACTTATTAATTCTGAATTGTTTATTGTACATTTGCAGTATTCAGTTACAAAAATAACGATTCGATAATAATACTTATAGCAAAAATATCATAAATGTAATAGAAATAAATGTCAGTTACGTTGTTCTTTCTGAAAAAGGTCGAAATATTGATTGGCATTTGATACCTATCGAATACGTGAACCCACTATTTTCATACATTATGCTGCCATTAAAGCTATTAATGGCACTCATGCCTTTTATACCCGAAGGAGTAGGCAGAGGCGCAACTAATGCACCCACTTTTCGCCGTGCGAAAGCCGTCCCATGATGTGATAGGGGGCGAACCTATCGCCATATAGTGCGAATTCCAGACTCCGGGCTGATACTTAATAGAAAAATATAATATCACTATGCCCGATCCGTGGATCAAACCCGAGACCTTAGCATTGCAGTTGTACCGTAATAAACTACGCCGAGGCACCGAGGCAGTCCCAACTCCCAAATAAATTGTAAAACTGTTTACATTAGCTATTTCATCCGATAACTGTCAAATAAAAATAACTCAAAACCATGCCCTAATATAATAGCCAATATGAGTTTACATCTTTATATTTATCTTACTCATCATAAATGCGAAAATTTGTGTAAATACTAGGATATCTACTTTTATGTTTGTTAGATGTAAACGCGGAAACTACTGAACGGATTTGGATGAAATTTACCACTCGGATAGATCATATCCTGGATTAACACATAGACTTTTATCCCGGAAATTTTCTCCCATGGGATATTTTTATTCGATACTTGAAATAGTTGGCGCTGGCGTCATATTGTGTTTTAAAGAAATTTGTAGTGGGAAAGGTTTTTCACACGGGCGAATTTGCGAGCAATACTTTTTTTTTCGCGGAGGAAGTGACTTATTACTAGCGCCCAGCCTTCAAGGGGGGCGACTGAGCGGTGATGTTGGGTTCACCGTGCCTTACGACCCAGCGTTGAGCCGCCGGGCCGAGACCCTAACCTATGTACACCGCACGGCATACCAACTAAAGCTCTGCGGTGGCCTTCTTCGGCGCATTAGGGACGGCTGCGGGTTTCCCCGGACTAATAGTGTCTAAGTTGTCGTCCGCAGCCGCCCCTGTGCGGTGCTGCCTAATGCAGCCCGTCTCCTGTATGGGGGGGCTCAGAAGCCCCCGCGCACCGAACAACGCCCTCGGCGTCAACGGCAGCGTGAGGCCTACCTGCCACACTGCCGTCCATCACGGGGGTCGCAGCAATGTGCTAAAAAACACGCACAAAACTAAAGACGGACCCCCTGCCGCCCTCCCGCGACCCCCGGTGGCCCCTATCAGTCGCCTTTTACGACAGGCAGGGGATACCGTGGTGGAATTCTCCAAACGCCCCCAATCCACAGGGCGGTGCGAGGAATACCTAGTATTTAAAAATGTATAGAACTCAATTATACATTTACTCAATTAGATAAGTACAATTAAACTATCTACCTTGCTACGGTTACCTTAATCCATAATTTACTTGAATATTTCATTCCAACTCAACGCCACTTTTACTAAATGTATACATACTTGCTGTACATTTGTTTCATACAGGGTACCCTCATAAATATTCAAACTGCCCGAGTAATTGTAGGTGCGTTACCGACCACCACAAAAGAAACGGATGAAAGAGAGAAAAAACGATATATTTTTCTGGAACCCGGCCCTACGTAAATTACTGCCAACTGGATAAAAATAGATTCAATGTATTATGACGTCATCTAAATTAAGAAAAAATCTATAGTCCTTGAGATTACCATAATAAGAAGAAACGAAAATGAGCTTTATTTTATTTTAGATATTCATTCATATCCAATCTTGATTAATTTTAATGAATTTACTTTGAAATCAATAACAGGAACTACGCAAGTCAATCTTCCAGCGCTCAAGCCTTTACTAATGCAATTATTCATCAACTTAGACCCGACCCCAGACCCTGTCGTCATTTAGACATTGCGTTATAACATCGTGCCAAAAGTCAACAATGAATAACAAACTTTCACCAAATATCCCGGTTTTACTGTTTTGATTTTTTAATCATTTTGTAGTTTAGTGCGAATATGGCGTGTACGTGAGTATTTCTGACTGGAAGTGTGATGGTTACGATGTTGATGTAAAATGCCACAAATACCTACTCCTAGAGTAATAATAGTGGCATTAGGGCATGTAAAATTAAAATTAATTTTCATTGTTAATTTTATTCAAAACTTACACTTTTTGCTGTGTAAAAATAAAATTACTTTTTATTTATTATGTTCGAAACTTACACTTTTTTAATATACGTCTACGGTTCCAGTAAATTATTGTAAAGTGTTCAAGAAGATAAATACGTATGTGGTTTCATTTAGTAACACGATGTCGAAATGACCCTGTTTTTTGTCCCACTACTGAGCATGGGTTATACACTGAGAGGATTTGTGCTGTAGTCCACCACGCTGGCTTAGTACGGGTTGGCAGACTTCACATACCTTAAAAATTCTTATGGAGTATTCTCGGGTATTTAGGCTTTCTTACGATTTCTTCCAAATCAGCAAACTTTAAATTGTAAACAATACACATGCTACTTCGAAAAGTCAGATGTGTTCCTTGGGTATGATCTGGCACACACCACTGGGTCTTCAATTCCCAGTAATAACACTGACAGTGCTTGCATAGTTGCTTGTGGTATAGAAAGACATTATAGCAGGGTTCGAAAAAATCCGATTGTTTGATATTATATGCGATATATATCGGATATACCGGGTGGAAGGGAAACGCTCTCTATACCGGAACGGTAAGAGAGAAGAACCATAACATTAACGAAAAACTATATTCATTTGCAAAGCTAAGCGATAATACTAACGATTTTAGTATTTCCGTAATTCATGCGCGCGCAATGTAAAGCGTACAAAGAACTGGGCGGCCGTCGCGCTGCGTCGGGACCGGCCCGCGGTCGTTAACCCGTCAGCTGATGTACGTGTTCCATTACGACTTTTTTAAAATATTTACCTTTTTTACTATGATTTTTAGAATAATAGTTTGATTTATCTATCCATACGTGAAGCTGTACAGAAATTTGATAAAATCCTACTAAAATTGTAACAATGCGATCGCGATTTTTTTAGTGCTATCACGTCAGGAATCACCAATACTATCACCTGTATTCGTTTCCGAGAGCGTTTCCCTTCCACCCGGTATATCCAGGCTAAGAAAAAGAAGCTAATTTCATTCTGTAATTGGATTAAACACTTAAAAATGTGAGAGTAATTTTTAAAATAATATAAGTCCTTAAGTAGTTGTAAGTAAGTGTCAAATTACCACATGTTTAATTAAAAATAGTAATAAAAGAATTAGTGTTTAATTGGGAAATATTTTTTTAATAAACAATTAGATAATCAAGTACTTATTCTTTTAATAATCTTAATTTGTTTGTGGGATAAATCAACTATTTTTAATAATGTAATAATTAGAAAAACAATAATGAGTCAACGTTTATCAAATCTTTCGATTGTCACGATTGCGGGGATTCCCTAGAAAGTGAGAATTATTAACGCTAGGAGCACCAGGGAATCCCCATTTTTGTTACCTCGTAAAATAAACCTTATGTTATATGAAGTTAAGGTTTGAATTTCAATAAAAAGCTATCCGTGCTGGTTTAGTTAAAGGGAATTTCTCGAACTTTAAATGAGGTTGCCATTTTAAGAAACAATCTAAAATATGCTGAATTATAGTTTTTTGCTACGTGTTGCCAGGGTAAACTTTAATCTTTAAATTTTTTAGTTCACTAGACAGGAAAAAATCAATTGATATATATCAAGACAAAAATCAATTGGTATATAATGATATATATCAAGATATATATCCGCTGATATATTATATCATCGAACCCTGCATTACAGACCTAAGCAGCAGAGCTCTCGCATTCGATCCACCTTCTAAGCAAAAATAAAATTCTCTATACTTTATCTTCTGTGCATTACGTTGACATTTATTCAATTCCAGTAAGATTAATGGGTATCCTGGGAAGACACTCTGAGTTAATATTAAATTTATACACTAATGAGGAAGTTTCTTATTCATCCATTAATCACTGTACTCATTTGAGGTCAGTAAATGTTTCGCCCGCGTTTTTAATTAATCTTACTGTCCAAATGTCTCATCAAATCTAAGGTTTTGTCACTTAATTTTCAAGGTGACAATGAGAATTTAATTTTAATTACAGTCCTAAATCTCTCCGGAATAATAGTCCAACGACATTCGAGACACGGAATTTTGTGAGGTATTACGATTATCGAGCAAAATGTCATCCCGATTTTTTTGTTCTTTTTGATAATCAGTTTATATTTTAATATTTGAAATGCAAAAGGAAAAAATAATTAACTTTCTAGTTTTATGGCATTGAATGACGAGACGAGCATGCCGTTCGCCTGATGGTAAGCGATACGACTACCCATAAGCAGTAGCAACACCATCCAGGACCTTGAGTTACAAAGTACCGCATGGCATTCCACTGCGCTTGTCATCCTTAGTCCCATTATGTCCCTAGCACTGGCTACAATGTCCTTCAAACCAAAACACAACAGTACATGCACACTGCTGCTTGGCGGTAGAAATAGACATTGCGGTGGTACCCACCCAGGGGGACCAGTAAATTAAGTAAGTTTGTGTATCAATAACATAAATGTGTTAAAAAACCTTATTACTAGTGGTTTTACATTTTTTTTTCAGGTGTATTCTGTAGTCTGTTTTGTGTTATTCAAGATTATTATATTTAAAATATTTTACACACTTCTGCGACCCTACTCTTTAATCAACGAATAATATAATAACCATTACACAAATATTACTATGAAAAGAAAACTCTATTTGAGTATACCTTCTCGTAGTTAATGGACAATTAAAAAATCTTACCCGGTACATCTTTAGTCCTGTAATTTATGCAGAAAATTTTCCTGACACTACTGGAGAAGTCCCTCGGATCCACTGTATAGGACCCGTACACCAGAGGGTTCATGCAGGAGTTCGACACTGCCATCATGAAGAACAGGTCTTGGATCTTTGGTGACACGTGCGTCGCTGATTTACGGTCTATCATGTACCTGCAATCACAACGAGATTAGTGTACGATTCAGTAGTAGAGGCCCGAGTCGAGTATGTAATGGTACTGCCCTCGTCTTAGTAAAACAAGATGACAACAAATAACCACGCTGAGTTTCTTGGTGCTTCTTCTCAGGTCAGTGGGCTTTTCCGAAGCACTGGTAGAATCTTATAGTTAAAAAAAAAACTTTGTTAAAAATAACGTGTAAAAGTGCCCCTAGGGGCCTAATTACAAAATAAATGATTTGAGTTTGAATTCTAAATGCTTGCAAAATGGCGGTTTCGATAAAAACGTGGTTTAATATTTTTTTAAGTCTCTACTCATTTACAAATTAAATCTATTCATATCTCAACAATTTTTTTTTAATTTTCTCTAACAATATAAACAATATATTCAATGGTTAAATACGTGTCTTTTGATGTCGGTTCGCTAAAAAAAAGAAAATGCAAAAAAGTGGATTACTGCATTCTTTATTACGACGGCAGTATAGGTGTATAATATCGTTTTAGACTCGGCCCAATGCTCGCTCGGACGATGCCATACTATACATACATACATACTGGGTCATAAGACCACTGAAATCCACGGGGTTATAAGACGATATTATTGTTCTTTTGTTTTCTAAAAATAGCCGATGTGTCGACGGGTTTTTAACCCCCGACAAAAAAGAGGGGTGTTATAAGTTTAGGGTGTGTATCTGTGTATCTGTGTATCTGTATGTCTGTCTGTGGCATCGTAGCTCTCAAACGAATGGACCGATTTGGACGCGGTTTTTTTTCTTTGAAAGCTGATGTGACTGCGATGGTTCTTAGCTATAATTTATGAAGATCTGTTCAGGCGTTTGAGGTTTATCAGCTCATTTCCAACTTAAAAAATCTGATTGACTTTAAATTTGGTGTACTGTGACATTCAATATATTTGTAAACATGAGCTGATGCTGCGGCATCAAGTAGTCTGCGGGATACCCAACTCCTTAGCAACGTATAGCAGATATAGTGTGTTTGGGCTCATAAGGATGGGCTCAACGAGTAGGTGATAGATAGTTAATTATCAAGGCCCCATGATGGAGAATAAAGTAATTTAAAAAGTTTGAAATAAAAATTAAATTAAAATTTAAATAACCCCCGACACAAAAAATCTCCAAAAAGTTAAATAATAATAGTGTCTTTGTCGTTTAAGTACCTACTAATATTTTGACACAAGCGTCCTCACGTCGGGGGACCGAACTCCGGACCAGGGAGATGAAAGTACTTCTTTAGCGGTCCCCCGACGCGACGACGGTTGGGTCAAAATATTACTAGGTACTTAAACGACAAAGACACTATTATTATTTAACTTTTTGGAGATTTTTTGTGTCGGGGGTTATTTAAATTTTAATTTAATTTTTATTTAATACATCAATGGTCGACACGGATAATCTTCGATTTTATCATCACTGAATTATTAAATGAGATTGAAAATGCGGCGATAGCCTAGTGGGGAGCAGAATGGACTGGCGAGACGAATGTCCGCAGGTTCAAAAACGCAAGGGGACGCACGTCTGTCTTTAAAAAAAAATGTGTGTATTATTTGTGAATTATCGCTCGTTTTAACGATGAAGGAAAACGTCGTGAGGAAACCTGCATGTCTGAGAAGTTCTCTGAATTTCGAAGGTATGTGAAGACTGCCAACCCGATCAAGAGAAAATAAACAACGCCATGTTCATTTATTAAAATTACAAATAAAATGTGAAAATGAATTTTCTTCGCAATTTCCTTAATCGTAAACTTTTTCCATATTTTTATAGTTATTCTGCTATTCGGAAGGGATAATAATAAAAATAATAATTAATAATAATAATAATAATAAGCCCCCTAAAATCCAACCACACGTCCTGATCGACCACCTGATCACGTGGGGGGCGGACACACGATTTAAATTTACTGGCGTGGCTAACGTGGCAATGGTAACCCAATTTATGGAGAATGGAAAGTAAGAGATACAATTTACGGTCGCTACCCGGGGGTCGCCGGGGCGCACCTGGAGCCGACGCTGGGTGCTTCAGTTCGGGTAACGTTGGCGATGCGGGATTGAGCAGGCGGATCCCCATCGATAAGTATATTGCAGCCGAAGGGCCGCTACCCGAGGGTCGTCGGGGCTCGTCCAGTGCCGGCGCTGGATGTGGCAGTCATGCGAACACCGGCCGCGGAGGTTTACGCAATCGGGCCTTTACTCGTAAACCTAGCACCGCCACAACCTTTAATGGGTCTGACCCAGTGCCGGATTAAGCAAGCGCGGGGCCCGTAGCAAATTCTTTCAAAGAGTCCTTGATCTGCTATGGGTTCTTAAGTATAAAGTGGTGAAGATACAATTCAATGCTCAATACGTTTATTTGCTATCTATAGATTACAATTTTGTGGGTTTTTTTTTTCTTTGTTTATGGCCTGACTGCCAGGAGCCTGACGCGAGTCGGCTTTTCTGGCCACACCGGTCTTTAGGGTAAACGCAGAAGGCGCTCGCAACCCTTTGAATTAAGTGACCATGCTGAGGGCAACCCACTAACGGGTTACGAACCTTGGCTCAGGACGGCCACTGAGAGAGGATGAGCCATCAACGATTGGGAAAAGATTGGTTTTTAGGCCTAATCCTATTAGATTGTGTTGTCATCGGCACGCGGGCCGGAACTGCTAGGGGGTCGGGGGGGGGGGGGAGGCGACGGGGAACGCGGCGAGGTCCTCGTCGGCGAGGACGGAACTGCGGTCTTGTGGAGTGTTGGAGTTTCAAGAACTCGTTCTTACGGCAGATGGCCAGAGTGATTTCGTCATTTGGATCGGTTAATACGGAACGCGGCCGTCCCCATTTGGCGCGGTCGAATGGAGTATATATTGACGCTTTACGGACTAAAGTGTTTGGGTGATTTACCACCCGATCGAAGTAGCGTCTGCTGGCCATATGCATGAAATGCCTGATGATCGGCATTTTGGTGTCCACGTGGAGGTTGCGTTTGCGAACGTACCACAGAGCACCAAGAGCATGTCTATGCATTCTATTTTGTAAGACCTGCATACGCTGAAAACGAGCAGGCGGTAAATGGCCGAATACGGGCGATGTGTACGTCATGATAGATCGAATGTAAGTCATAAAGATCTTAATCTTGTTGCGGATTGACATTTTACTTTTCCTGTTTAAGAGCCAATGCAATTGGCCCATAGCGAATGCGGCTCGCGCGCGTACCGCGTTTATATGGGCGATGAAGGTCAACCTCTGATCAAGGGTAACTCCTAGATATTTGGCTGTGTCCGTCCAGGGGGTGACCTGGTTGGACATGCGGACTGAGGTGTGGGGTACATGGACCCTCTTTTTCTTAGTGAAAAGGATAGCCTAACTTTTGGTGGGATTGACGGTGATTCGCCATTTGCGGAACCACTCGCCGAGCTTGTCGGAGCTGCAAAGTGCGCACCAGGTTGTCGGGGTCTCTACGTGAGGCGTAGATTGCGGTGTCGTCCGCGAAGAGCGCCAGTTGGGCGTTCCTTGGTTTGGGGATATCACTGGTATACAGCGAGAAAAGAAAGGGGGAGAGGGCAGAGCCTTGCGGGACTCCGGCCGCGGTGGAGTGTCGGGAAGAGAGAGTTCCGCAAGGCTCTGCCCTCTCCCCCTTTCTTTTCTCGCTGTCAGTTTCCACGCGATATTTTAAACCGCGATTCGACAGGAAATCTCGTATGATGTGCACGAGTTGAGTGGACACGTTGAGAATGTACAGCTTGAAAAGCAAGTCGTTGTGCGACACCCTGTCGACTGCTTTTTAAATATCGAAGAAAAGAGTACCGGTAGGCATGCCGATTCGAAACTTGTCGTGAACGTGCTCCGTGATGCGGAGCACCTGATTCACCCAACTGTGTCTAGCTCGAAAACCAAACTGTTCCGGAGAGATTACGTTGTGATTGTGGGCGACTATTTAGAGGCGGTCGAGGACGATCCGCTCGTAAATTTCGCCCAGCGTACTGAGCACGTTTATAAAAATAATAATAATAGCCTTTATTAACAATCATAGTTACATTTTTTTTGTTTCTACGTACACACACTAAGTATATTATTATGTAACTAAGTAAATACTAATGTTCGTATTAGACACCGGTTTCTTGATTGTCTTGCTTTTCAGCATAGGTCTCCCCAAGTGTTAGTTAGTTAGTTAGTTCTCCACAAGAATCTATCTCTTGCTTTCCTCATCCATAATGCACCTGCCACTTTTTTGATATCATCTTCCCATCTACAATACTGTCTCCCTTTACTTCTCTTTTTATATCTAGGGCACCATTCTGTCACTTCTTTGGCCCACTTATCTGTCTTACTTCTTATTAAATGACCACACCATTTCCATTTTAGTTATTTCCTATTAAGCTCAACAACGTTACTGAATTGGAATATGTAAACGATTATACCTATCTTGGCCAAATTATATATCCCACAGACCTCACTACAAAAGAAGTCCAAAACAGAATAAATATAGGATGGAAAAGGTACTGGGCACTAAAAGATGTCATGAAAAACTCGGCTATACCAATCGAGGGATAAAAGAAAATATTTAACTCATGTGTTCTACCAGGAATGACCTATGGATGTCAGACATGGAGTTGTACAAAGAAAAATATGAAATCACTAGAAACTTGTCAACACAGAATGGAAAGGAGCATATCTATACTAATATTATAAAGCTGAAGAGTTTGTTTGTTTGAACGCGCTTATCTCAGGAACTACTGGTTCGAATTGAAAAATTATTTTTGTGTTGAATAGACCATTTATCGAGGAAGGCTTTAGGTTATATAACATCACGATGCAACTATTAGGAGCGAAGAAATAATGGAAATAGTGAAAAAACGGGGAAAATTATTCATCCTTGAAGGCTTCCATTGCGTGCGCTGCGAAAACGGTTCAAGATACCAAAAATATATGTATGAAAGAATTATTCCTCTTGAAATGATCTAAAAAAATGTCCGGGACAGTATATGTCTATCTTTTAAGATTAACTCTCTAAAACCGTTTTTATGGTAATCAAATTTGGTAAAAATTAATGCATTATTTGTGTAGAGATGTATCAACGTCATAATATTAATCTTTATCCAAATAAATGTGTTGGATAGAGTGATTCAACGGGAAGGTTTTTATGTATGTACTTTTAGCCCGGAAAAACTTATTAACGCGGGCGAAGCCGTGGGCAAAAGCTAGTTTAACATAAAATTAAGAGATAAAGTTCGGTTAAAAACTATAAGAAAACAAACTGAGATTATAGATATAAAATACCAAATCAAATAACTAAAATGGAAATGGTGTGGTCATTTAATAAGAAGTAAGACAGATAAGTGGGCCAAAGAATTCACTGAGCACGCTTATTGATCTATAAGTCGATTGTTCGGATGCGGGTTTTCCCGGCTTATGAATACCTATTACAACTGCCTCTTTCCAAACCTCTGGGAAGAGGCAGTTTCGAAAAGCGGCGTTATAGATGGCGGTTAGAATTTTGACTAGATGCTCCGGGAGCATCTTAAGCATGCGGGTGGGGATCTGGTCGCCCCCGGGGGCTTTGCGACGTTTGAGTGCCTTGATCAGATCGATGACTTCTTCGATCGTCACCGGTGCAAGGGGGTCGGGCGGTGGCGGGTCGACGTCCGGGTCGACGCTGGCGTTGTCGTTTTGGTGTTGGTTTAGCGGTCGCGAAATAGAGACTGGCGGTGGCCAGACCGCGTTCCTACTTTCGACGAGTGAATTAACCGCAACAAGATCGTCGTGGTCTACAGGTATTGTTGAGAGGGAACATTGAGCCTCCAGGCTGTCGGCTAGTAGCTCCGCTTTCTCGTCGTCATCAAACACCGGGCGTTGATTTGGACGATTGAGCGGAGGCATGGAGGTCACATCGTTTCTCCTGAAGGAACGAACCAGCTGCCAGAAGGCCATGTGAGTCATTCGGATTTCGTCTAGACGAGTTACCCATCACGAATCGACGACCTCTTTTATGCGACGTCTAACTTCGCGTTGGAGGTAGCGCGCAAGATGTCGTCGTCCCGGGGCCCTGCCTCGTCGCGGGTAATTAATAGTGTAGTAATTACTATAGGCGCTGTTAGGCTCTGACAAGTACAAAAGGCCTGAGAAATCGAGCTATTTTAATTCTGCGACACATCCACACTAAGTGTTGGGTAAGAGTGGTTTCATATATGGCAGACTTTTTGTAGAGCTGATTATCAGGCCGACTGAAATTCTACACGTTTATACAAGCAACTTTTTGTAGAATTTGTGCGTTTACCGCATGAAATTATTTAAATTATTTACGCCAAGAAAATAGTCAGGTACCGATAGTCTGACGTGGATTGTCTTAGTAGGAAAAGTTGTAATGTTTCACGTTTTTGTGATATCAAAAAAAATCAACATCTTAATAAGTTTCACTCAAAAAATTACGCTCAGGCAGAGATGAATGGGTTTAAATATGCGGGGCCCCCTTTCGCGCGGGGCCCGTAGCAATTGCTACTCTTGCTACGTGGTTGATCCGGCACTGGTCTGACCCATCATTTAGCCCGTCATCCACACCATCTTCGATCAGTTCCCATACGTCGAGGGGTGTTGCGCAGGAGACACTGTCTGTCGATAACCCGGCGCCCACCACCAGTACCACTATGACACGTAGGAAATGGAGCTCTGATATGAACGATTTTATCCTACGAACATATCTTCATTTAACATCTATGGGAACCGATACCAAAACTTATCTAGAACCGTTGCACTCAAAATTTCAAGAAAAATATCCTTACATGACAGTTAGTAGACAAAGATTAGGGGATCAACGAAGAGCAATTGAACGTAATAAACTACTTCCACAAAAAACTATAGATAATATCTATAAAGAAGTAAAAGAAGATTTAGAAAATACCCAAACACAAATACAACAGACTCAACAAAATTCATCACACTTAAACAGACAGGGAACACAACAATCTGGACAACGCATGAGGTGGACAACCGAGTATAATGAGTCTATCATCACAGCATATTACAAAATTACCAAGTTAGAAACAGACAAAACATCCTACAGGACATCATTACACCAACATTTCATTACTGCCTTCCCACATTTGGCACATGTTAGCGAACAGCGCGTCTCAGACCAGAGAAGAGCTATAATTAACAATAATATGATTTCCCCCGAAAGAATTGCAGCAATAAAAGAACAAGTAACTCAGGAACTACAAATTAATGATTTTGAACCCCACACAAATTTGACAGAACATAATACAGCACAGGACACGCCAAATTTAATTACAGATAATTTTGCACTTCATGAAAGTGATTTTCTTCATAATATACATCCAAATTGCTTTACAGAAACCGTATCAACAGAAATCATAGTACAAGAAGTAGATGAATGTAACCAAGAAATAGACGATATATTTCGCCAAGCATTTGAATTCTTTACGGATACTGATCCAATCAATAGACCATTTATTCCCAAACAAAAATCATCTAAAAAATTTATCCAAATCGTAAA
Organism: Lapara coniferarum; assembly: GCA_949316025.1. NCBI lineage: Eukaryota > Metazoa > Arthropoda > Insecta > Lepidoptera > Sphingidae > Lapara > Lapara coniferarum. Next base: position 6,063,722 of record OX438934.1, on the reverse strand, counting down.
TTACATTAACAATAAGATTATACCACAAAAAGTAAACAATGACACGGACTACAAATATTTACAGACGGTTTTATACTGCTCTGCATGGACCGCTGCAAAAGCCAACGGTAGCAAGTTAAACACTGCAAATTCTAGTAACCCTGATGGTAACCGATCCAAACGCCTTAAGCCACATTGGCAAAGACGTCTAGAAAGAAAAATAGCAGATCTACGAGCTAATATTAGCAGGCTAACGCATTACATAAGAGGTATCAGAAGCGAGTATTTGAATCAACAAGTACAAAACATTTTTACACAGTACAGAACTCACACAATCCACGAGGAACCTAATACACAATTATCTCATTTCCTTGACACACTGAAACAGAAACTAACAATAGCCAGTAATCGACTTAATAGATACAAACAATGTACACTCCGTAAAACACAAAATAATGATTTTAACAATAATGAAAGAAAGTTTTATCGTACATTAAGCTCCATAACAAACAGTCAAACCATACACACTACAGGTACACATAATTTATTAACAACTGACCCAAAACGATTGCAAGATTATTGGGCTAACATTTGGTCAAAACCCGTCCAATATAATGCAGAGGCTGACTGGATCAAAATAGAACAAGATAATCACAGTAGCACACCATCTATGCAATACGAAAGAATCTCCTTACAGACATACCAAAATGTTATCAACAAGCTTCATAATTGGAAAACTCCTGGATCAGATCACATTCACAACTTTTGGTATAAAAAATTTACACACATACAACCCTACATCTATAACCACATAAATAAATTCATTAGAAACCCAGAAAAAATGCCATCATATGAATGAAATCCTCCTAGCCAGTTTCGGCCACGGCGGCCAATCTCAACGGAGATCAGCCAGGTACGCAGGAGATATTATAGTGCACAAGTGTGTGCGCAATACACAGGTGCACTCGCTATTCCTTCACTCTCATAGTCCGGTGAGACGGCAATCCGACATGACCGGAGAGAGATCAGGCGCAGGACCAACGGCTTTACGTGCTTTCCGAGGCACGGGGGTATCACACCGCCAACTTCCTGACTCCGAGCTGCGACTGAGTAAATTTTAAGATGGAAAAACCCAGTCACAATTTATTTTTTTGGCTCGACCCGGGATTCGAACCCAGGACCTCAGCGCGCAAATCGTACTCGTAATGCGTACGCAATACCACTACGCCACCGAGGCAGTCGAGGCAGCCATCATATATAACAATGGGGAATACTTATATGCTTCCAAAAGACCAAAATGATACAGCCAACCCAGCAAAATATAGACCCATAACTTGCCTCCAGACAATATATAAAATAATTACAGCCTGCCTCTCAGAACTAATTCACACTCATCTTACTAATCATAACATACTAACTGAACAACAAAAAGGTTGTAGGAAATTTAGTCAGGGGTGCAAGGAACAGGTCACAATTGACTCGGTTATTTTGAATCACGCACAAAAATATAAAGAAGATCTATATACCACATATATTGATTATAAAAAAGCCTTTGATTCAGTCCCACATTCATGGTTATTTTCAGTACTGCGCACTTACAAAATTCACCCCCAGTTAATTACTTTCTTGCAAACCACGGCTGCACATTGGTCAACTCGCCTCCAGTTAAAATCGCCTAATGGTACTTTAGTGACTGACCCCATCAAAATTAAAAGAGGAATATTCCAAGGCGACGCACTCAGCCCGCTGTGGTTTTGTATTGCTTTAAACCCCCTCTCCAATATGTTAAACTCCATAGATATCGGATATGCTCTCGATTATAAAGAAACTGACGGACAGACCAACTTCAATTTTAAACTAAATCATCTTCTATACATGGATGACATTAAATTATACGCACAATCTTCTTCTGATATAGATGAACTAGTATACCAAACTCAGAAATTCTCATATGATATTAATATGGAATTCGGCATTGATAAATGCAGAAATAATTCTATCAGAGCGGGACACTTTCATAACCACTCTTGCCAACTACAGACAGGTCAGACCATCCTATCACTTACTGAGTACGAAACCTATAAATACTTAGGGTTTCATCAGGCTCGTCAAGTTCTTCAAAAAGAAACGAAAGCAAAACTCTCACAGGCATTTAAATACAGACTTAATTCAGTTTTAAAAACCCAACTTAATTCTAAACATATCTTTAAAGCTATAAATACATACGCTATCCCAGTTTTAACATACTCGTTCGGCATTATTAAATGGTCAAAATCAGATCTTAAAAATCTCCAACGAGTCATTAATGTAACACTTACAAAACACAGAAAACACCATCCCCGAGCCTGTGTTCAAAGGCAAACTGTTACACGTAGAGAAGGTGGTAGAGGCCTCATAGACATCCATAACCTCCATAGTAAACAAATAACATCACTCAGACATTACTTCCACAATAAACAAATCAACTCACAACTACATACATCAATAGTGTTTAATGATACTAAGTTTACACCCCTTAATTTGCGTGATCCATGTACCCAGCCGAGTGAAACCACAGTAGATAACCCGTCTAAAATAGCGGAATGGACCCGGAAAGCTCTCCATGGAAGATACCGTCTCGATCTGAGCCAGCCAAACGTCGACAAAGATGCGTCGAACGAGTGGCTCGTCCGAGGCGGGCTCTTCCCTGAGACTGAAGGGTTTATGATCGCTATACAGGACCAGGTAATAGAGACGCGTAACTACCAAAAATATATCATAAAAGCTAATAACCTTCCAACTGATATGTGTAGAAGATGCAATAGCTCCTCGGAGACAATCCAACATATTACAGGTGCGTGCAAATCCATAGTCCAAACGGACTACAAACACAGACATGATCAAGTTGCCCATATAATCCATCAGAACTTAGCTCTCAAGTATAACCTCATACCCGTATCTACACCCTATTACAAATACTCACCGGCAGTTATATTAGAAAACACAAAATATAAACTTTACTTCGATCGAGCCATACTCACAGATAGAACTATACATTACAATAGACCAGATATAATATTAATTGACAAAACACAAAAAACAGCTTACATTATAGACATAGCGATACCAAACACCCACAACATACAATCCACAATAGCCGAAAAGCTTTCTAAATACGTAGAACTCAAAGACGAAGTTATACGAATGTGGCGTCTTCAAAAAGCATTAATAGTTCCAGTAGTTTTATCAACCACAGGCGTAATCCCTACACAGCTCCACAACTCTCTACAGACACTCCACCTTCCAAAATTCACGTACATCACCCTTCAAAAAGCAGTCATCCTCAACACTTGCCGCATTGTAAGAAAATTCCTTCAGATAGACCACGACTGAGTCTCCTTTTCCTTCCGCGCTACACACAATATTTTATGTCCTAAATGTTGCTGCAGACTTGGCTTAGGCCCGTCCGCATCAAGCAACCCGGTCTATGAGCCGAGATTCAGTAGTGATACAAAAAATAATAATAATAATCTGGCAACACATAGCGTCAACTGTTGAATATATAAAAATTTTTGAAATATTTATAATTTGTGATATATACCCACTTATAATCATTTATTTTATGCACAATAGTTTACAATCAATAATACAAAATGTTTTCATCACAGTGAAATAACAAATAAGCAAATAATATATCAAATTTATAAAAGAAAATTTTACAACAAAATGACAACGTCAAAAAAATATTGTGGTGAAGAAATATCTGTGTATTCAACATATAGCTGCATTTTAACGGATGACGACAATTAGAGCCAGAAAGAACATAATATGCGCACGACCAAGATCATCCAGCTCGTCGAGCTCCGCGTCATGGGCGTCGGCTTCGGAAGTTTTCGAAGCGTCGCCAGAAGTCGACGCGTTAAGCCAACGTGACGAGCTGCAGTCGTCCCCGCCGCCACCAAGACCAGTGCGACGAAGAGGACGACAACCCCCTCCAGTGGTGGGCTTGGGACCTGTGGGGCCGTGTGCCTCGCCTTCGGTCCCCGCTACCGGTGGAATAGTGCGCCGCATGAGATGGACTCAAGCAATTAATGAAAATGTCATGCGGGCCTATTTTGGGGCAACAAATGGAGGAACCAAACTCACAGCGTATCGTGCTCAGATGCTCTCTCTGTTTCAGGCTTTGGAACCTACGATCAATGTGTCATCTCAGCGATTGTCGGATCAGGTGCGGTACATCCAACGACGCAACGTGTTGAATGATGAAGCACTTGAGCGGCTGCGTGCAGACTTGTGTGTTGTCCAAGACACTATCTCGCCTGTCCTAACCCAGCGAGCGCCTGACATAACAAACACACCTACCGCTGAAGTTGAGCGGGAGGATGGCTTGGACAATATCGTAAGTCCCCACGACGAACAGCGTTTGAGAGGGGCTTTGGAGAGTGCGATTTTGGAATTTAAATCGACTTCTACATCGTATAGACCGAAGGTGCCACGTTTGCCAACGCATAAAAAAAATTTGGCACTGATGGGAGCGTTGGACTCCATGTTGGTTACATACATGGAGTCCAGTCGGGACCTTGTTGATACGCATTCGATCCTTTACTGCGCGGCCGTCGCAGCATGTCGGGTGGCTAATGTTAAATTTTCTAATACAAATAGAATCACTCGGGATGTTGCGACCATGCCTGCATGGCAACATAGGATCGAGAAGCGTATCAACTGGGCCCGAACTCTCATCGGCAAGCTCATTTCCTTTCAAGGAGGAAATTGTAGACCGAAGATTATGCGTTTTGTGACCCAGGCCTTTTCTGGGACCAATATTAGTCCCCAGGACTATAGGCTTTGGGTCGCAGAACGCATAGACTTCTTTAAACAAAAAGTTTATGCGTGGGCAAGCCGCATTCGTCGTTATAGGAGGCGATGGGAACGATTCCAGCAGAATCGTACTTTTCAAAGCGATCAAAAGAGAGTTTATAGATGTTGGGAGGATTCTCCTCAAGGTGTGGTGGATGGGCGGCTGCCTGATGCTCACGATATGCGTGATTATTGGAAGAATATCTGGTCGTCGTCTATCCCCCATACTGAAGCCCCTTGGTTTGGTGTTGTAGAACGAGCTTGCGAGGCAATACCGGCCATGGAAACCATTTCAATTAGCCCAGAGGATGTTCTGGCAGCGATCCGTCCGACACAAAATTGGAAGTCTCCTGGCTCGGACGGTCTGCAGAATTTCTGGTTGAAATGGTTTCCCAGTTCGCATGCTCGTTTGGCAGCACAGTTTCAGGATGCGCTAGATAGAGGATCGCTTCCAACATTTATGACGACAGGTGTCACTCACTTGCTCTTTAAATCCGGCTGTACCACGGACCCGAAAAACTATAGACCCATAACATGCCTTCCAACCATTTATAAAGTTCTAACATCCATATTAAGATCAAAAATTGCAAATCATTTCGCTATCAATAATATTCTTTTTCCTGGCCAAACAGGATGCAAAATTGGGTCACGTGGTACGAAGGAGCTCCTTCTCATTGACATGACCATTTGCCAACAGGCTCGTCACAATCGAAGGAATTTATCGGCTGCCTGGATTGACTATAAGAAAGCCTATGATTCGGTGCCCCATACTTGGCTCATGAGGGTGTTGAATTTGTATAAGATCGATACAAATTTATGCACCTTTCTTGGGTCATGTATGGGACAATGGACCACTTGCCTTAGGTATCCAGGTAGTACGAGTCCTCTTGATTGTGATGAGCCAATTAGAATCAAGCGGGGTATATTCCAGGGTGATAGTCTGAGTCCGTTGTGGTTCTGTATGGCCCTGAATCCTCTCAGTACTCTGTTGTTGGATTCAGGGTTAGGATACCGTCTACGGAGAGGGAGTGAGCCTATATCTCACTTGCTTTACATGGATGATCTCAAGTTGTTTGCATCAAAACAATCGGAATTGATTGAGTTGTTAAAAATAACTGAAACATTTAGCAACTCAATCAACATGGAGTTTGGTGTAGATAAATGTGCGGTTATCCATGTGAAGCGAGGAGAGGTTGTGGTCTCTGATGACCTACAAGTCTCAGAGACTGTAAGACTTAGATCCCTTTCTGAGACGGAAACCTACAAATATCTGGGTATGCCTGAGGCACTGGGTATTATGGGTGCCGACGTAAAACAATCGGTGAGGGAACGTTTCTTCGGCCGTCTGACAAAAGTACTTAACAGTTTTTTGTCAGGTGGAAACAAGATCCGTGCTTTCAACGGTTGGGTTATGCCTGTACTCATGTACTCTTTTGGCATACTCAGATGGACTCAGACCGAATTGGACGCCCTGGATCTAAAGGTCCGGACCCTACTGACTACACATCGTATGCATCACCCACGATCGTCAGTGATGAGATTGTACATCCCGCGGAGATGCGGGGGCCGAGGCTTACTTAATGCTAAGGACTTGCATAACCGCGAGATATGCAATCTCAGGGATTATTTCCTCCACAGCGAAGTGGGCATGCATAAGGTTGTAGTCATGGTGGATAAAGGATTTACCCCGCTTTCCTTGGCAAATGAGAACTGGCGAAAACCTATGGCGATGGGCATTAAGGAACGCGAAGAGATATGGAAGAGCAAAGAATTACATGGTCGGTTCTATCGGGCCCTTCACGGGCCTGATGTGGACCAGCTTGCATCCGTATCTTGGCTACGTTTTGGTAACCTTTTTGGGGAAACTGAGGGTTTTGTCTTTGCAATTATGGACGAAGTTATGAAGACGAACAATTATAGGAAATACATCATGAAGGACGGTACGGTCGACATCTGTCGGGCATGCGACCGTCCTGGTGAGTCAATCAGGCATGTGATTTCCGGTTGTTCGTATCTTGCTAACGGCGAGTACTTGCATAGACATAACCTAGTAGCCAAGATCATACACCAGCAAGTTGCTCTTCGGTATGGTCTTGTGACTCCTGAAGTGCCATATTACCAGTATATGCCTCAACCAGTTCTCGAAAATGATCATGCAACGCTGTACTGGGATCGATCTATTATCACGGACAGGACTATTGTTGCCAATAAGCCTGATATTGTAATAGTAGATCGATTGGCGCGCCGCGCAATACTTGTTGACGTCACCATTCCACATGACGATAACCTTGTTAAGGCTGAAAAGGACAAAATGTCTAAATATTTAAATTTGGCACATGAAATTACTGACATGTGGGATGTGGACTCCACAATTATTGTTCCGATTGTCGTTTCTGCTCATGGGTTGATACCGAAGAGTCTCGACCAACACCTCCAGAGGCTCTCAATTGGTCGTTGGGTCAAGAGCCAGATGCAGAAAGCAGTACTTCTGGACACGGCACGCATTGTGAGGAGATTCCTCACTTTGAATCCCTGACCACCGGTGGCTTGGGTCTTGAGCCTCGCCATCGATGGGTGATTCACTTTTTTTATATTTTTATATGTATAAATGTTTTTTTTATGTATAAAAATGTAAAAAAAAAGAAAAATTAGAAATAAAGAGAAATAATAATAATAATAAAGCCTTTATTTCCATGCAGTTTAAAACATATGAAAAAATAAATTATTTTTGTGGGTTAATATTATGCTTACGACATGGCCCCATTCCGGGTATAGGCCTCCTCCAACTGTTTCCAGTGTTTTCTATTTTTTGCTTTCAACGTCCAGTTTTTACCTGCTATTCTTTGAATTTCGTCGATCCAGCGATCTTTGGGTCTCCCTTTACTCCTTTTTCCGCTTGGACCCGTCCATTCGGTGACTCGTTTTGTCCATCTTCTGTCTGTAGTCCGGGCAATGTGTCCCGCCCATCTCCATTTAAGTTGTTGTGCGTGTTAGACTGCGTCTATTAATTTGGTTTTTTCTCGAATATTAGAGCTCTTACATTTGTCAATAATACCTAGTATACTCCGTTCGATAGCGCGCTGGCACGAACGAATTTTATTTTTCGTTTTATTTTTAAAAACCCACGTTTGTGCTCCGTATGATAGACAAGGCAACAAGCACGAATCTATTACTTTCTTCTTTAGTCTTAGCGGGAGTTTTGCTTTTAAAATTTCTTTTAGACTCCAGTACTTTTTCCAAGTCATGTTGATACGGCGCTCTAGTTCGTCTTCGTGTCGTGACTTTTTGAATGAAATTTGTCGGAAGGGATATAAATCCAAAAAATCAAAGAACCTGATAATCGGTTTGGCCGTTCTCGAGTTATAAATGGTGTAACTAACACATCTTTCTTTTATATATTATCCACTTGCACGTCCGTGGATAGTATAGTATCCAAAAAAATATGCCGTCGTCCGTCCTAGATACTATACTATCCAATACGACACGTTGTAATTATTGCCATCTTACATGAATATTTAAAACTAAATGAACGTTGTTCTTTAAAAAAATGATTGCCTATGAAATATTTCACTAGAAAAAACAGAAGAGGGCAGTGTAATGTGTTTGAGTGCGTAGAAATATTTTTTTTAACTTCAGTCCACGCGTCACAGTGTTTTTATGCTTATTGTTTTGGATCACCAGTGATTTGTCGTCAATATTTCGTTGTTTTTTACTTAATTCTTACATAATTGAACATCAAAATGAACTTTAATTTTCTCCAAAATTTAGTCCTTAACCAGCATGGTCAATGAAGTGTACGTTTGTTACACATATCCTTTACCACATCTTTAATACCTTCCCTAAAAGTAATAATATCCTTTGGGAAATTTCGGTGGAAACTGGTATTAAACTGACAAACATACCAACCTGTTTATGTTGTATAATTGTGTTTAGAAACGTAATTCGGGACTTCCGTACTAACAAACAAGAAAGATAATTAACTTCCACAAACATAAATAATGCATAAGTTTATGAAGCCATGACCGTAATTGAACAAGCAATTGTTAACACAGATTACACTGTGTATCAGATTTTATAATTTATTATGTTTGCTTGCGCGGATAGCAAGTAAATATTCGAATAATAAAGAGGACGATAGCCTAGTTGGGAATAGAACGGTCTGCCGAGACAATGTCCCAAGGTTCAAAACCCAACGCACACATCTCTGACTTTTCGAAGCTATGTATGTATTGTTTATCAATTCCCTTTGTGTAGAGAGGGCCGGGCTCTTCTGGTATTATTATTATGTTGTATCTTTCCTGTGGGAAATCACGGCACGAAGACCGGTCCTTTTGGAAGGCTTGCGTGGGGATATGGATCCAACACGTAGAGGGCCCTTTAAGATACATTACTGTAGTTGGGATGTGTACGCCTAACGGGTACTCTCTCTGTCTGTACTTAAGGAGGAAATACAGCCAAAGACAGCGCCCGTAAGGCGTAAGGACTATTGCAGAGAAGATGGGAATTATACTGGGTCTATGGATGGGATCTAGATGGACTGGTTGTTGGGCTACTGATTGAGACAACGGGACGCCTGCCAAGTAAAATGTCTCAATCATTTGTATTCAAGGCAGACGGTGACTTGCCCCCCACTAGATGAGCATCCCAAAAAATGGCGTATGCCAAGGACGCAACATCGGTATGGGTGGCTAAAGGGTGTCGAGAGGTGTGCACCGATTTCACCATCGCGGGTCGCTAACGCGTCCCGGAGTGGGTTTCCTCGCTATTATGCAGATTGAGCACTTCCACCCTGGAGCTCAGGTTCTTAGCTCTTGCGATTTCCACCCCTAGCCGGCCAGTTAAGGCAAGCCAAGGGTCAGGGGGTCTCATTTAGCCCCCACGGAATCAGGGTACGCGGTGTCGCCACTCACCGACGGCTCGCCACAAAGCCGCCCCTGCGGGCTTATTATTATTATTATAACGCGAAAGATCGACATTGAAATAAAAGTATGTATGGATTTTTTCGCGACAATTCGTTTAATTTTTACTCATGACGTTTCGAAGACTGCAACCACGGTCACGAAGGAAGCCTGAGTAAATAGCATTATAGATAAATACAGAAAGATAATAAATAACGCTTATCACGTACACTACAATGTCCTTGAATTTAGGTCTAAGACCTCATTTACGGAGACACGAGGTGTCGCGCGTTGCTTTGGACGGGAACCTGCACTGAATACAAACATATGGCGTTGTATGAGTGCGTTCACGGAGAAGCGATTTTACACGCGTTTTCTAGAAATTCTGCGATATTTACGGCGGAGCCCGCGTATGGCAACGACGCGTTCCACGCGGCGTTTATCGCGGCAGCGCACACAGCAGGAATTCCCCGTTCTAGTGACACCCACGGTGCCGCCCGTGACGTCGCAGGTCTTGACACTATGCCTGAATGAAAATATTTATATATTGTTAGCAATTAAATACTTTGTGAGGGTATTTGTGGCGTGACCGGCATAATTTGCTATAAAAGCATAGAATACCTGACAGAACGAGACAGTCCGAAATGCATCAATATATACGCCATTCGACCGCACACATATATATACATATACACACGCACGCACACGTCATCAGCATGACAGTAGTCATGGCTGAGATAGCTAGTGAAAGGCTGGTAGGTTAGGTTAGTTTAGGTTAGGATCTGTATTGTCTTCACCGGTGAGGATCGCGACGCGTTCTTCCCATTATTTTAATGAATAACAATGAAAAAAGTCCTTTATAACTATAAAAAATTTGAGAGTACAACTGTCAAGTAGCACGCCGCGCCGTTAAAATTGACCGCCATTCAATAATTATCGGCTTTTATTTTGTGCTTTGTTTCTGATAATTAGTTGTTAGTATTTGTTTTGTATCGAAAGTGAATTTAATAATTGTAAGTGTTTGTTATTTACTAAGTTTATTTACTATGACTTTTTTAGTAAATAATTTCTTTTAAGTATTTAAAATCAGAAATATTATTTCGTAAAATTCGTGTTTTTTCTATTCGACTGTTCGCTGTTATTGGAAAATAAAGTAACGAGCTACGCGAAGTCTGTAGCTGCGGTGAAAGTTCTAAAATAGACGACGATTATTCGAAAGTAGACGTTGTTCGCAGCTCCGCCCTCGTCAAATACTTGGTGGGCTAAAAGTACTTTGGCCATTCCAAAAAAAAATAAGCTTAATGTTATTCAAGATGTTGATGTTAATCTGTCTTATTTACATTTTCTTCGGTGTACCTATACATCTTTTTTTTGGAACCTTATTCTTTCCGATCGGTTTGATCCTTTGGCATTGCATAGAGATGTAGCATCGCTCTGCATTCTCCATCACATTTACCACGGGGAAGAATTTACTCTGAAGAATTGTTCGGATTTATCCCTGCTGCTGAGTTCCATCACCGTAAGACGCGGCAAAACTCTAAATTCCATCCACATCACCTCGGAGGATGGCAATCCACCACTGTACATTTCAGCCGACATTTTTTGTCACGTACTACAAAACTACGGAACCAATTGCCGCCAGCAGCATTTCCGGACAGATACGACCTGGCGAGCGTATTCCCACTTAAATGGCCGGCAACGCATCTCTATGCTCTCTGGTATTGCCGATGTTCATGAGTGGCGGTGATCACTTACCATCAGATGAACCGTATACTAATTGCTATCTATATCATACAAAAAAGAAAAAAAAACGAGAAAAAAACCGCTGTACCTACAAAAAAATCGATTAAGGTACCTGCCCTTGGCCTTTGGGCCCTATTCCGTCTACGAGGGCATATCCGTATTTACGGACGTACAAATCGAAGGACCGCTTGGAAAGTCATATAGGTAAATAAGGGATTCAACTCTTTTACCAATAGCTATCGGAATAGGCCCTCTAATCTTAGAATACTTTTGTCCCGGTAATCTACTCCTGTAGGGGATATTGGAACTTTTAACCTTATTTTTTTGCATGGCACTTGCGTCGTACAGATAGCGCTACCTATCGCTACAGTGCTCTAGGCATTTTTGTAGTGGGAGAGACTTTTCACGCAAGCAAAGCCGGGAGTAACACCTAGTAATCACTAACCTATTATTCTGAGGTTAATACTTACCACAAAGTCATTGTAGCGTAGGGTAGCCAGCAGCAAGCAAACACCGTTACTATGGTAACCGTCATCCGAAGAGTTCTCCGTCTCGCCCTTGCCAACGGACGCTGATCTGACCGCCGCAGCATCACGCGCCTATGGTCCGACTCGCCACTCATTTCTACAAAATAAAATAACTAAAGATAAAGTCTAAAGTGAGGTTTTAGACTTCAATTTTAAATCTTATTGCGATCAGTTTCTACGCGCTCGAATTAAACATGTAGGTATATAACAAACTAAATTGTGATGTTGAAGTAAACAGCCATGTGATTCCGATATAAACAGATTATAGTGTCATAGTAAATTAGTACTTAATGGTTTAACAAACCATAATTTTAGTGAAATATTTGGGGCAGATTTTGAACGGAATTTACAGAAATTGTTAATTTGATACGTGATTTAACTCATTCTCTCTTGGCAACAATGTACGTAACCTACTTATATTGTAATCATCGAAAAAGCTTGATCGCAAATTACACCATGAATTTGACATTCTTATGAAAAACTGAACAGCTTTTTATTCGTTTTTGTGTATGTTTTTTACCCGACTACGGCGAAGCCAGGAAGGGTAATGAGTTTAGCACCCTATGTATGTATGTTTGTATGTATTTATTTTATGTTCCACTCTAGCGTCGCTCCTATTGAACCGATTTTGACAAGTGAGGTGTCTATCGATGCGTATTTATTGTGCGATGGTTATGTATTTTTCCAATATTTTTATTTGTTAACCAATTACACGTAAAAGAAGAATGGTATTTGAATTTAAGCTAAATATTGAAAGTGTGATTCAATGGAATCGTATACGTTTTATAGAACAATTAAAGTAATGTATATCCATATCCACAGATTTTTCCTTAGCCAAACATTTCTTTTTTATTTTAATTTTATAAAGAAATTCATAATAACATAAAGGTGTGATAATTCTGAAATAAACATAGCAAAATCCAAACAAAAAATATTAACACTTCAGTAATATGTAACTTACTCCATTGTAATAAATTCTTTATTAGGTAGAACAAGAGTATTGACAGAATGGATAGAAACTCTACCTTTTCCTCAGAATATTGCTTTAGTTATTACTAGCTTTTGCCCGCGGCTCCGCCCGCTTTAAAAAGTTTTTCCGGGATAAAAGTCCCGCTTTATATTTTCCCGGGATAAAAAGTAGCCTATGTGTTAATCCAGGACATGATCTACCCGTGTGCCAAATTTCATCGAAATCCGTTCAATAGTTTTTGCGTGAAAGAGGAACAAACATCCTTACATCCATACATCCAAACATCCATAGATTCTTACAAACTTTCGCCTTTATAATATTAGTAGGATAAGTAGGATTAGTAGGATTCTGAGCATTACATTCGTACATTTAATTATTATTATTGCTTATTTTTTTAAACTAGAACTAGCATACGCCCATAGATACATAGCCATGGTTTACAGAATGGAGTATTAGGAGATAATCATGCTGAACAGACCTAGGATTACCTTAGGCAGAAAGGGTTTTTACTAATTCGAGCAAAGCTGATGTCGTGGCGTGTACCCCGAAAGTTCCATTTCGGCTTTATTATAATAAAACGGAAAAAAAAGAAACGCAATGCCATCACAGGAGTTTGTTGCAGCTGCATTACACGATGGTTGCTGCTCAGATATCCTAGATAACACTATACTTGTTTTAGACCATGATTTCAAATAGGAATATTTTCTTGTTTAATATTTTTCGGTTATTCTTTTCGTAGTCGGGTTTCAGCTTTTTTAACTTGTTTTTTATTATTAGTGTTTTTTTTTTATTTTATGAGGGTTTTTGTACTAATTATGAGGACACTTGTACACATGTACTTGCAATACTTGGATTGTTCCAGATATTCCACCATAATTTGTATAAGGGTTAGTGACCACGGATCGATCCAGAAATGTATATCTGAAGTCAATTTTACCTATTCCTATCACTATAATAAATACAGTATACACTTACTCGCGCCTTTTATCCTCGTGAGGGTATGCGTACTAGTGCATCCACATTTGTCCCAGAATGTGATAGGGGGCAAGCCATATCAGCCACAAATTCCAGACTCCGGACTGATGCTGAGTAGTAAAACCTTAAGTCCCTTTACCCTACTTGGGATTCAAACCCGAGTCATTAGCGGGGTAGTTCCGCAATACAACTGCACCTAGGCAGTTAATTTGTAAAATTTTTTGAACAATGCTTCATGTTGTCATATCTATAGGTACTAATATTATAAAGCTGAAGATTTTGTTTGTTTGTTTCTTTGAACGCGCTAATCTCAGGAACTACTGAACCGATTTTGAAAATTCTTTCACTAATAGGAAGCTACATAACTCCTGAGTGCTATAGGATTTTTATCCCGGGAAAATATTTTTGTCCCGGAAAAACTTTTTCACGCGGGCGGAGCCGCGAGAACTACTAGTTAAAAAATAAGCATGACTTTTTAATTTTGTAGAAATATGAAGCTATATTGAATCCAACCAAAAATAATCATTCTCTTCTGCTTCTTCGAAGTCCAAGGCCCTGTACCAATGAAATTAGAATGGAACCAATCCGATTCTATAATCATTCGCAAAAATATGAATCATTTAAATCAGACCACAAAAAATATCGTTGAATAACATTAATTACTAGCTTTTGCCCGCGGCTCCGCCTCCGTTAAAAAGTTTTTCCGGTATAAAAGTTCCGGTTTATATTTTCCCTGGATAAAAAGTAGCCTGTGTATTAATCCAGGACATGATCTACCTGTGTGCCAAATCCGATCAGTATTTTTTGCGTGAAAGAGGAACAAACATCCATACATCCAGACTTCCATACATTCTTACAAACTTTCGCGTTTATAATATTAGTAGCATACCATAAATAAACAACCTGTATTCTTTTGGAGTTGGATACAAAATATATTTAGTTATTACGAGTAACAAGGCCACTAAAATAATCTATCTCTTTTGGGCCTTTCTCAAATAATATTGTTTAACTCTACCTATCGGTATGTATATTAAATTGTCTAAACCGTGTAGTTAATTTTACGAAATTCCCTCGCGTAGAGCACACTATTATGAATGTTTTCGCGTACGCTCGAGGTATTCGCAAATTATTTATAAATTAAAAATATTTAATGAGAAAACATATGAAGGAATAAATAAATGCCTTTACTAGTTATTTCTCAGCTTTTATGGATCAATGTTCCTCATACTAGAGAAAAGATAATTATCATTTTATTATAATTAAATACACCTTACTCTGTTCTAATGAAATCTCAAATACAATTACTCACTTTACATTTAGGTACAATTATTTCCAATCGATTTTGCCGATAAAAGAAAAAGTTAAGCAAGAGTCAAAATATCTGTAAGAAGCCTATATTACGACACAACACACGATACCGCTAAACCGGAAAATTTAATGTTTTTAGTAATTTTTATTATGCACTATCTTTTGCCCGCGGCTTCGCCCGCGTTAATAAGTTTTTCCGGGCTAAAAGTACATAAAAACATTCCCGTTGAATCACTCTTTCTATTAAAAAAACCGCATCAAAATCCGTTGCGTAGTTTTAAAGATCTAGGACAGACAGCGGGAAGCGACTTTGTCTTATACTATGTAGTGATTTTCTGTAAATAAGTTGTAATAAGGGGTAAATAAAAAGAATAGACATTTTAACCCATCAAGCCTCGCTTAAATATATAGATGTATGGGAAAACCCTGTATATAAAGACGCCGGCGACTCCGTCGCGGGGCTTGACGAATCAAATAACAAACAAGAAAAATATCACGAAACACTCACCTGAAGTTTGTTTGGAGTTCTTAAATATCTCGTAAAATATACACACGTAGCAAACACTTATAATCAACAATGGTATAAAGTACATGGCGCACAAACAAAACACATTATACGCTAGTTCTTGGCTCTGGTTTGAGAATGCCTCGAATGACACGCACTGTTCAAAATCTGGTACCTTCGGATGATGCATCACTCTGAACACTAGACTCTGGAACAAAACTGAAGCTTTAGTAAAATATTGCTATTTTTTATTATTAGGTAGGGCGAGCTATTTTTCCATGAGGGAAATGACGAGACGAACATGTCGCTCGCCTGGGTGTCGACTCCCAAAAGCGATATTCGATATATCGCGATATTTGTCGTGTCGAAGCCTACTCTCAGTTACATCGTTTTTACTATCTAAACGATCAACGAACGAACGAAACATATTTGCCAATGTCGTCTGTAAACCTACTCTAAATGGCAACTGTCAGTGACGAACATTTGATTTTGACATCGACTCAAAAATACTTACTAAATAAATATATTTAAATATATTATACCGTCGTTTAAATATATTATAATTTCAAGAAACTTTTAAATTAACGCGCTGTCTCTAACGTAGTGTTTATATTCTCCTTGGCGCTGTCTGCCAACTAATTTAGTGTTGGGTAGGACATACAAGAGGCGGTACATTTGTCCCGTACATGAAGCAAAATGTAAGAGCGGCTCAACATTTTTTATTGTACTACTTCATATTTCATGTCTCGGTAGTCGCGAATTCGTCGTACGCACTATCTACCTCAGAAAAACTATAAGACGGGGTCAGAGAGGGAGCGAAAGGCATGCTACAAATTACAATAGTACGTTATTTTTCAATGAAAATCCTACTAATATTATAAAGGCGAAAGTTTGTAAGAATGTATGGATGTTTAGATGTTTGGATGTCTGGATGTTTGTTCCTCTTTCACGCAAAAACTACTGAACGGATTTCGATGCAATTAGGCACACGGGTAGATCATGTTCTGGATTAACACATAGGGTACTTTTTATCCCGGGAAAATATAAAGCGGGATTTTTATCCCGGATAAACTTTATAAAGCGGGCGGAGCCGCGAGCAAAAGCTAGTATGTCATATTTGTACTCGTTACTTCAAATGTATCACCGAGCTTCATTACGCCTCGCCTCATTTGA
Source organism: Lapara coniferarum (assembly GCA_949316025.1). Classification (NCBI taxonomy): domain Eukaryota; kingdom Metazoa; phylum Arthropoda; class Insecta; order Lepidoptera; family Sphingidae; genus Lapara; species Lapara coniferarum. The sequence continues at coordinate 6,046,808 of OX438934.1, read as the reverse complement.
AGTGGGACATTGTACTGGCTTAGAAAAAGAGGCTAGTCTTACAAACTCTTTTTTTGTGTCGTGTCCTACCCAACTATGAGTATGCGGTATGCCTATTTGTGTGTGTGTTTTTTTTAATAATTTTCCCTTGTAGGGAAGGCAAAGGGTTCACACCCATACAGCCTCGTCTTAAGTGATATTTTTCGTTGGGTTTTTTTTTACCTACGTACTATGTCGTAGTTAAGCAGTGACTAACCAAGACTTTATCATGAAGTTTTGTCGGCAACGAGAAAGCACTTAATTGGCACAGTTGTTTCAATTCACTTCATTTGAGCACTTTCATAGAACTATATTGGATGATATACCACCATAATTATGCAATATAACACCAAATATCACCAATATAATGAATTAAAACAAGAGCACCTCATGACACTTTCGAAGTTCCCGCCAAAACTCCGCCTATCTGTGCCTATAACAAGTTTGTCTTTTTTTATTATTTATTTAAATATTACGGCTCTAGATACTAGTCCATTGAGCCCGTCTTTCATAAATTGTTATCCTTAGTCCTAACTACTATTTCGAAGTAAAGCAGTGGCTACTTTACCAAGACATTATTGAAGAGTTTTGGAAGCGACAAAAATAAATACTTGATTGTCACAGTTATTTCAATTCACTTCATTTGAGCCCTTTAATAGAACTATATTGGATAATATAACACCATAATCTTACTAATATTATAAAGGCGAAAGTTTGTAAGTATGTATGGATGTATGGATGTCTGGATGTATGGATGTATGGATGTTTGTTACTCTTTCACGCAAAAACTACTGAACGGATTTCGATGAAATTTGGCACACGGGTAGATCATGTCCTGGATTAACACATAGGCTACTTTTTATCCCGGGAAAATATAAACCGGGACTTTTATCCCGGAAAAACTTTTTAATGCGGGCGGAGCCGCGGGCAAAAGCTAGTTACGCAATATAACAGTAAGTATTACCAAAATAATGAATTAAAACAAGAGCGCCTCATGACACTTCCAAGTTCCCGCCAAAACTCCCAAGTTTGTCATAACTCCAGTGCTGCCAGATATATGATGGTTGAAGTCGCAAAAACTTCATCGTGAAGTAGCCTAAAGTCGCCGCAATGCATATGGAGAGGCAAAGAAGCAAAAAAAAGTCTTTAATTCCAGATGAATGCTGGCCCAACTCGCCAAAAATTGGCAGTAGCCTAAAGTCGTCCAATTGCGTGGGGATGCGAAGAGCTATTAAAAAGCTCCCCAATTTTACATGTATCGTGTGTAAGGTGATCTGAGTACATGTTTTGTACTATCAAAGTTAAAAATATTAAAAACAAACAATTAAAACAATTAAAAAAAGAAATATTAACATTTAATTTGGACTGGCTGGGTTGCGCAATACATAAGACAAATGTCTGTGATTTTTTTAAAAACTAATTCTAAGATTACACATATACAATTGGTGTAAAATAATTAACAAAATATTAAGGGGGGATATTGAAGAAAAGTATGTATTAAAAATGAGCGGTCCTCCAATAATGGCATATAATAAATGTAAATCACATAAGCTGAGGAATACAAATAAATAATTATTAATCTTTGTTTCATTTTGGACCAAACTCCCTTAATAAGAATTAACAAAAATAATAGTAGTTGGTACAAACACCTATAGGTGCCTACCTACCTATCCTTACATCTGCAACACTAGCGCCGTACGGAGATAGTGCCAAACTTTTTGCCCAACCCTAGTGTCCTATCTGTCTCTAACTAATATTCAGTTATGACAAACTTGGGAGTTTTGGCGGGAACTTCGAAAGTGTCATGAGGTGCTCTTGTTTTAATTCATTATTTTGGTAATACTTAGTGTTATATTGCATAATTATGGTTGTATATTATCCAATATAGTTCTATTAAAGGGCTCAAATGAAGTGAATTGAAATAACTGTGATAATCAAGTATTTATTTTTGTTGCTTCTAAAACTCTTCGATAATGTTTTGGTAAGGTAGCCACTGCTTTACTTCGACATAGTAGTTAGGACTTAAGAGTTAGGACTAACGATAAAAAATTATGAAAGACGGGCTCAATGGACTAGTATCCAGAGCTGTAATATTCAAATAAATAAAAAAAAGACAAACTTGTTATAGTCAGTCCAGTGCTGCCAGATTAGGCGACTTTTCGCCATTTAGGCTATCTTGAAGAGTGTTGGGGTGACCAAAAATTGCGAATGGCGACTGGTCGCCGTTTAGGCTACGCGAATCGTGATTAGTCGCCAATTTAGGCTACTTCGGAAAGTTTGTGTTTTATGCATTGTTTTTGTCGAATTTGAGGATATTTATATAGCTTTGAGGGTACCCCCTTACACACAATCATTGAAAACTGGGGACCTTATTTTTTTTTTGCTCTCCGCGTCCCCACACAAGTGGGCGACTACGGCTACTTCGAATTTTCGCCACGATGGACCAGTAGGAATTAGAAATTGGGGAGGTTTTTTTTTTGCTCCTTCACCTCTCCATATACAAAGAGGCGACTTTTGGGCTACTTCACAATGAATTTTCGGCGACTTCAACCGTCAAACATCTGGCAACACGGTAATATATAGTTATCTGTGCCAATAACGATACTACACTGCTCCGAAAGTATCGCAAACAGCCTACTCTAACAAATGTACGGATACTTTATCGTTTATCGTAACTATAGACTAAGTTTATGTCTTTTATTTCGTTAATCGGAGTGAATGATATTGTGCAAAACTTACAAAAATAAAAATTATCCTTTATGGAGTCACTGTCAAATACGCTGTGAAGTTGACAAGAGTTAATAAATATCAAATAATTAAACTTGTAAACAATATCCTTATTCAAAAATCGAAATAGAACAATTTACTGTATCGTAAGTATCAATTTGTTTGATTGTGTTGTTTTATGTGACTATCATATACATGTAAAAATAATTATTCTTGTGTTGTTGTAGACTACTAACATCGTTAAAACATCAAGTCATTACGCCAGTTGAAAAAAAAGGATTAGTAAATCAATATAACATCTCATACAACAAGAGTCAATCGTCTTCGTTTGTCTTCTCCCACCAACCAAAGTCTCCAATGTAAAAAACATTCAACAAACTTTGCAATCTGCAACAACAACAACAACGTGATATTGGCGGAATAGCTTCATAATCATGCATGTCGCCAGTAACCAAAAAAGAAGAAGAACAGTTACGGTACGTTTCATATATTTAACATTAGGAAATTGCAAAGTTTCCTACAATTTATCATAGCATGATGTGATTTTTTTCTCATACATATTTTATGTTTTTAGTATGTGTCTCAATCATCATCAGTACCAACCAATTATATGTCTCATTCAATTTCCTTCACGAGCATAAAGACATAGCAAAAAGTATACTTTGGATAATTGATGGGAATGCTCAAGCACAGTGGTTGTGGGAGGAAGTTGGTTAGCTTTGAACTGTTTGGATGGCAGAATAAAGTTGAGGCTAAAGGTAATTAATGTTTTATTGATACATTACTTTTATTTCCATGTTGTGCAAATTTATGATAAATTACATTCGAATGTAGACTGACAAGTAATATCTTGCAATATAATTAGCTGTCCGCAAAGACCATATAGAATATAATGGTGGTTTGAATCACATAGAGGACAACTGAATATTCTAAACCCTTAAAGATGTTTGGCCTGGCGTTACAACAATGAAACACATGAGAGTTTATTATAATACATTTAAGATAATTTTACATATTATATTGTCTCTCATATATACATATTTTAATTACAATACTGAATTATATTGTTTAGGTCCTACCCGGTGCTTAATGGGACTGCGGCCAACTCAAGTTCAAAGAAGCACTGTCCAAAAACAATTGTTCCACGTGTAAAGTGAAATAAACAATTTGCATAGAATTATGTGATATTAATGAGAATCTGGAAATCTATAATACTAAATTAATAAAACTTGGTTTGGGTCTGTTAAATTTCTAATTATGTATATTAGTACTTGTGTTCTTAATTTATATAAATTTTTTATAATACTTTAAAATTGACAATATTCTGATATATTTTTTCTACATTTCAATGCATACTAGGCATTTATAGGTAAAGCATTTAACATACTATTGTAAGTTTTTTAACATAATGTAGATAGATAAGTTTTAATGTAATTACTACTGGTTGTCCTAAAACAATAAGTGAATTGTAATAAATCTAGTACAGCTTTTTTAATCCTTTACAGGGAACAATAAATGTTACTTAGTTAACTTTTATTTTTACTTATTTAGCTAATAATACAAAAAATATAAACAGTTAATTAAAATAACAGATGTCTTTTAAAACTAGAAAGTTTACCCGTATTGTTTAAAAAAAGAATCTTTCGATTACCCTTACCGAAAATTAAAACTTCTTTTGGACGTAGATTTGGGGAGTTCGTTAGAGCTCACACTTATAACTCAGTGCTAAGACACTGCAACTTAAAAAGCCTTTCATTACATGAAGCAAATGATGTGATGAGATGACAAAGTGGCTTCTATCTCTGAGCTATTTAGAAACAGAAAATATTTTAAGCTGAATAAACTCACCTATAGGTAATGATCTCAAACAAGACTGATACATATTACTTCACATTAATTATGGTTGAATAAAATTTATGTTATTTTATCTTCCTTTTATTCTTGCCATATGCCTAGTTTTGTTATTGTTTAACATATAATATATATATAAATAAATTAGTATTAAAGTCAGAACTTAAACAAATATTTAGTTATATGATATAAGAGTTTTGTGGAAATATAAAACAAAAATGAAATACATATTGAAATGAAATGAAATGAAATAAATTTGTTCGAACCCATAAAATGTTATACATTATTTAGATTCAGTCAATATTAACTCTACCACCAGTTCGGAAAGCAGTTCTCACTAGAGAAGAACGGGCAAGAAACTCTAGTGTTGCTCTTTTCAAAATCAGTTCAAGGTAAAAAATACAATTCATAATAAAAAAAAAATAACATGATATAAATCTATTTGTTATTTTTGTTTAGAGCAGTTCATTTATATACTCTCAAAAAAGGTAATAAATTTTAAAATCCTATACGAGTGTATAACCCTCTTAGGAATCATGTAATAATTTGGTCTGAAATTCTTGAAGATGTCGTTATTAATCTAAGATTATCCCTAATCCCTAAGTTTGTCCGTAATACTTAGATGTAGTAAGCGAAAAGGGCAGACCAGTCCACACAAGCAGCACCCGTTCACGAGTATGACGCATGTGCCAGCCATCGGCCTCCTCTACCATGTTGCAGGGAAGTGACCGACCCGGCACACGACGCCGCCGCAGGCACAGACAGTTAAGGAGTGTATTATATATAATGTATAGACTCATATTATGGTCCCCAAGATACAGGCACTACCTAGTTTGGGGCCCCCTGCCAAATGTAGTGTTTAATTTTAAACTAGCTGTAAGTACTAACATAATTCTTAGAATACTATGTACTTAATTACTGATGTTCCTACTTCTTTGTCAAAATTGTTTGTGCCAAATAAAATTGTTATTATTATTATTATTTATTATAATTCTACATATACTTATACACTCACGCCTGTTATCCCCGAAGGGGTAGGCAGAGGCGTAACTAGTGCACCCACTTTTCGCCGTTATTCCGTCCCATGATGTGATAGGGGGCGAGCCTATCACCATATCGGGCACAAATTCCAGACTCCGGGCTGATACTGAATAGAAAAACTCAATATCACTGCCCGACCCGGGGATCGAAACCGAGACCTCAGCTTTGCAATCGTACTGTAATACAACTACGCCACAGGGGCAGTTATTATAATTATATTCTTGTTTAATTTTTTTCTTTTTTATTCTTGCTTTACTACAAAGTATTATACCTTATAGAAAATTTAATCATTTTAATTAGATACATCCTCAGCAAACGTAACTAACATTTAAAACAATAAAATCACTGATATGAACTTATTTGCTGCTTTCTTCTTTGATGGAAGGCTACATTTTTATCCCTGTGAACTTTAAAGAAAATCTTGTGATTGTTTCAAAGCAAATAACATCAATTGTGATAATTATTGTTGCTACAAGGTATATGATCCAAGATTGTTTTATTGTACACCAAATTTCGAGAGAATTTACTCGAAAATCACAAACATAACACGTAACGATAATGCTGACGACGCCCTAAAAGGTCTCGTTGCGATTATCGCAAAAATGACGTTTGAGGCGATGTTAAAATCAAATGTTCGTCACTGACGATTACCATTTAGAGTAGGTTCATAGACGACATTGGCAAATAATGATTCGTTCATTCGTTGATCGTTCAGATAGTGGTAGTTTACGATAAAAGATAATGAATCCGAACAATTGTTAGAGTAGGGTATTTGCGATACTTTCGGAGCAGTAGCGTATCGTTTCCGATATATCGTTGTCGATTATCAGAGTAGACCTTCTGATGGTAAGCGATACTACCGCCCATAAACAGTAACTACAGATCTTTTAATAACAAAGTACTGCGTGGTAATCCAATGCGCTAGTCGAATTGAGACATTTGCCTTGAAAAAGACTTACAGGAGGCCTCACATGGTGCAAGCCTTTTGTGCAGGCAACGAATTCTCGCGATCTTTTTTAACTCCCGCCAACTTCCTCTTGAGAAAATTCGTAGCTACCCCAATGGGGCAACGACTAAAAATCACATAAGTCAAGCGGATGGAGCCACCAAAAAGATAGTCTTGGAATACAATTAAAGCTATTAATTTTAAATGTGCAATGTCCTACAACTTCTAAGAATTTGAGGTGACTTAGGGTGGCGGAATTTTTATAACTTTGAAACAGTGAGGGGCTATCGAGGGTCTCTGCTTTGAATCGTTGTTTTTGGGCCCAGCGCGCATTGATGAAATGGTCCGGCAAGGAATTTTTGGGTGGTGCATTACTATACATACCTTATTATAATCGCATTAGGGTGAATTACTATACACCCTAACGCTATTATAATAAATGTGAAAGCTTAATGAAGATAATAGATACATGTTATTATTATGCTTGGAATGCTTCAGTGTGCTGTATAAAAAATTCTGTCAGTCAGTAGTCTGCGCTTGCATGTGGGCAGTGTTCGGCAAAATTTTGTTCGATTACTTGTTTGATTCACCATGGGATGCCTACCCCTTCGGGGATAAAAGGCGTGAGTGTATATGTATGTAGGTTATATAAATCGATATTGCTTTGCACAAAATATGTAGGTATACTGCTTTGCACACTGTGCGTATGTGATGTAAATCCACGAAAATTTGAAAATAAATCAACGAAAATTATGTTTGTAAATGTAGGCGTCTGCACGCTGTACACCGTTTAATTATAATTATTTACCTAATTGTGTTCTTTAATTTCGTTATGAATTTTTAGGTATTGTGTTTACTCTTAGTTAAATTCCTTCAATTGGTTTTAAACCCTATTTAACGGTGATACGTGTGCATTAGCTTATGTAACTGATCTGACTTTGTAAGCAAAAAACTTGAAAAAAAATATGTAAAGATTCACTGGACAAATGATGACAAAAAAGTAAGCCCGGAGTTTCTTTCTGCCTTTCTTCTTCGGGTCGTCATCGCTTAGGTAACTAGTGAAAGGCTGGTAGGTTAGCTAGGCTAGGGCCTGTAGTGTCCTCACCGGTGAGGACCGCGACGCGTTCCTCCCATAATTTTTTTAATAATTGATCTCTTATTTTTTATATCCTCTTTCCTGCCAGCCCGAGCTGGCTTTTAATTTTCGTCTTTTTTTTTTCTCAATAAAATTGTCGGTAGTTATATAAGTGACCTTTTGTATCAATAATAATTATTACAATCAATTTAATGTATGACTTATCATAAGTGCAACTCTGTTCGCCTTCGTGGTGAATAAAGTATTGTTAGGATTCAGTAATTTGTAACGGTTTTTGGAACGTACTGACCTGTTACTAAATTCAGTCAGAATCGTGGAAGTGGTAGTTGGGTGTATAAAAAGGATGCCATATCGATATTCGCTCTCATTCGCTCTCTTTCGCGCTCAGTCTCGCATTAATCTCAGTGGCAGTGGAGTAAGTTGAACATTGATTTTCATACTGGTCGGTTAGTTGCTGATACCTATATTTGTAAAAGTATTTCTGTTAAAAAGTGCTTATGTAAAATGAATGATAAATGTGTTATGTAAAATCAGTAATAAATAGTTTTTATTTAAATCAAAATCGCTTCTGTTTCTTCAGTTTCTAACAGTTTTATATTTTATTTTAAATAAATATACTTACTTGGGGCAAGCTGCACAGTAGTGCAATTATCCAAGCGAGGGACAGCATAGTTTTGCTCCTTTTCCTAGCTACCGGCAACCTCAGCGGGTGTATTATTGCGAAATATCTGGAACAATTTATGTTTTTAATAAACGTTCCTTACATTACAATGCCAGGAATGCTTTCTTTCATGTTCGACTAACGAGGCATGGAACTTGGAAATCCTTGAATGCAAATAGTATATTAACGAGTAAAGATGCAATCGTAGTAAGAGAAAAGGAAAAAAAATCTGAACAAAAAAATTGATTACTTGACTACTTCTTTTAATACATTTATCAAAAATGTGTGGCATCCAAAATCTAACGGTTAAATAAATGTCAAAATTGGGGAATAATTAGTACGTTATAAAGTTTTGAAATTTGGTGGAAGGGGTAGTCAAATGACAGTATTATTACACGGTGATGTCGACGAGTACCGCCGGCCATAACGCTGCGTGCGTGCGAAAGAGATAACGCGATATCCCCTCCACGTCCCCACGTTTGCTCACAACAGTATTCAAAATATGAATAGCTCCTTTATTTTACAATCAATTTTGATGCGGATTTCACAGAAGATTTTTTTTCTGTTACATATAAAATAATTTACAACATCAAACATAGGAAACTACCCTATCAAAGCTATAATCTAAATACAATACTGTATTACAAAGGATATTTACACGAGGAGTCGGCTTCATTACACCAGATTTTAAGCGAAGTGAAGCCCACTTAAAATAATATCGACGATCAACTTTATTTCGAAGGATACAAAGTCAATAATCAATTACTTGGTAAGCCGGTCAATTATCTTCGCCTGTCTAATTGCTCAATCAAATTGTTGGTGTTCTTTTTATGATCAGACAATACCAAATTTAATGTATTTTCAAATTAATATTAAATATCCTTGTTCAATTAAAACATGGTAAATGCATTTTCTTTAATTCTTCCGAAATTCATGTTCATAATGAAACTGATCATCAATTTCATAGAACACAAAAGTACATAAGGCTGTTAGAGCATAACATACTAAAATAAAAATGTAAGTCGTTCTGTAGTAGTTGGCTTTGTCTTGCTATTTCTGACTTCAAGTACACACTCATATTAAAAACATATTTTTCTTAAATATTATAAAATCCCAGCGATATATAGGGGAGACCGGGGATGGTTGGCGATAGGGGCAGGATGAATAACCGTCAATAACTCGAGCTATTTTAAAGTGTTGTGTTGTCCTGATATACACGAAAAACCGTTAACTGTTTACGAATCTTCACCGCAAACGCGACACCGCGGGCGCACGTAATTCGGGAGATAAAACGGTTTATCGAAAAATGATACCTATGAGTAATTATTTATCTCTTAATAATATTTGTATTGAAGCCTTTATACTTGATGCTACGTACTTTCAAGCAATTTAAAGTAAGAGTTTGGTTATTGATGATTATTTTAGTGCAATTTTTTTTACATTTCGACACAGTTTTGAGGTACTCACATGTGGTTGAAATTTAAAAAAGTTGGTTGGGGCTGGTAGACAAACTTTGTATTGGGGCTAGTTGACTACCTACAAAATGTACTATGTAATAATCGACATATTCTTCACATGGAATAAAGTGAGCTTTTTGTCAAATTTATCAAAAGTTTGTTATTTTAAAACCATGTGGATTTACAAAAGAATAACTAATCGAAACAGTAAACCATCTGCTGGTGGTAGGATTTTTGTTTCCGCCTCAATAACGAATATCGTACAAAAAGTGACAAATTATATGTAAATTATGTAAATGTTACTGCCATTTTGTCTTAATAAGGCACATTGATAATAGTAAATAAGTATTTGTTGAGGTTTATTTAATTTCATTGCCGTATTTTATAACACTCATTTCGTAGGTCAATTTACCCCAAGTGAATAGTCCACCAACCCCAGGCATGGGGTAGGTTGACTTGATTTTCTTGTTCCACAAAATGTCTTTCGTACACTGTGTTATAAACAATCTCGAGGTTTTTGGTATTTCTTTCGAAAGCCTATTAGTTTACCTATCGAACTTATAAGATTTTTTGACATTGTATACTAAAACAAAAAAGTTATAAGCTTCCAAGCCGAAATTTGGTCAACTATCCCCGGTCTCCCCTAATATAAGCGACTTACGATGTTAAAATAAATTGTATAGAATATCATAAAAATAACATCATCGAAGATATTATATTGTAGTCTTCAGTGAAGTACGTACTTATGGGAATTTTCTTGTGAATCACAAAAAACTAAATGGTTCTTAATGTATTAGTAAAAGAAAAACAAAGCACTCAAATGTAGAAATATAATACCTTTCAAGGAATAAATGTCGATGGGTATTTGTGATACAAATTTATACCTAATTAGAATCAGAAAAACATACTGATTCCAAAAATACAAATAACTTAACATCGCAAAAAATGACCCTCAAACCAAATAGACTTTCACCTCTCGATATATAAGTTTTATAAACCTTTACAGAATGCAGTGTAGCCTAAAGTACAATGTGGTCGATAATTAAACAACATTAATTTCAGACAACAGTCGAGTTGATGATCAGTAATCATAATAATAACAATTTAAAATAATATCACGTTATTTATTTATTTATTTGTTTATTTATACTTTATTGTACACCAGAGAAATAAAAAATAGGACAAAAAGAAAAATTAATAAATACAAATGGCGGTCTTATCGCACAAGGCAATCTCTTACAGACAACCATGGGATGGACAAAAGAGAAAACGGAAAATAAATTAATATGGGGCAGCATAAGGTGTACGACTTATATTACGTATATTATTAATTATTTGATATATACATACAAATATTATAGATATAAATACATACAAATATTGTATAAAATCATACATATAAACATATACATGCATATAAATACCTAAATATATATAGAAACCGAGATAAAAGATTCATAAATTGATAATGTCTTCATTTTGTCTTAGATAATGCTCTTTGACCTGTTTTTTGAAAATAGGCAGGGATTTCGCCTTCCTCAACGTAACTGGCAGACCATTCCAAATCCGAGCAGCTTGTACGGAGAACGATTTGTTGAAGTATGTGGTGGAATGCACTGGGGGTTTTCAATTTTAAGTTCTCTGATGACCTTAAGGATTTAGAATGCGTACCATGAACGTACGTTACGTTACGTAACGTACGTTATTTTATATTTTGGGTGGGTACCACCGCAATGACTATTTCTACCGCCAAGCAGCATTGTGCATGCACTGTTGTGTTTCGGTTTGAAGGACATTGTAGGCAGTGTAAGTACACATAATGAGACATCATGAACATCTTATGTCTCAGAATGACGAGCGCAGTGGAATGCCACACAGTACTTTGTAACTCAAGCTGGATGGTGTTTCTACTATTTATGGGTGGTCGTATCGCTTATCATCAGGCGAACGGCATGCTCGTCTCGTCGTTCAATGCAATAGTAAAAAAAGGACTTGTTCAGTTTTGTGGACCTTCTTGCCGTCCTTTTTTTACAAAAAAAGCGGAAATTTTATTGCTACACACACCTATCGCCAAATTGGGCACAAATCCCGGTCTGATACTGAACAGAAAAACCCAATAACACATTCCCCGACCCGGGGATGGTACCCGAGACCTCAGAATTGCAGTCGCACCGTAACACAACTACGCCACCGAGGCAGTCAGGCTATCGTCTACGTTTAATTAAATAAATTAAGTCCACGATTTCAACATATTCGTAGGCATGAGACCTAAAAAAGTCCTCGTCTAAGACACCGCGTAAAACCCCGGGCGGTTGCTAGGTAAGGCCGCCACTGACTGTGTTTATCTAGGCTAATGTCCCAAATGGATGAACCGATTTTAATGGGGCTTTTATGGGTACAGCTATATATATTGAAATCCTCCTAGCCAGTTTCGGCCACGGCGGCCAATCTCAACGGAGATCAGCCATGTACGCAGGAGATATTATAGTGCACAAGTGTGTGCGCAATACACAGGTGCACTCGCTATTCCTTCACTCTCATAGTCCGGTGAGACGGCAGACATGGCCGGAGAGAGATAAGGCGCAGGACCAACGGCTTTACGTGCTTTCCGAGACACGGGGGTATCACACCGACAACTTCCTGACTCCGAGCTGCGACTGAGTAAATTTTAAGATGGAAAAACCCAGTCACAATTTTTTTTTGAATAGCTATAAATATTATGACGCAAGCGAAGCAAGCCCGTAACATTAATTAATAAGAAAATATTACATAAATAACTTACCTATCGATAGAAATGCAAACTAAAACATTCGATGATAAGTACAAGCCGAAGGCTCGGAGCACTAGGAAGAATTTACACGCTAAATTTCCAGCCAGCCAGGCGTTTGTTGTCCTCCAGCCGATCTGAAACAATAATATCCATATTTAGGTAGCCCAAAATAGTGCTATCGCGTCAATTTAAGTCCAAGATTAGAATCCGTTCGACGAATGAGAGGATTTCCGTAGTATTATAATGCTCTTTGGAGAGGAGTATAACATTTTTTTTTTTATTTCAAGTAACATAATGAGTTCACAATAGTTTCCAGTGGCATCCAAATCAGTAGCATGAAGAATACATTGCAGTTCATTGCTACTTATTATGTTTAATAACATAAAATGAACTAAAAAGGTGAAATAAATAAATTCATTAAATAAGATGGGATGGGATGGGTGATTGTGGAGCGGTGTGTGGTAAAACGTGTGATGAGTCTGTGTAGTAAGTCAAGTTGTATTATTAACACATGTTGTTTGGGTTCCAAATGAAAAACTGGTAAATTATCAAAAGAAGGAAACCACCGATAGTTCTTGGTAATTTGGGAGAGTGGAGACGAGAGGTATTTAAGCCTATAGACTATATTTCACAAGCGATTCTGATAAATAGACGTCTTTATTTGCATTACTTATACTTCAAAACTTAAATGAAACGTGTAATTAACAGTTTTGTTTACATTTTATGGAACTACTATTGTAATTACTAATAAGTTACGTTTATTTAAGGCTAGGAAATCTGAGCGCTGTTGGCATTTACAGCTGTCTAATGTACCGGCGCGTCAGGTACCGCGATGTTGAATTTCAAATGAACTCGCTCGACACCAATCAGCCGCGACTACGTCACAATAAACAATTAAACAATAGTGAAGCAGTTTATTTTACGACAAAAGATGTCCGCTTTTTTATGGGTGCTGGGCCTCAAAATCTAACACGGCTCAAACTTTACGAATATTAAAAGGACAAAAATATGGATCTTGAATACATAAAAAAAAATTAGACCCCTCCATCGATAGCTAATATATTTTAAACTAGACTTCTGCTCGCGGCTTTGTCCGCGTGAATGAATTTTTCTGGGATAAAAGCCCCGCTTTAAAATCCCTGGGATAATGGACCTTTATATTGATGAAAGAGTTTTTCAAATCGGTCCAGCAGTTTCGGAGCTTATTCAATGCAAACAAACATACAATTGAATCTTTACTCTTTATAATATTAGTATAGATAAGTGTAGATGTAGTTTTTAAGCAAAATAAAATTACATACATCTCAAAATTGGAGGACTTTAAAATTATACGATTTATTGCGAAGGTCTAACTTTTGGGAGTACTATCCAAACATATGTATGTCGCAGACAGCGGCAGCTGAAATAGGTATACGTAGGCATACATAATAAAAGTTACCTATGAATTATGTCTTGATATCACGATTTATTGTTCGTTGATCAATGATTACGTAATCAAATGTTTACAGAGTACAATACCACGTCAAGATTCATTATTATCTTTAGTTATTGTGACATAATATTGGTGATTGAGACACTTACTTAACCAATATTAACTATAATAATCGACTAGTCTAGTAACCTGAATATGACCTCAAGTTTAAACCCGAAACACTTTCAGTATTCCGAGTTTGACAGGTGTCATTTCAGATTTTTTAATTAGAACCCTATGGGTAAGCGCGTAAAGACGATTTCCACTAAATGAAAAGTGACGTCTTGTTCGCCGGGGAAGACGCGAATATGAAATGGTTAACATAGTAACCGCTCAACTAAGCACTGACCAATGTGAAAACCGCAATAGTTACTACTTAGTATTGAACTGCACCGGAGTAGTTGCTTCATATGATTTGGCAGCCTTATTATATACCCAACTCTTGCGACTACTACTAGTCTGACAACTCAAATAGATTTTTCACGGTTATTATTTTATCTTACGCGACGTTATATATTCAGACACCCTCAATGAGATCAATAAAAAGGAATTACCCGACATACAAAAAACTTGGTAAGACATTGAAATAAAACCATTTTTTTTATTTTATTGCGATTTTTTAAATGATATTTTCGTATTTGTTTACTACCTATTTTAAAGTTTGAACTGTGGTTCATAATAGAAAATATTGACTTTGCTGGCCCATCTGAAAAATTTACTCTATATACCTATAAATATATCGGACAGTATTTTTTCAAATCATAATAGTATGGTCTTCATATAAATTGTAGTCAAGTCCAAATTGCCGTAAAATCCTGAAAATAACTTATTATTTTGTATTAGTATGTACTATTGTCACTCATACTATTTTATTGTTGTTTCCTGGCAGTGTCGCCCGCATAAAAGATTTTTTATAGGTTAAAAAGTATACCTATGCTCTACCCAGGGACTCAAGCTATCTCCATACCATTTCATAGATATCCGTTTAGTAGTGTCGGAGATGTGCGCTAACAAATAAACAGAAAAACAGATACGCAGACAAACAACGAGAAAAGAATGAAATAAAAAAACGGTGATTTGTGTTCTACTACTCTTATTTAGTCGTCCCTTTATTTTTTTTTTCTTTCTATGTACAGACACACCAGGTTCTAGTACTGCTTTATATATGTTACACAAAGAAGCCTATACCGATACCTCCAGGGTCTGTAGAGCTCGTATGCATATTTATAAGCAGATACTTAATTTAGGGGACCCAAACCGGGATTTTTTCAAGAAAATGTGGGCTACTGGACCAAATGAAGAACTTAAAAATACCGATATTGATATCGCAATAATTGGGATTTACTTGTATCAATAATAAGGTAGCTGGCTTTGTGTTATTCTGTACTATGATATTCTATCCATAATATTAAATAGCAAATAAAAAAACAAAAAAACAAGCCTTATAGAAAATCCAACTAAAAAATAGAAAATAAATTTAAATTAAGCCATGTAACGTACATTTAAATGTATCTATGTAACGGAAACTTTGAACATGATTTTGACCGCCTTCAAAACATCGGATGAAAATTTGGCATATTTATCAAGAACCGAAGACATATCATTATTTTAAACAAAAAACACTATTTTATAGAAAATCCAAAATAATGAATAAATATTCAAAATGAATGAGTAAATGATAGCTCATTTTTTTTTGACATCTGTTGGACCATAGTAGAGTTATAACTAAACTGGCTACTCTTATGTATAAAAAAAATCTTACTTGTTTTTGTGACATCTGTTGGACAATAGTAGAACAAGCTTAAAAAATGAAAAATTAATAACAGTTAGAAAAAAAACTAAAAAACATGCTTTATAGGAAATTCAACTAAAAATAGAAAATAAATTTGAATTAAGAATAGTGCAAATAAGAAAAAGATGTACTTATTTTATTGTAAAAAAAAGCGTGGGGTGCTTTTTAAGATAGTATCAAAATGATAATCCTTTTACTCATATTATCTTTCAATAAAATATTTATATCTATTGACACCATGCACCCCACGCTTTTTTTTACAATAAAGTACATTTTTTTAATTACATTATTTTCCTTTGGAGGTATTATGCCAAAATATTATCCACAAATTATGCAAATATATTATTTTACAATTTTACACGCAATAAATTCTAATGTGATCCTTTACTATTCAGCAAAAACAAACAACAGTTGAAACAAGTATGACAACGTGTTTAAAGAAGAAAGAAAAAGAATAGGAAAGATTCATAGAAAAATCCATCTATTACAAATAAGAATCCATAATTGTTGTTCAAAAGTAGTTGGTTCCTTTTCTACATAACGCGGTCCAACTATAAACAAAAGCTGTCAAATACTTCGATAAATTAGTGGCAGCAAGCGCGAAAAATTGACGTAAGTCCGACCTCCACGGCGCCTCGGGCGCATCTGAAACGAGACGCGTTGTGCGGAATTGTTAAAAAATTCGTGTTTTTTTGAATTTTGAAAAGTGTGAATTACTTTTGTGAAAATTGTTTTGCATAGCAATCTGCTAAATGTTATTACCCTTTTATTACCTTATATTTTTAAAGTAATTGTTTAATATACTATAATTAATTTTTAAAAATAAAATCCGAATTTTCTCTGTTTTCGTGATTTTTTATGATCGAGCGAAGTTGTAAGTATCGTGTTTTGGAATCCACACCAATGTAGAATGATTATTTAACTATAACATATATTTTTCTCGGACCGAAATGTTGATTATTTCTTGGTTTAAAATTGAATAGAAAAGAAGGTGTTTTGGGATATGGCAGCCTTAAGGCCGAACTTTCAATTCCTTGAAAGTTGTTAATGAAAAAAAAAAAGAATCTGACTGAATAGTTAATAATTATTAGTAACACTACCAAATACAAAAATCACTTGGTGAACTATGCCTTGACATAAATAGTATTAATCAAATGACTATCTTAATAAGAATACACAAGGCGAAAAGTGACTGCACCAGTCAGTAGTCCTCTTCCTACCCCTTCTGGGATAAAAAGCCTGTGTGTGTACAAGCACCAAGAAAATATATTTCCCAAAAGAGTAATTGCGAGTTCGCAGCTTAATTGGGAGCGGAGTCAAGTAGCCCGTGATTTTTCAACCGTGGTTTAACATTAAACTTTGCATACAAGCAAAGTATATTCTAAAATTAAATTTAATTGAATTTTTTATTGTCTCCAAAGGCTAGGTCTGCCATCATCTAAATTGCCGACGCCGGATAAACACCGCAAAAATCCCGGACATTTGGGCGAAATATGGGTATTTCCCCGGACACTTTTGAAAAAATATTTTGCCGTTCCTTCTTGACTGCGGGGAAATGCATGAAGTTTTAACTAAGATTTAATTCAATTTGTCGCTCATCTATAAAAAATGGAATTCCCCTGACAACAAAAGTGTCCGGGTTTTGCCCGGACAATTTTTAAAACCCCGGCCGGACGGCCCCCGGACGCCCTTCAAGCTAGGACAAATCAGGACGGATGGCAGCCCTACCGAAGGCGGACAAACTAACGGCCCACCTGATTGTAAGTAGTCATCGTCACCCATGCTGGTCAGCAACGCCTGGAGCACAACCAAGCCGCTGCCATTGTACCAACAATGGGAATCCTCATTCAGATCCATGCTGCAGTACCTACCACCTAACCAATACTGCAGCACTGATTTTCAGTAATTTGGTGAATATCACAATATCATGGAACAAAATACAACGAAAATGAATGCAATTGATGCGCCTCTACCTACTACTTCGAGGATAAATTTAGGCGTTTTTATGCGTGAGTGTGTGTTTTCTAAGAAATAACTATAGAATTGACTAGCTTTTGCCTGCGGCTCCGACCGCGTGAAAAGGATTTCCGGGATAAAAGTTCTACTTTAGATTTTCCAGGGGTAAACAGTAGTATCACTCATGAGAAATGTAGCTTCCTATTTCTGAAATATTTTTGAAAATCGACTCAGTAGTTCCAGAGAATTACATCCTACAAACCTACAAAGAACTCACAAACTTTTCCTCTTTATAATATTAGTTTAGATACGATCATTAATGTCAATTAATATCTCTGAATACAGCAAATAGTCGTATAATAGTTTGATTAAAAACCCTCCCTAGCCGATTTCGGCCACTCAGATGCGCAGAAGATATTATAGTGCACAAGTGTGCGCACAATACAGGTATACTGTCTATTCTTTCACTCTCATAGTCCGGTGAGACGGCAAACCGACATGACCGGAGAGATATCAGGTGCAGGACCAACGGCTTTACGTACTCTCCGAGACACGGGGGTATCACACCGCCAACTTTCTGACTTCGAGCTGCGAATGAATAATTTTTAGGATGGAATAACCTAGCCACAATGTTTTTTGATTTGGATTGCAAAATACAAAAAAAAAATATCAGTTGTACAGATATACACACTCACTCACGCCTTCTATCCGCGAAGGGGTAGACAGAGACGCAACTAGTGCACCCACTTTTCGCCGTTATTCCGTCTCATGATGTGATAGGAGGCGAGCCTATCGCCATATCGGGCACAAATTTCAGACTCCAAGCTGATACTGAACAGAAAAACTGAATATCACTTTGCCTGACCCGGGGATCGAACCCGAGAGTAAATTATTAATAAGGCAGTTTGAACTTCCTATCTACGCCCAAGAAATCCTACTAGATTTTCCGTGAAACAACTGTGTCGATTAAATTTTAACTCAAAGAAAATATTCCCTTATCTTTAAGGGTCTAAGTAATTTAGTCCAGGGAAAAGTCAAGAATGCTTACTCAATTAATATCGGAAAACATATTAAGAACTCACTTAACTAATCCAATAAACGACGACCATTTTTACACATTGCCATAATTTATTATAAGGGTGGCTAATATTGTTATAATACATTGACATTATGCACTGTGCCTTGTCTGTATTATACTAAAAATCACAACTCCTTTTCCCATCCTATTCACTCAAGCTTTTCTTTTTTCGCGGGGAAAAACACGATACGCACTCCCCCCACTGGGGGGTGAGTGGACGGTTATGTTGGTTTCACCAATCTTACGGCCCAGTATCGACACTCGGGAGTATAGCATCATCCGAGCGAGCATTGGACCGAGTCCCTAACACTATGTACACCCTACACTGGCATACCAACCAAAGCCCGCGGTGGCCTTCTTCGGCGCCTACGGGACGGCCCCAGGGTATCCTGTTCAAAGATAGTTGCACGTCACTCAAGCTTGAAGTGCCAAGTTTGAGATACGGAACGGGCGCTGACAGCAAATTTCAAAAAAATATAAAATATAAACAAAAAACCCAACTGCGTTAATATCTGCCATCTTTATTAAATTCATTGAAGAACTGAAATGATAGAAACGAGATTTTAATTTAAATATTTAATTTTGGTGTTGAATAATCTTTGTTGCCAGTGTTCACAATAAACAGGCGGAGGCATCTGCTCCATTCGATTTTGTTGCTCTACCTATATCACCAACCAAAGTCTGAGAAGTGAGCGTGTTATTAAATACACATGTTGTGTTATTAACTAGTGGCAGATAATGTAAATAAGCTATTATTTCTATGAATAATTTACGTTTTATATGAATGTAAGATGTGAATTTAAATCCCAGGAGATCGGACCATTATTTATATCGCCTGATAAAAATCCCGCTATTCTGTTTTTAAAACATTCCCCCCCCCCCACCCCCGCCAAGACTTTGCAAGGATAGCACAGCTCGAAAGATCAACTATGTATGAGGCACTGGGGTCGCAAAATAAAACACGGTACTTTTTGGTTCCATATTTTTCGACAGGAACAAAATTTTACTCCGATGTGGCAGTCCAAACCGCCTTCAGAGAGTTTCTTGATTCTCGCCCCCATAGTTTCTTTAGTAAAAGGATCAATGAACTCCCTATGAGATGGCAAAAGTACATATAGATAACAATGGTACAAACTTTGATTAATAAATTATATTTCACAAAAAAAATCGACTTTGTATTCCTGCTATTACTATATATTTACTGATATGACTGCCTCGGTGGCGTAGTTGTATTACAGTACGACTGCAAAGCTGAGGTCTCGGGTTCGATCCCCGGGTCGGGCAAAGTGATATTGAGTTTTCTATTCAGTATCAGCCCGGAGTCTGGAATTTGTGCCCGATATGGCCCTCGCCCCCTATCACGTCATGGGACGGAATGACGGCGAAAAGTGGTTGCACTAGTTGCGCCTCTGCCTACCCCTTCGGGGATAACAGGCGTGAGTGTATGTGTGTATTACCCATCTAATCCCTTCATACCGCTCAAGTAAATAGTACCCATTTGTTTTGGAGTATGGTTGACATTGCGATATTTGTATTTGGCTGTGTTATATTTGACTCTTATTGAATTTACTCAACATAGTTTACTCAGCGTTGAGGCGTAGTATTCGTGAATAAGTACAAATAGTTTGGCCACTAAGGTTCGATTTTACAAGTTTCAAGTAAAATTTGTTTGAGATAATATATTGTTAGGATTCAGTAATTTGTAACGGTATTTGGAACGTACTGACCAGTTATTAAATTCAGCCTAAATGTCAAATGAATCGTGGAAGTGGTAGTTGGGTGTATAAAAAGAGTGCCATATCGATATTCGCTCTCATTTGCTCTCTTTCGCGCTCAGTCTCGCATTCATCTCAGTGGCAGTGGAGTAAGTTTATCTTTGACTTTCATACTGGTCGGTTAGTTGCAGATATCTTTGAAAAGTATTTCTGTTAAATGTCTTTGTGTAAAACCAGTGATAAATGTTTATGTAAAATCTGTGATAAATCGTTTTTATTTAAATCCAAATCGCTTCAGTTTCTAACAATATCGTATTAAACAAGTAATGTAGATAGTACTAATTTTATTACCATTCATTTCATTGGTGTTTTTAAGCTATTTCATAGCTTCTCTCGTGGGCCTTGAGCGTAGGGACCGAATCCAGAAATTCCGTTACGAAAAACAACCTGACACCCCTCACTCCGACCGGCACAGTGGTGATATTTTATTTTCAACTCTATCACAACAATGTAGAGTGTAAAATTCCATAAGTAAATTTAATATCGCAGTCTTGTAAGAATACAATATGTAAGAGGATATGAGCTGAATGTTAAACGATAAAAGGTCGAAATTACCGTGTATTTAAAAATTGTTCCAGTCAGTGAAACGTATCGAAATGTCAAACGCGCGCAGTTGCTAAGAATGTCCCCGGGGCGGGATGACGTGATTCTAAGTTTGAATTTTTAAAAACTTTTTATTTTATATCTGTTCAAAGAGGTTATAAATATTAGAATTGCCTGCTTAGAGTTTCGGCGTTAGGGCACGAGTGAAATTTGTGCAATAGAAAAAAAATAAAATAAATAAATAATTATAATTATAATTACATAAGTTGATAAAAAATGCTATGCAATAGCTTTACGCGGCAGTCTCCGAGTGCCACGCGTCTTTTTTTTTATTGCATCGAATGACGAGACGAGCATGCCGTTCGCCTGATGGTAAGCGATACGACCACCCAAAAACAGTAGAAACACCATCCAGCACCTTGAGTTACAAAGTACTGGGTGGCATTCCAATGCGCTCATCACCCAGAGACATAAAATGTTAAGTCTCATTATGTCCTGTAGTTACACTGGCTACAATGCCCTTCAAACCGAAACACAACAGTGTATGCACGCAGCTGCTTGACGGTAAAAATGTAGAAAAACAACTGTGACTTTTGTATTTGGTCGGCTTATACATTTATGTGACAAATAGCGTTTATCAGCAAGTGGTGAAATCGGCCCTATTTGTAAAAAAACGTAAGATTACGCCTATAACACCAAAGTACGCAGAGGCGCAACTAGTGTCTCCAGAACGCCGAGTATATTTTAGGCCACATGAAGTCCATTGCTGAGCATAGGCCTCACCAATGATTTCCACACGAACCTGTTGAAAGTGGCGTGCTTCCAGCGCGTCCTCCGACCTTTACCAAGTCGTCCGTCCACGTGTAAGATGCACGGACGACGCCGTGCTTACCGATACGTGGCCATATTATAATATACTAGCTTTTGCCCGCGGCTCCGCCCGCCTTAAAAAGTTTTTCCGGGATAAAAGTTCCGCTTTATGTTTTCCCGGGATAAAAAGTAGCCTATGTGTTAATCCAGGACATGACCTACCCGTGTGCCAAATTTCATCGAAATCTGTTCAGTAGTTTTTGCGTGAAAGAGGAACAAACATCCATACATCCAAACATCCATACATTCTTACAAACTTTCGCCTTTATAATATTAGTAGGACTCTTATTATAAGAGTCTATTTCTATACAAATGAAAACTATTTATGTTTGTTTTGCAATCGAAAACTAATACTAATAATAACTTTCAGGAATCGAACCTAGAACCTCGTTGATAACCTAAGTTCAATACAAATCTACCTTTACAAATTAATTATAAAGCAAAGTCCTTCACCGTGTCCGTCGGACTATTAACGCGATAAACTCAAAAACTACCGAAAGGATTTCAATGAAATATGGTATTAAGATAGTATGAGACCACGGAAAGGATAGGTTTATATACCGGTAAAATACGTAAAAATAAATATAGCGTAACTTTTTCTCGGATAACTCTTTCACGCGGGCGAGCAAAAAGTAGTTGATAATATAGTAAAATATCAGAACTCGTTCTGTCTGTATATTCAAGAAAATCCATAAAAAATAACGGACTAAAAAAGAGTATCAAAACACAAATCAGTGATTTTAAAAATTCATTTCTATCTTTTGTGTGTGTTTATTGAAACATCTCAGAAACTACTGAAAGGGTTTTAATATTGTTTCCACAGGTGGACAGAGCACAATTGGGAGCAGAATATAATCACTTTTTTATGTTAAAATCGGATATCGAAAAAATAATTGTCGTTTCAAGAGACGATGGCAGTACGGTACAGCTGATACAACAAAAAGACAAAAACAAACAACACTAACCTCAAGTGGTATAACAATAAACGTGACAATCAAATCAGCGACGACCAAATGGGTCATCAGTAGATTGACCCTGGACTTCCTCCGCCGTGACCTCACGAGAGACGTGAGCACCCCAGCATTTCCCACGGCCCCCACCACTAATAAAACACTGTACACTGCCACCACAAAACCATGCTCTGGTACAGGCATCACCTCCACACACTCAGTAGAGTTCAACGCCTCAGTGGGCATATCCATGTTGAAATAGTCCCATAACTTTTGGTCCGAATTGTAATCAGGGGGGGTTTGAGTCATTTTTGTAACTTAACGAATAGGAGTTGTCCCTTTAGCACAAATAATTGTTACGTACATTATGAAGAGTTATTTTATTTTGTTATTAGACACTTTATAGTTTAATTAATGTTATATAAAATCTAATTTTGATAAGTCAATTTTGGCCACTATTAAACTGATATGCAACACATAATATTTAAGACTAGAAAAACAAACTTTGCATTTTTAATACAATAAACAATTTATAAACTTATTTCAACATTTAAAATCTTGTCTATTAAAAATCAGCACTCAGATTTAAACAATTTGTAACATATTTTTTTTTAAAACAAAATTCACAATGAAGTTTATTATTTAACTTTATTCACTTTCGATCGCGTCGCGAGTCGCAACTCTCGGATAAACATTCGTAGCTACTGCTACGCGTCTAACCTGCGTAGCGACGTATCTGAGTCTGACGTAGCGCACAACGACGCCTACGAAAGCCTACGACAATTGACTAGCCACTGAATATTATGATAGTGCAATAACAGACTTCATTTACAACTTAGTGCTTTGATTTCTAGTCTAGTTTTCATTGAAAAATGAGATTGGGTATTGGATTAAAATAGATTCTTCTGATTCGTGGTTAAAAGTTTTAGCTGACTTTTTTGTTAATGTTACAAAGTTATCCATAAAAAAATTATTGCCACAATAATATATAAACTCACTAGGATTCATTTCCACACTGTTCCAAAAATAGCCTATAGTACTAAAGAATTGTCAAAATCGGGTCACTAGTTCCTAAGATTAGCGCGTCCAACCAAACAAACAAACTCTTCAGCTTTATAATATTAACTAGCTTTTGCCCACGGCTTCGTCCGCGTTAATAAGTTTTTCCGGGCTAAAAGTACATAAAAACCTTCCCGTTGAATCACTCTATGACTATGACGTTGATACAACTCTTAACAAATAATGCATTAATTTCGACCAAATTTGATTACCATAAAAACGGTTCTAGTGAGTTAATCTTAAAAGATAGACATATACTGTTGCGGACATTTTTTTAGATCATTTCAAGAGGATTAATTCTTTCATACATATATTTTTGGTATCTTGAACCGTTTTCGCAGCGCACGCAATGGAAGCCCTCAAGGATGAATAATTTTCCCCGTTTTTTTTCACATTTTTCCATTATTTCTTCGCTCCTAATAGTTGCATCGTGATGTTATATAGCCTAAAGCCTTCCTCGATAAATGGTCTATTCAACACAAAAAGAATTTTTCAATTCGAACCAGTAGTTCCTGAGATTAGCGCGTTCAAACAAACAAACAAACAAACTCTTCAGCTTTATAATATTAGTAGGTATAGATATAATACTGTAAAGTATAGACTGCCTCGGTGGCGTTACTGTATTACAGTACGACTGCAAAGCTGAGGTCTAGGGTTCGATCCACGGGTCGGGCAAAGTGATATTGAGTTTTTCTATTCAGTATCAGCCCGGAGTCTGGAATTTGAGCCCGATATGGCGATAAGCCCGCCCCCTATCACATAATGGGACGGAATGTCGGCGAAAGGTGGGTGCACTATTTGCGCCAAAACCTACCCCTTCGGGGATAACAGGCGTGAGTGCGTGTGTGTGTGTGTGTATAAAGTATAGATACTGATGTATAAAAATATCCTTTATTTACAGTTCCAATACTAATTATACTGTATGAATATTAAGGTTATCAACATTTACTATCCACTCAAAATCTTATCAGTTTTCCTTTGAAGAATGCAGCAGGATAAGATAATGCGTAATCAATATATATAATAATCATATTATTTGTCACGGACAGGTTATTATGGCTATTATTTTTTTATTTTGTATACTAGCTTGGTAAAGGGATCCCACTTTTTTTATTTTGCGGAGAAAAACGCATTATCGCTACCACCACTGGGGTTGAGTGGAACGGTTATGTTGGTTTCACACAGTCTTACAGCCCAATGTCGACACTCGGGAGTATAGCATCATCCGAGTGAACATTGGACCGAGTCCCTAACACTATATACACCCTACACCGGCATACCAACCAAAACCCGCGGTGGCCTTCGGCGCCTAGAGGACGGCCTCGGGGTATCTTGTTGCACGAAGATAGCTGCACGGAACCGCCCCTGAGGGATCCCACTGCACCTGATATGAGTACTGGTAGTAGGTCTCTCATATGTAAGAGTCCGTCTGGGTAGGTGGGTGCACTAATTGCGCCTCTGCCTACCCCTTCGGAGATAAAAGGTGTGTAAGTACGACCTTTATTCAAGGAATGAGGTACGCGGGTAAAGCCACGAGCAACACGTCGTAAATTATATCAAGTACCGTATTTAAATCAGTACACATCGGTACTGTACCGAACGTTATCGCGATAAGAATTTAATTATCGATTTCAATGAAAAGACTTTGTGTTGTGATTTTATAAAAACATTTGTTAAACATTGTGAAATTGATAATGTGTGCGTGTTCAAAGTTGAATTATAAAGAAAATTAATTAAGATTGAAATTATAATCAGTGTAAGTGAATTGTTAATATTTTGTAATTAGTGTTGGTTATATTTATTTTTAGAAGGTATAGTAACAGTAACCAATATATTTTTATATACCTAATAGTAACTTTTAAGTTTAATACCTTGTACGTTAATAGATCGATCTTGTAGAAGCGTTGTTAAGAAGCAGTTCTTTTCGAACTTTTCCTTCTGCGTTCACTGCAATTTATTCCATATTTTGCCCGCTGCATTAAAAAGTTTTTCCGGGATATAAGTCCCGTTTTATGTTTTCCCGGAATAAAAAGTAGCCTATGTGTTAATCCAGGACATGATCTACCCGTGTGTCAAATTTTATCGAATTTTGTTTAGCTGTGACATCCATATATCCATACATCCAAACTTTCACGTTTATAATTTTAGTAGAATAGTTAAAAATGTAAATGGCATGTAATTATTTACAGCTATTTATGCGTCATTGCTAAATCAGGTACACAAATCACAAATTTGATATGATTAGAAGGACTACTATGGTGATAGGCTCGCCCCCTATCACATCATGGGACGGAATAACGGCGAAAAGTGGGTGCACTAGTTGCGCCTCTGCCTACCCCTTCGGGAATAACAGGCGTGAGTGTATATGTATGTGTGTGTAGAAGGACTACCTCATTTTATTGTATTAACAAATTAGATAGTGCGGCGAAATTGAAAGGCCATAGGCACATATGCTAGACAAGAAACTTTATCATTAGAAATTCATTTTTAAATTAACAACTTATTATGTTTCCCTAATCTCGAAGATATAATAAAGTATGTAAATAAATAAATCCTTCAAACGAATTAAACGATAGCGGCCAGTCTGTACGGAGATTAGCCTAATACGCAGGAGATATGTACACAAGTGTGAGTTTGTTCTACGTTCCTTCGTTCTCATAGTTTGTTAAAACGGAAATTCGAAATGACCTGAGAGAGACCAACTGTTTTAGGGCTTGTTTAAACTGTAGACAACTAAATAACAAGACAAGATACTAACTTACCTGTTTGATAGCCTCACTTGCCAAATGCTAGAATTTTGGATTACAAAGCCCTGTATGGTGTACTGCTCAAATAACACAGGTATTAATTACAAAGACTAACTGTACTTCACAGCTCACAGCAATGAAACAATGCTCACGCACTGCTAAATGGCGATAGAATTAGACAGTACATACAGCTGACCACGTAATGTAATAGAATATGTGCGTCAATAGTTGATTAATGTTTTTGCAGTTGGGTTCAAGAGCTCAGTTAGATTCTAAGGGTCGCCGCTCATGTATTAGAGAAATAATTTTATAATGACTTTCTCCCGGAACCCCAAAAGTTCGAAACTTTGTTTTGCTGCACTATTAAACTGTGGAACATTTTGCTGGGACATAATTTCCCCTACCCTATAATTAATTTCCTTTAAAAGGAATGGGAAAAGCGATTTGTTATACTTATATCTACCCCGTCTGACAGGTTGGTCTGGAAATCCTTGTGGGACGCATTTTTTCAGCAGTGAACTTCTGAAGGCTGATGGAGAAGATACCAACCATCGAAGTTCACGTTTCTTATTACGTTATATTTTAATCGAACCATACGATGCAATTTAGTCTTTACTAGCTTTTGCCCGCGACTTCTCCCGCGTGAAACAATTTATGCGCGTGAAGAATAAAAATAGCTTATGTCCTTACTATGGTCTCAAACTATGTCTATACCAAACATTAAAATACATTCGCTAGTACTAAGTTTATCGCGTTCAGACAGACGCGGCAGGGGACTTTGTTTTATAAACTAAAACAAAAGTATAGGTAGTTTCCTAACTATTTTTAAATTAGTTTTTGTTTTAATACGATGCATCATACATGCCTTGATGTTGACTCATTTATGATAAATAATTGGTAATAATAATTAAGTGGACGATAGCCCAGTTGGAATTGGACGATAGCCTAGTTGGGAATGCAACGGTCTGCTGAGACAATGTCCGGAGGTTCAAAACCCAAGGCACACAACTCTGACTTTTCAAAGTTACGTGTGTATTGTTTATCAATTATCGTTCACTTTAACGGTGAAGGAAAACATCGTTAGGAAACCTACATACCTGAGAATTCTCCATAAGAATTTCGAGGGTATGTGAATTCTGCCAACCCGCACTAGGCCAGCGTGGTAGGCTAAGGCCTAAAACCCTCTGAGTAATAGAGGAGGCCCGTGCTCAGTAGTGGGCAGTATATAATACAGGGCTGGTATTATTATTTTATATATGATGCATCCTGCATGTCTTAATGTTGAGTCATTTTTGATAAACAATCGGTAATAACAATCAAGGTTACCAATCATTTTAAGTAATCATTGTTTGCATCAAATTGCTTCTTTGCTGGCAGTCCAAAAGTATGAGTGGTGATGTTATTGGTTCGAAATCCCAGGTCGAAAACTCTGTTAGTTATACACACACCCTTTATCCCCGAAGGGCTAGACAGAGGCGCAACCAGTGCACCCACTTTTCGTGCGTATTCCGTCCCATGATGTGATAGAGGGCGAGTCTATCAACAAATCGGGCACAAATTCCAGACTCCAGGCTGGTACTGAGTAGAAAAACCCAATATCACTTTGTCTGACTCGCGGATTGAACACGAAACCTCAGCATTGAGGTCGTACCGCACTACAACTACGCCACCGAGGCTGTTAGTTATCGATAAAAAAAATACTTAGTTCTAAGAATTGGAATATGGGCTAGGGTTTATGTTTAAAACGTAATTTTAAGAGTATGAGTGGAAATGAGTATAGACCAGCATCACAACAAAGCACCCTTAAAAACACTATCTGATCCAATGTGGACTAATTACAAACATCTATGTATTTCTAAACGGACTAATGCAATGAATGACCGAACTGTTATTATCCTTCGTAAACTCTGTTTTACGTTTGAAACTAAATAAATATCCTCGCCTGCTGTGAGAGCGACGCCTCATTAATCATCTATCACTAAGAAGCTTAATTCCACTTAATAAAGCCAAATGAACACTTAATCTTAAGATAGGGTACGACTTTGTTATTGGAAATCACAAGATTTAGATTTTGAACGTCGATAAACAGCAGATCTTTAACTTTGATCAATTAAGCTTAATTAAACCGCTTTGACGACAAAAGACTTGCGGTCTATCAATCAATCAGCCTGTCGCCATCCACTGCTGAAAGTAGACCTGCCCAAGTGAGCATCAACTATCCCAGTCTTGAGCAGGTCCATGCGGTCTCTCAAACCCTGAAGATAAAGTTCAGCTTGCTTTGATGACGCAATAATAAACTGTATCTACTTATGTATTTTATCAAAATCAACGCTGTTCTCTACAGCTTTAAATTCCATCCACGCTGACTTAAAAATTCAACGTGTCAGGTGGTATTTTTAGAACTTCCGTATCACAATGTCTGCAACCGCTGTGACGGTACACACCAGTAAAGCTTTGTTATAGTGGTTTCGCATTTCGTATACACGGTACAACTTAATTTACGGTTATCCCAACACACGCGTACTCAGTAAATGATATGAAACATTTCTGTAGCGTTTAGAAGGCGAAAAAAAATTACAACATTCAGGGAAGTCAGATTTTTCCATGATGAGGAATTTATTTCATGCCATTTTTTTAAATATTTTTCTCATTTTGCTATGATTTTGCGTTGTAGATTTACTGTGTGTCATTGACTGTGTACATACGTTTAGGAAAAGCAGTTAATTTAATTCCATCTTGTATAAAATGTAATAGGTACACTTTTTGCGTAGAAAGAAAATTAAGCTAACAGAACGTAATAGATAAAAGGAAAGCTTAGAGCATTCATTTAACAAGGAGATGGGATGACCAGGCGAACCCTGCGTTGGTCACACATGCGCAGCTGATCATAAACATTTATTAAAACCTATGTGACTTGCGATCGCTGTCATTACATTCTACGATAAGGACATTGAGCGGTGCTCCACAGAAATTGTGATTATTGTTGTGTTATTGTGTAAAAAGCGACCTTATATTCAGTCCTGCACGTCTCGATTTTTTTTTTGTTAAATGTGTGCTATTCGTGTCTACCCCGCCCCCGTCACGATTGGCAGAAAAAACGTTCTGCGCATTATTACCATATCGCATCCATTGGTTAAATGGTCTAAGATGGAAAGTCAATATTGAATTCTACAAGGCCTTTTTACGCAGAAATAGAGTCATGTCACTTTATAAGGCATCTTTCACACGTTCTTGTCACCGAGAAGTCAACATAATCCGCTAGTAGTGACAGGCAGTATTTGGGCAGTATTAAGCAGTCATATGTAGCCGTGTTTTGTTTTTCGACTTGGCGACAAATTTTTATTTCTAAAATGTATATTTATTGTTTTGTATCTGCTATTATTACTTGACATTGGCGAAATCACAGATAGATAAATCTGTGGCAGCCATAATTTAAAAGAAGAAGAAGAAACAATCAAATAGCTAGTAAACTATACACACATTGTTATCAAGTTTAAAAAGATAACGGGATATGTTTATTTTTTTATTTTTTTATAGCATTGAATGACATGCCGTTTGCCTGATGGTAAGCAATACGCCCACCCATAAACAGTAGCAACACCATCCAGCACCTTGAGTTACAAAGTACTGTGTGGCATTACACTGCGCACGTCATCCTGAGACACAAGGTATTAAGTCTAAGCTAGTTGCACTAGCTACAATGTCCTACAAACCGAAACATAACAGTGCATGCACACTGCTGCTTGGCGGTAAAATATAGACATTGCGGTAGTACCCACCCAGACGGACTCTTACATAGGAGAGACCTACCACCAGTTATGTGAAAAATATGGAACCACTCTCAGATCTCGGCTTCGAATCTCGCGTCGGGCAATGTGTTATTGAGATTATCTCAGTATCAAATCGATTTTTGGATTTGTGACCGATATGTCTATAGGCTCGCTCCCTATTATACGAAAGAACAAACAAGGCGAAAAGTGGGTGCGCTAGTTGCACTTTCGCATTCATTTCACATTCCCTTCGGGGCTACAGGTATGATGTGTGCTTGTTTGAATATCTAAACTATAAAAAGTTACGTTTCATTTTGGATTGCGCCCGTTTTTACCTACAACCCTCTTGTAAATGACGATCTTTACCAACACATGTCAAAAATTTTGCCTAACATTGACCTTGGTTTTTGAGGTCACTTGCCATAACTTGACTCACATGTTTGTTTGCCCCCGCTACTTTTTACAAAAGTCTTATTATTATTATCACTAAGGTTCATCTTAAACTAAGACCGGGATTTTTAAACTGTAGTTGCGGTAATCCTTGGTGTTATGAAGCTGGACGCGCAGCAGCTTACGCGTGGCACACTCGCAACTTTGCGAGAGCGTCCAGCTTAATAAGACCCGGAGAAAAAGATGACTACAGTTGTAAAAACGCGGCTTAAGAGTAGGTAGGTATAGGAGTACACTTACTTCACATTTCTTAATTAAAATACATAAATGTACATATTGTTATTTTTAGGTCAAATAACGATGCAAGATGATACCACACGCGCCGAAAGCACGAGGTGATTTTCAAGATGACGAACTGGAGGTCGCATACACGAAAACTAAATGTGAGTACAAGAAAACTATAAATGATTAGATAAAGTAAATCAACGTAATTATCACTGAAACCTCCAACTACGGTAAATACTAAATTTTCCAGTATATCTTTTCCACGGGCCCCGGAAGAGGCCACCTACGGGGACCCATATCATATCAGTGGAGGGGGTGCGGATTCCTATCGGCTCCACGATGAAGTATTAAAGTTTGGTGTTGCACATAGCATTAAGGGCTGTATACTACATGGACCTTGTAAAGACTAGACAGAATTCCCATGCTTTTCGACGTTATTGCCATGCCTATTATTGGAATCAAATTTGACAGCTCATATGATAGAACCCTTTAATTTAAATTTTATCCGTGGTGCTTTACAACCGGCTTTTCTAGTTGTAAACGTTCCTATACTTGAGGTTAAAATGCCTCCTTAGTTCATTACTTTGTCGCCCGCTTTGCTACGGAGGGAAGTGGACAATTAATATTTCCAACTCTTCCCTATCTTTCTATTTGATTAATTTCGTTGCGGGATAAAGACAGACTAGCGTTCCCTGAGACTCGCCGAGCTTCACCGCTTGGTGTCATAAAATGCGTGCCATTACCGATCCTGGCTTACAGGAGTTGTAGTGGCGGGTGTGAGGGCGGAATAGTCTCTGTTGCACAGCCGGTGGGACTTCCGGACCCACTTTCAGATGTTGTTGCCGAAATTGCTGCGGGCAGCAGGTGCGCTCGGACGCCTATTGCCAAACTTGGAAGGTCCCGGTAACCCTTGCCGAAGTTTATACGGTGGAGTTGTGCGGTCAATGGCCTTATACGGTTGTCCCGTATGGGCTGAGTCCCTGAATTCTCGCTGCGTCGCACTACTGTGCAAGCCGCAGCGTATAATGGCGCAGCGACTCATCAGGGGCTACCGCGCAATCTCCCACGAGGCGGCCTGCGTCTTGGCCGACACTCTGTCATGGGAATTGGATGCCAAATACCTTTCGTCAGTATTCTTCTGGCGTGATAAGGCATCCCGACTCGGGCGGATACTGGCCCCGAGGGAGGTCAAGGCCCAACTGGCCTCCATCCGCAGCGCCGCCGTGGACGAGTGGCATGACAATGCGCGTGGTCGGTCTCCCGCTGTCGTAGACGCCAAAGGCGTCCTTTAGAGTGTGGGGGCATCTTATCTCCCTTGCATAGAGAGGGGCCGTAACGGCATTACGCAGGGACGGTCCCGTGCAGCTATCTTAGTGCAACAAGATACCCCGGGGCCGTTTCGTATGCGCCGAAGAAGGCCATAGCGGGTTTTGGTTGGTATGCCAGTGTAGGGTGTACATAGTGTTAGGGACCCGGTCCAATGCTCGCTCGTATGATGCCATACTCCCGAGTGTCGACATTGGGCTGTGAGACTGTGCGAAACCAACATAACCATTCCACTCACCCCCCAGTGGTGGCAGCGATAATGCGTTTTTTCCCCGTAGGTATATCATTTATCATTATTCATAGATATCTGAAGCAAAAGATTTCACAATGGATTATTGGGTACAAATCGATTGATTCATCTAACTTTTTCATACATATTATCGCTATATTTAAGAGAGATCTTGCGTGTTATTTTATGGCCCTTTTGAACAGGTTTCAAGTACATAGTATGTAACTTAAGAGTTATAGTATTAAACAGATCATGTAGATATACCTACATTGAATTACTGTTTATTTGGGAGACGAGTATCATTTAAATCGGCCCTTAATCTGATAATTATTAACGAAACTTGTTAAAAGTTTTATAGTTGAAGTGGGTTCTTTAATTTTTAAAAGCAATTATTAAGCTATTGTCTACTTATAAACTTTTTAATAGTATAATACTTTGTTGTCTGTATATATTAATAATTTTCATTACATTGTGAAGCTGATATTCAACATTTAGATAAATGCTTTCGATTCAATGTTTCTTTTAAAATAATAACAGTAAAGATTGCTAGCTTTATTAACATTACCAACAAATTAATATGACTTCTGTTTGTTCTCCACACCAATTAGCTGACATAAATTTCATAAAATAATTGCTTATAGTCCTTATTCTGAGAAAATAATATTATTTTATTCGTTCATTTGAATTTGTCATCTGTGTAATAAATACTGAAATTCCTGGAAGCTGATTAAATTATATTCTATTTACCGTTGATAAATACATAGTATTGTATATTGTTAACAATTATCGTTCGCTTTAACGGTGAAGGAAAACATCATGAGGAAACCTATATACCTGAGAATTCTCCGTAAGAATTTCGAGGGTATGTGAAGTCTGCCAATCCGCACTAAGCCAGCGTGGTAGACTAAAGCCTAAAACCCTCTCAGTAGAGGAGGCCCGTGCTCAGCAGTAGTCAGTATATAATACAGGGCTGGTATTATTATATTACTAAATACTTAATCTCTGCAAATCAGTAAGAATGGTACTATATATTGGTGGTTTATAAAAATAATTCTTAGAATAATATACTGCTGTCGCGTAAAATATGCGACAGTTGAAGGAGTCTTACTAAGTTCTAATTCTAATAATAACATCATTGAATAGTTCAATCAATAAGGAAAAAAAGGCGTAATAAAATATTGAATCTTTATTCCAGATGTGAAATGGCACCACCGGCTTCTCCTCAACAGACCTTCAAAGGTGGTCATTGTGGGATTATTACTGGCCATAGCAGCCCCACTTCTCATATACAGATTCCTTTTCTTCGTGAGTGCCGACCTGCCACCCTCTGACGGATTCTCCGTCGGATCATGTCTAGTTGCAAGATCCTCGAGACTAATCTGTGGTGCTGACAACATCACTAGCGAAGAATGCCACCCTCAATGCTGTTACGACTTGAATAGCAACATCTGCTTCCATAGATTCCCGTCTCGGTTCAGCTACGTAATGGACAGAAAGTGGTCTGAGGAGGTTACCATGAATCCAAGGGTCGCCATAGTTCCCTTCGCATCGCAGAATAGTATAACTCGTGTCAAATTATCGATTGATGAAAGATCGCAAACCCATTTATCTCTGACATTTTACAATGCAGCCGAAGCTGAGTTAGATGGTCAAAGACTTGAGGATAAGAAATACTCGTATATAGTAGCATCGCCTGAATTAAACGTTATCGTAAATTCGAATCAAGGTACAATTTTCCACACACTTCGGGGACCGCTTATAGCTTCGCAAAACATTTGGGAGATCACATTCCGAATGACGAACCAGACGATGTTCGGACTAGGAGAATTGCCTTTAAAAGAGGGCGTAACGAAAGTAATTTACAATCACAAAGGGGGAATGAGTTCCATACCATTAATATTTGCAAAATTTAATGGCTCCTACCACGGTTTACTGTTTGATACAACGACGCCGACAGAAGTAACGATTCAAAGTGAGAAGTTAATTGTCGTTCGAAGCATCACAACTTTCGGATTGAAGTTTCATTTGTTTGTTGGCCCAAAACCGGTTGATATAATGAGAGATGTAATAAAATTCATGGGATCGACTAAACAACTGAAATATTGGATGCTCGGCGCGCATATTTGCGGGTGAGTGAACCTAAAGCTAGATCTTTGGTGATTTTAATATATCGTTATTAATTTCTTTGGACATTCAAGCATGCTACTGATTTGTATGTCTTAATGTATCCCCATTTTTATATTACTATTTAATTATTATAAATGTGAAAATTTGTGAAGATGTTTTGATATTTTAGAAGTAAACGAAGAAACCGCTGGGTTATGGGTTTGGATGGAAAAGGCTTACAAACAGGCCAAGTCCTACATTGACATAGTATAGACATATTGACATAGTGACATAACAAAGCCTTTGTTGTAGGAAATTGCGGGAAATCGTTGAAAAGGATGGTTATCGTGACTTCAAAGCTTTCTTCTATGCTTGAGCGGACGAACTAAAGGGTTAATTTTCTCATCTATCAATCCGCTGTCTGAAGCAGCGCGTGGCGATCAATTCTTTCATTAAAGTGCTCGATATAGCGAATGCAACTTTATTTACACTTGAAATTAAATCATTTGAATATTACGTGCAAATCTCCTTATTACTTTTTTATTTATAATGTGTACGAAATGAATTCTTAAGTTGAATTTAATGTAATGTTAATTCGCGGCTCGACACGCGCTAAAAATGTTCACAGTATAAAAGCACCACTGCGTACGTTTCTGGAATAAAAAGTAGAGAGTATTGCGCTTACTTCTGACATCCATATCACTTCGAAAACTTCCGCATTTGAAAAAGAAATCCTCTTTTAGACGGGTCAATTATCGCTAGCAACATTCATACGCAATGATTTCTTAAAAAGTTAACTTGGTCTAAGCATGCGCAATAGCGAGACTATTCTCGCCCGCGTTGTCGTATACGAGACTTTTGACCGATATTAAAAAAACGTATATTGCTAGCATAATTCTATATATCATCATAGTCTACATGTTTTTATCGTTTTTTACAATTCGAAAATTTTGTACTACTAAGTTTTGTACTACGATTGATATAAATTTTTAACCCCTGATGAAAAAAGAGGAGTATTGTAAGTTAAAGGTGTATGTTTATATCTGTATGTCTATGGCATCGTTGCTCCGAAACGAACGAATCGATTTCGATGCGGTTTTGTTTGTTTTTGAGTTTGAATGGTTCATCATCATCATCATCATCATCATCAGCCTTTATCAGTCCACTGCTAGACATAGGCCTCCCCTAATGAGCGCCATAGCGCCCTGTCATAGTGTCTGTCTGTCTTTGAATGGTTCTTAGCTATAATTTGGAAAAATCTATCCAGGCGTTTGAAGATAATTTACTTGCATTTTAAACATTATTTTTACAGAGATTACAGAGGATTGACAGAACAAGCGGCCGTGACAGCCTTGAGGACCTTCATAACGCAAACAAACAGTCAAAGAGTGCCGTATGACAGTCATTGCGGTATCACACCCATTATTTTCCAGTCAGAGTGTACGGAGAATACTCGTATCACTCAGGTTAATGGAGGAATGACGCTAATTAGAAATGCGAGGAAAAAAGTAGTCCCTCATGTCTCTCCATACGTAAGTATTAAAAACAAGTATGATTCGGATAAATTTTTTTTTAGATGTGTTATCATGTCTAAGGCGCCGTTTCATCCGTGGCAAAGTTAAGTTAAGGGTTCTATCACACTGCCGAATTTCAAGCGAATTCACAGCAAGACGAAGGCGCTGCGTGCTCGTCCCGTGTAAATAAGACTTAATTTTACCGATATGATTTTAAAACCGACATAATTATTTTGGAAGGGTGTGTTTATGAGCAGCAGTAATCACTTATCAGATAATAATGACTCACCGTCTGCTTTGCCGGCTAATGCAAACTAAACGTAATAAGTGGGTAGATTTATTTCAATTTTTAGAAATAATTCATATAATGTATGTAATATCTGCCTCGGTGGCGTAGTTGTATTAAGGTACGACTACAATGCTGAGGTCTTGGGTGCGTTTCCCGGGTCGGGCAAAGTGATATTGAGTTTTTCTATTCAGTATCAGCTCGGAGTCTGGAATTTGTGCCTGATATGGCGATAGGCTCGCCCCCTATCACATCATGGGACGGAATAACGGCGAAAAGTGGGTGCACTAGTTGCGCCTCGGCCTACCCCTTCGGGGATAACAGGCGTGAGTGTATGTGTGTGTGTGTAGGTAATATGTATAGACAACATGAAGTGGACGATAGCCTAGATGAGAATGGAACGGTCTGCTAAGACGAACGTTCACAAGTGAAAATACACACCTCTGACTTTTCGAAGCTACCTGTGTATTATTTATCAATTATTGTTCGATTTAACGGTAAAAGAAAATATCGTTAGAAAACCTATATACCTGAGAGTTCATTATGAGAATTTCAAAGTTAGATATGCGAAGTTTTCCAACCCGCACTAGGCCAGCGTGGTGGACTAAGGCCTGAAAACCTTCTTGGTACTAGAAGAGGCCCGTTCTCAGCAGTGGGCAGTATATAACATATATTATTATTATTAAGAACAATACATATATACATCTATAAACGCAAGAGCATGATGCATATGGTTTAAACATCCTTGATCTGTCACCTGACCTTCTTAGTGATTTATCACACGGTGTAATAATCCGTAAACCTTCCGTTTCACGCTTCACAGCGCATCTAGAACATGCTTCAAGGATCCTATTGTGATATATCTTATTAAATTCCTCAATTTTATTATTTCTTGGAACAATTTTTATGACGCTTGATGTATTCCCTTCTTTTTATACCCGTATTTCAAAGAGATATGAGGTTGTGCCTTAATAGTAGTTTAATTGTCTCGCCACCGATCGATCCGTCTGGAAACCTTTATTAATCACAATCTCCCTAGTTGTGTCGGAGCTGGTATATATTACTGTGAAACTCCGAACTAGGGCAAATTCTTAGATTCACCAACTGTAAACGGTAAAGGTCAGAAATGTTCTACAATCTGTCACTTCGAACTTCTACCACCCACTCGGTAAATAAGCTTTACCCCGGAGACTCGGTAGATGTCAACTGAACACGTGTTGAAAGTTACCAGAGGCCTTATGGTGCCCGCACACACACAATAATATTGTCAATAAAGTGCATATCGTCAATAATATTGTGTGTGTGTGCGGCGCGTATTGCGGTATTATTCAATATTAAAAAAAAATATTGACAATATTATTGTGTGTGTTCGGGCAGGCTTAGAGTATTTAGGATACTCAAAGCCAGCGGCGTACAAACAGAAGCAGGTTTAAACTTTCAATATTCCATGTCAGTTTGATAGCTGCCATTTCAAATTTCTTATTAGAATCCTATAGGTAGGTATTGGGTAGGCGCGTAAAACGTCTTCCGCTTAATTGACAAGTGACATTTTGTTTCCCCGTGGACACGTTGCTATTTTTGACAGGTTGACAGTGTTTACAGTATATTAGAAAAGCGTGCCAATCACACCTACATACAAGTGCGTTTTTGAAACGAGACAGTAAGGCATGGTTTTCGAAGACGCGGGACGTTTCGCGACGCGTCGTGCAATTTTCCGATTATAGACCGTGTCATTAGAACGGAGAATTGTAACTGCGTGCGCCGCCGTTGCCATCTGCAGGCTCCGCCACAAATATCGCTGCATTTCAAGCAAACGCCTGTGAAATCGCTTTTCCATGAACGCCCATACAATTCCATATGTTTGAATTCAGTGCACGCAAAAAGACCTTGCAAATATCTGCCGCTTAGAGCCTCAGATTAATTAAGTCCGCTAACGGGCAATATTATATACACACTCACGCTCTTTATCCCCGAAGGGGTAGGCAGAGGTGCAAATAGTGTACCCTCTTTTCGCCGTGTGTATTTCGTTCCATGATGTGATAGGGTGAGCCTATCGCCATATCGAGCACAAATTCCAAACTCTGTGCTGATACTGAATAGAAGAATCCAATATCACTTTGCCCGACCTGAGGATAAAGCCCGACAGCTTATCATTGCAATCATCCTTCAACTTGCAAATAAAATTTGATTGTCGGCATAAAGGAGACACTTGACTCGCCACTCATCCTTTCTCAATCCACATTCCATCTCTTTCAGAGCAGTCACACAGCTGTCCAAATTATAGAGTTTGAAGAACCATGGAGACACAACACATCCTTGTCTAATACGCTCAATTTACCCTAATACAGGCTCTGGGGTTCTCATTATATCTCATTATTATTTTTTTAAATATTGATTATTTTCTTAATTTAATATTCCTTTTCATTTTTATCAAAAAGTTTTCACTAAACAGCTTCAATCGTTTTCCTTCATGATGCGCGCGCATCTTAAAATTTCACTCTCATCATTTTTTTTCATAACGCGCTCAAAGAAGTATAACTTCAAAAACAAGTCTCGTAACTCTGTTCTTCTATCGTAAAAAGATATGAGATCCATGTAATACCAAGTCGGTTAGTTTATTCAGTCCCTACTTAAGGGACCCTTTGTCTTAAGTTATTACTTACTAGCTTTTGCCCGCGGCTCCACCCGCGTTGAAAAGTTTTTCCGAGATAAAAGTCCCGCTTTATGTTTTCCCGGGATAAAAAGTAGCCTATGTGTTAATCCAGGACATGATCTACCCATGTGCCAAATTTCATCAAAATCCGTTCAGTAGTTTTTGCGTGAAAGAGGAACAAACATCCATACATCCAGACATTCTTACAAACTTTCGCCTTTATAATATTAGTAGGATTACGTAATTAGCTAACCTAACAACATCTTATAATATATGACCATATCCAATATAAGAATTCCTTTATGTTTTAAATGAAATAGATTGACTAGGCCATCGTATGGAAACAATGTATCCACAAGTAATACATATTATATTAAATAAATTGTCTATGGTGTATATTATTATAGTTTAAAGTCTTTCGTGTTAAAAAATCCAACTCAGTTTCGCTCCGAAGCGCGATGTCAGCGGATACGCCGCGCCGTCAAGCAAAGATGAATCAACAGTTTTGCTGTCAAGATAAATTACTGAGCATCATATTTAATAACCTAAAATGTTGAAAATGAGCTCTTTTCTTTAGTTTGCCGTATATTATTAGTTCCCAGAATTCGATCTTTATTAGCGACACTGTCAAATGGTGTAACGATACATTGTTTATTTTTTTGTCAAACTCAACAGGTTCGATTCTTGACGAGGAATATTGACTTATAAATCGAATGATGCAGTTTTAGTCTTCATCAAAATCGGCCCAGAGACTCTTTTGAACATTTTTCGATAGTTTTCCTAGTTTAGGATTACGCCCTCCATGTACAAATTCCACCATATCGGTACAAATTCCAGACTCCGAGCTGATACTGAATAGAAAAACTCAATATCACTTTGCCCGATAAGGGAATCAAACCCGAGAACTCAGCATTGCAGCCGTACCATAATACAACTACGCCACCGAGGCAGTCAGCAGTTAGGTATTCCTTTTTAAGAAGTTGTGAGCAAAAGTGGGAACATAGTGAGGTTATCGCCCTATCTCTTTCTCACGCACGATACGTAATGGCCGGTGATACACAGTCAGGTCCATGGAGTTAATGTTGTATAGTAACTCCATGGTCAGGTCAGTACCTATCTGTTGCTTCCGTTATTTGACAGAGGCCCCTTCCACCAAATTGTAGAGTTTCATAAATTATTTATTATTGCATGGATTTTGAAAATTATTTATCCAGAACATTTTGGATGACATACATTTTTGATAAATGTATGTATTTTAAAAAAGTACTTAGTTATCTACCCTATTAATTAAACTCGACATTGGGACGAAAATATGTAGATCCAAAACTCGTACAAAACATATTACTTTAGATAAATATCTGTGCGGTCTAAATACCAAATACCTTATATTGTTCTCGTAATTAGTAGATATTTTCGGCATTCCAAATGACGTAGGTATTATCCCCCAGGACTCATATTATCCGCCATTATTATTCGAAAAAAACATCATTAATTTAATCTTTTCAAGCAAATAAAGTGACTTGTTATCAGTAAATCGTTATTAAGGTGTTGCTAGGAACATTAATTGGATCTCTATTTAACACAAATATGCACACTCACGCCGTTTAACTCTAAAGGAATCGGCAGAGGCATGACGATGAACCCACTTTTCACATTCTTTATTCCGCCTCATAATGTACTAAGGAGCGAGCCTAAAGCCATATCGGATACAAATTCTAGACTCTGGTCTAAAACTAAAGAAAAAGAACAATACCAGTTTTCTCGATCCGAAGATCGAGTCCGAGTCCTTAGCAGGGTACTGCAATACAACTACGCCACTGAGGTAGTCTTTCATAAGGACATTGAAAACACGATTGCACATTAACACAAAAAATAATTCAAAAATATTTTTTACAGATTTTATACGAAGAAATAATCCCAGATAGTTCTGAAGAAAACGAAACGACACCAGCAAGACCCGCCACTAATATTTGTTTCGAAGTCCAAGATTACAAGGATTTGATGTTGCAAAAGCCTCAATCAATGGAAGTTTACCACGGCCTGGCTCATAACCAAAGCGTCGTGTATCCAACTTACCATAACATCTCCGAAAGTATAATGAAGGCGTTGTGGGTGTTCAACAATGGGTTCGAGGGAGCCATCCTTGAAGACACGTGGCCTTTAGATGATAGTGAAAAGCATGTCGATCAAATGCATCAACATTTTCCTTATTTCAATCAGGTTGGTACTCATTTTTGTCTTTACTATTTTGTGTCTGCTGGAACATTTGATACTGGAGAACGGACGACTGCAAAGGATATTTTTAAAAACGCCTGTGTTACTAATCACAGTGGCTCATTCACAAATATAAACATAACAAAATGAGTAATTTAATGAATCATAAGTGACAATAATCATAATTTTGTGTACTTTCAGAACTTCGAAACGGTCTACGAACGTATACCCCTTTGGAACGGCAGCCTTCCCGACAACACAACGTACCTTTACTCACACAATCAATATCCCAACCGATTTGCAGACGCTATGCAATTAGTTCGAGGCGAGATTGCTACTTACTCCTCAAGCCAGTGGTTTAACCTGAACGTCGCCATCAACAGACAAAATGTTCCAACATCCTGGACTAGCTTACGACAAGAACTCATTGCGACTGCTCTAGGAGGTGCATCAGGACACTGGCTTTGGTCGTCGCCCATATGCGGAGACACAGAAGATTATGACAGTGAAGCACACGCCTCCTTATGCATTAAGTGGTACATGGCAGGAAGCTACATGCCGCTCATCAAAATTCACACCAAAGGGGCTAGCAGAGATCCGTTATCCTTCACTGGTAATCCTAGAAATTTGGTCATAAACAGTTTAAATGTGAGACAGAGTCTGTTGCCGTACTTTTTCACGGTACTTCAAGATGGACCTTTACTTCGTCCAATGTTCTTCCAATATCCTGAAGTAGAACTACTGGAGGAAATCCACACTCAGTTCAGCGTTGGAGACGATTTGCTTATTGTACCAAATCTTCAGCCCAGTCAGAGCCACGTACATGTCACGATGCCGCCTGGATCCTGGTACGAGCTCTGGAGTGGTTATAGAATTCTTGGAAATGAAAGTGAAATGGTAACCATGGCAACAACTGAAGCTGATTTCTTGACCTTGGTGCGCGGCGGTTCTATAATTCCATTACAAAGGGTAAGTTTGTAAACATCTCGGTTTTGATTTGATAAGAGTAATTCGTACAATTTTATAATAATTTTATTTGATAAACGATATTCCGATGTTCGAAAATTACCTCACTAAGAGTTTCAGACAAACACACGTTCCTAAAACCCATAATTTGCTGAGTAACGGTTAAACATTATTGAACCCATATAATAAATTAAATGAAACGAAATTAGATTACTAAATAATATTATACGGTATATAAGAACATTCAGACTTTAATTAATCTCATATTCATTTTAGATAAATGAACAATATCTTTATTAAGGAACGCTCCCCGAATTAATAATTGTCCTTATTTCAGGACGTAAGATTATCGGCAGAGGAAACACGACTTAATTCTCAATACAGTATAACAATCGTATTGCATTGTGAAACCATTAACACTATAATATTGACTACAACAGTACCTGAATACGAAACAACTACAGAAAAACAATCTCGAGATATAACATCTGGAGGTCAAGATGATGACCATAGTACAAATGAAATGGAAACTTGGTGCCTAGCATCTGGTCATCTTTACATGACAGCAAATATGATTCTAGCCTTCGAAGCTAATAATGATACACTTACAATAACTGCGGTGGGCGATGATTATGATATTTTTTGTACGACTGGTCGCAGACTATGGGCGAACGTTATTAGAGAAGTATATGTCTATGGACTAGATGAAGAATTAAATAATTTTGATAACCATAGACGGGTTACAGCTAACGTTAATTTGTGCTCGTTGCAAAACCAGGAAAATATCGTTTTTAATTTTATGATGTGAACTGAGACTGTATATAAAAGTGTTTACAAAAAATATTCGATTTGAATGGTTTATTAAATTACCTGTTTTAGAAAATTAAAAATCATTGTCAACTCTACGTTATACTTATTTTAGTGAACAAGTACCGAAGTGGGTCAATTTTTAGAACTTGTGAATGTGAAGTCATACATGCTACTCCTCAAATTCAACATTAAACACGATAATATAGTTGGCAACAACATATGTAATACTCATAAAATTATCATTCAAAAAATCTATAACGACATCTCGAGAAGAATACTAAATGCGATGAATCCAAAAAACCAGACATTTTGCTCAAAAAAGTTTATTTCATCCCTGAAAAAAATTATTCGTTGTTGAGAAAACAATAGGAGTATTCAAAAACAATATTATTGTTATAAACAACGACCATGTACTAATAAACATATCAATTATTGATAATATAAAGTTTATCACAAAGACGCAACATTCTTCTTATCGTTGCAATAACAGTGTCGCGGGTCGAGGGCGATATTCATTCGACAGTTTCATTTACCTGTAAGGGAACGTTCAAGTAGCATTCAAAGGGGATGAGAGGGACCATGCTTTGTTCATTTTTGAAGAAATGGGGGACACGGGGTTTCAACAGTGATTTAATTACATCAGCAATTTTTTTTATGAAAGAAATTTAAACAGATTTTGTGAATATTATACCTATGCTTACGTAAACTTAGGACGGGGAGCCTTGGTGGTTAGGACTTTGCTTACTTTTGCTGACAAGGGGGAAAAATACCAAAATCTTGCTTATTTAATACTTGTAATTGCGGCGATAGCGTAGTTGGGAGTGGAACGGACTGCCGAGACGAATGTCCGCAGGTTCAAAACCCAAGGGCACACACCTCTGACTTTTCTAATAAAATATGTGTGTATTCTTTGTGAATTATCGCTTGCTTTAATGGTGAAGGAAAACAACGTGAGGAAACCTGCATACCACAGAAGTTCTCTGAATTTGAAGGTATGTGAAGTTTGCCAACCCGCACTAGGCCAGCGTGGTGGACT
This sequence comes from Lapara coniferarum, assembly GCA_949316025.1. NCBI lineage: Eukaryota > Metazoa > Arthropoda > Insecta > Lepidoptera > Sphingidae > Lapara > Lapara coniferarum. Next base: position 6,002,415 of record OX438934.1, on the reverse strand, counting down.
AAGGCTTAACCCTCTCAGTTGTAGAGGAGGCCCGTGCTCAGCAGTAGGCAGTATATAATACAGGGCTGGTATTGTAATACTTAATCAGCCTTGACTGCCACGGTGGCGTAGTTGTATTGCGTACGCTTTACGAATACGATTTGAGCGCTGAGGTCCTGGGTTCGAATCCCGGGTCGAGCCAAAAATATTGTGACTGGGTTTTCCCCTCTTAAAATTTACTCAGTCGCAGCTTGGAGTCAGTAAATTGGCGGTGTGATACCCCCGTGCCTCGGAAAGCACGTAAAGCCGTTTGTCCTGCGCCTGATCTCGCTCCTGTCATGTCGGATTGCCGTCTCACCGGACTATGAGAGTGAAGGAATAGCGAGTGCACCTGTGTATTGCGCACACACTAGTGCACTATAATATCTCCTGCGTACCTGGCTGATCTCCGTTGAGTTGGCCGCCGTGGCCGAAACTGGCTAGGAGGATTACATTACTTGATCAGCCCCTAACCCTAACATAAATATCGTGCGCTAGTCAGTTTCGCTTAAATAAACTGACGTACCATAAAGTTGAAAAAAAAACACGTTCGGTTTTTAAAGGCGATGTCCTTTTTTGTATGGATGCTGGGCCTCAAAATCTAACCAGGCCTAATCTTTAGGGATATTAAATATGCAAATTGTATAGGTAACAACATAAAATAAAAATTTTAGACACCTCCCTTCATAACTAACTTTCTATAAATGTTCATATTAAGTGTAGTTTTTAGGCAAATTAAAATTACATAAATCGCTAAGTCGGAAGCCTATAAAATTAAATGATTTATTCTAAAAGGCTGCTTTTTAGGAGTTCTAGTAAGTATATATAAACGGTCTTGGTTAGAATTTAAGGCCTGTTTTGGACATGTCCTTTGTATGATTTGCGTTTAACGAGTATGTGACTTGGTGTTGTGCATAATGAGATGTGTAAATTATACAATACTAGGTTTTGCCCGCGACGCAGCCCGCGTAAATAAGTTCCCGCGATAAAAATTAGCCTATGTGTTAATCCAGGACATGATCTACCAGTGTGCCAAATTTCATCAAAATCCGTTCAGCAGTTTTTGCATGAAAGGGTAACAAACATCCGAAAATCCATACTTACTAACTTTTGCGTTTAAAATGCCTCATATAAATTTAATAAACACATAAATTTAAATTATGTAATTCTTCCTAAAACACAACGATACTACATTAGATAAATTAATATTTAAACCCCACTATTCTAATAAATTGCTTAGAGATAGGAGCTTCATATAATATCATAGTAATGCAATAGATTTTTCATGAAAGGTATTTAGAAACTCTCATAAACAGAAATTTATAACCGGATATCCAATCACTGGAATTCCTACGATCGAAACGGAAATAGTCATCGTTCATAGCGAGACTTGTTTACGTCTGTATAATTGATTATTTTCTCTAAATAAGTGTTCACTGATCATGAAAAATAATGTACGGTTACTAAGAAACATTTTTCTGCGTAAAAGGTGTTTCACTTGGTAAATGTTTTAATATATTGTTATAACTTACAAATTCAAGATCGGCTCACCATAAACGGTACCTACATTATAGGCGGCATGCCGTAGTTGTATTGCGTGCGCGGTACGACATCCGCTCCGAGGTTCCGAGTTCGTATCCCGGGCCAGATAGTGATATTAGGATTTTCTGCTCAGTATCAGGCGGACTCGCGTATTTTTTTTATGGCATCGAATGAAGAGACGAGCGTGCCGTTCGCCTGATGGTTAGCGATACGACCACCCATAAACAGTAGCAACACCATCCAACACCTTGAGTTATAAAGTACAGTGTGGCATTCCACTGCGCTCGTCATCCTGAGACATAAGATGTTAAGTCTCATTATGTCCAGTAGTTACACTGGCTATACCTAATGTCCTTCAAACCGAAACACAACAGTCTATGAACACTGCTGCTTGGCGGTAGAAACAGACATTGCGGTGGTACCCACCCAGACGGACTCTTACATATGAGAGACCTTTTTTATTTCTTTTTACTATTCCGATAAAAATTATTTATGGAATCAAATAATACCTCAATTAACATAGATTCCATTTGTAACAAGCGTTTTACTTTGATGATTTTATTTATACATTAATTATTTTTTATTAATATGTGTCTGGTTAAATCATTATTTACTTCAGAGGCTACTAACAATACATCTTATGCATATTTAATTTACAAAAGACCTCATGAAATTACGTAATTAGCTTCACGTCCTTCATGCTGAACCATCTTTCGCCATACAATGAATCCATTTATTCCCTAATGGGCACCGGAGCTCTTATTTGTATTTTACGCACACGCACACGTACGCACGCACGTGCACGCACGCACGCACGCACGCTCTCACGCACGTACGCACGCATGCACGCACGGACGCACGGACGCACGCACGCACGCACGCACGCCCGCACGCCCGTTATCCCCGAAGGGGTTGGCAGAGGTGCAACTAGACACCCACTTTACGCCGTTTAATTTTCTATGCGCATATGGGCGATCATTTAAAGATCAACAATTGATCTCATTTATATAAAACTAGCTTTTGCCCGCGGCTTCGCCCGCGTTAATAAGTTTTTCCGAGCTAGAAGTACATAAAAACCTTTCCGTTGAATCACTCTATCTATTAAAAAAAACCGCATCAAAATCCGTTGCGTAGTTTTAAAGATCTAAGCATACATAGGGACATAGGGACAGACAGCGGGAAGCGACTTTGTTTTATACTATGTAGTGATAAATAATACTAGGTACGTTAAATGACTACCATGCGCTTTTTAGTAGAAAGAAAAACGCAGGGTGTAGGTAGGACAAAGACGTATAAAGTAAAGACGAGATTGCTGTGCGGTCAAATTACTAGATATATTTTTTATGAGTATTGAGCTGCGGCCATACGTCTACAGTATAGGATTCTCTACATTATCTATAGACCGCATGATGGCATTATCTCTATTTTCCTCATGTTTATTTGTCTTTTGAATATAAAAACGCCTGGTCAATGATGTCTGTAGGCTTAGAATATGTGGGCGTTATTATTCTATGTCTGTAGGTATTTGTAATAATAGTTTTTACCCAGATCAATCAACAGTATAGTTCAAAGAGCATTATAATACTACGGAAAGTATAGTTAGATGACTTAGTTAGTAGACCTTCTTTGCTTACCTATACCAAAGCCTTCATTGCTAAGCTGTTTGGCTTGGCTATAATATTCTTGATAATAATCAATCTTATTTATCAGTTGCCATAGCGTTTCATCGTTACCGTTAACAGTTACCATGGAATTCACGAATATTTATTGTCAATAAGACGTGAATAAAACAAATTGAACAGCAAATATAATTTTTCAGTAGTAACATAGAATAAAGTGCTTATAGTCCTTATTCTGAGAGTAGTAAAATAAATTATTTTTGATATAATCCATGGGGGAGAAATTTGCACGCATAACATGCGAGAGAAGTAAGGCATCCATAAAAATTATGTATGGAACTAGACCTGTGGAATGGAAGGTGCACGACCATTGAATGTGATGAAAAATTAACATCAAAAGCAAAGAGTTCTATGTCTTTGATAAAAAGTATGGCAAAATCGTGAACCGCTTGATAAATAAATACGTTCGGGTCAAACACAACAGATGGACATATACATGAGTAAATATGTTGATTTTTTGCTATTGACCATTGTTTACTTAAATATACGCCGATAAGAGACAGAATACTTCCATTGGGGTACAAATAGATTACTAAACTGACCTCCTCGAACTCAGATAAATCTTCGTTCATATTAAACAACAGTTTATTTCACTATCGTTTGTTGACGTGAAGTGATCGCTTCACTTAAACGAGCGCTGATGAAAACTGCCGAAAATCAGAAAGAAGAAGAGAAGGTAGAAACACGCCAAAGGAACTTTAAAAATCCAGGCGCAAGAATGCCGAACATTAAAGTGTTTACGGGAAGTTCTCACCCAGAAATTGCGAAGAAAATTGTAGCACGATTGGGAATCAATCTGGGAAGAGCTACCACGAAAAAATTCAGCAATAAAGAAACTAACGTCGAAATTGGAGAATCGGTGAGAGGTGAAGATGTATACATAGTACAGAGTGGATGTGGTGAAATCAATGACAACTTGATGGAGCTATTTATAATGATCAATGCTTGCAAGATTGCGTCAGCTTCAAGAGTGACGGCAGTCATTCCTTGCTTCCCATATTCACGACAAGACAAAAAGGAAAAAAGCCGGGCACCTATCACGGCGAAGCTTCTCGCGAATCTCATATCAGTTGCCGGAGCTGACCACGTAATTACCATCGATTTACATGCATCACAAATCCAGGGTTTCTTCAACATCCCTGTGGACAATTTGTACGCTGAACCAGCTATCACCAAGTGGATCAAAGAGAACATTCCAGAATGGAAAAGCAGTGTGATGGTTTCTCCTGATGCTGGGGGTGTGAAGAGAATGACGGGGATCGCCGATCGGTTAGACATTGATTTTGCCATCATTCATAAAGAGAGACAAAGAGCCCACGAAGGTGATTCAACGGTTCTTGTGGGAAATGTTAAGAATAGAATAGCGATTATGGTTGATGATTTGGCTGACACTTGTGATACAATCGTCAAAGGCGCAGAGGCATTGCGTGAAGCTGGGGCCAGTAAAATCTACGCCATTTTGACTCACGGAGTGTTTGCTGGTAATGCTATAGAGAAGATCAATAACTCTCATTTGGAAGGTATTGTTGTGACGAATACTATACCACAGGATAAGCATATGATGCTATGTCCGAAGTTGCAAACGATTGATATATCTGTGATGTTGGCCGAAGCGATTAGGCGAACACATTACGCTGAATCTGTGTCATATTTATTCACCAATGTTCCTTACTAAATTTATAGAAAAATATATTGTAATTATTGTTCAAGAATAAGTACAGACGGCCTTCAGTCAACTAGCACTGAATGTAATATAGAAATTGGGAATCTATGAATTATTTTATTAGAATAAACACAAAATGTAAAATAATTTGACATCGAAACGTAGAATTTTATTTTATAACTAATCTTGTAGATTATTATAAATACAATATCTGGAAGTTCTAAGTCCTTTATTATTATGTTGAATGGGTAATTAAAAGAAATCTATGATGTATTATACTTGTCATAGTATAATATTATATTAACATCATACGAAATACCTACAATATCCCATGTGGAGCAGAAATGTTAAGTTCTAATTACCATAGAATTATTAATAAGCCCATACAGTGAGATGAGGTCAGGTAAGGGCCTTTCTAATCAAAGAACATTTTTTATAGCCGTATCTAGGTAAATAGGTTATATTTGACTGTTTTTACTACATGGCAATCAAAAACGATTAAATAACTGATATAGATCTAATAATATACTTACTGTAGGCATAAAGTATATTATGCAATGTTTCTTCCAGTAACATCATTATCAACAAAGTAATTTGTATCAAACATACCTACGCACATACTTATTGTACTTACATAAAGTACACAAAACATACAATTTAGCAACGGTCGCGGGCAGCAATAAGTACTTATGACAAGTATCGCTAGAGATAAACGAGAACTCGAATAATTCGCTTTAAGGTTTTATAAACAAAGAATCAACGCATATATCCTAAACAATAATCAATTTTAGAGTATGTCAATCATTCTGATAAGCAATATTTTTGAATACAGGTAGACGTAAATAAGGTCGGAAGAGTGTACCATGTGGCACTCATAAATCTTTGCATATCCCTATGGGATAAGCACGTGGTGTATATGTGTCTACTTTTCAATATGTTACGATAACTTCTAAGTTCATGATTAACACAGACACATACACTCACGCCTGTTATCCCTGAAGGGGTAGGCAGAGGCGCAACTAGTGCACCCACTTTTCGCCATTATTCCGTCCCATGATGTGATAGGGGGTGAGCCTATCGCCATATCGGGCACAAATTCCAGACTCCGAGCTGATACTGAATAGAAAAACTCAATAACACTTTGCCCGACCCGGGGATCGAACCCGAGACCTCAGCTTTGTAGTCGTACTGTAATACAACTACGCCACCGAGGCAGTCAACAATGTAAAAAGAGCCATTATAGAGATTAACAACAATTTAAAAAAAGCCATTATAGAGATCTCGGTGTTGAAAGATAAAATTCGATTAGAGTACCCAAGTTGGAAATCTAAATACTATATTATACCTACTAAACTTGTCGGACGGTCTATAATACACAATTTACCTACCATGTTAATTTCCAGTTGAAAGACATCTTTTGTGTAGAGCAATAGAAGCGACTATTCTAGCCATATCGAATGGGAAACAAGAAGGTAACAATACTTTTAACTTACCTAGGTACCTATTTTACTCTACAGTATTAACAGGAATAATCGCGGTATTTATGAGAAACGAAATAAATCTAGCTAGTGCGCTCTACAAAGAGACCGTAGGGTCCTTGGGCTGGGAGCATTTAATCACTGAAAAGTCTTGAACTACTTGGAAATAATAAGATTACCTAATGCTATTCAAAGCCAAGTTGCTTAGCACATGAGAAACAAGATTAATACCTTTGCTAACACATAGATGAGCCTTCTATGAATGAACAAGCAATGAAATTAATATCAACTTATGGGCGTTTTAGTACCTATAAAATAATCGAGACCAGAGATCGAGACCTCGTGGTCGAGATGACAAATTCATTAATACGCCATCTATTGGTATCGTTGCGAACTAATTTATCAGATGAGACGTTATCATAATATTGTCCTGTATCTCCGATAATAAAATGTAATTAATGTGTAAACTACAAAACAAGAGTCAAAGATCAGTTTTTAAAACAGTATACGTACAACCAAGAAGTTTATAATATATCTACTATAAAATTCTTGCGTACAACCCAACAAGTTCATATATATATTAAACCGTTTGTACTTGGCAACTAGTCTTTTTGCTGAGTTGTAAAAGTTAGGTTATAAATATTTCTTGTTTAAATATCAACAATTGGGTAAGTAGTTTCGAGAGTTATAAAATGCGGAAACCTCCAGTATTGTACAAGATGGATGCAAGTCCCCCTGCACGGGCAGTGATGATGGTCGCTGATATATTGGATTTGGATATTAACAAACAAGACTTGAATCCTGTTTTACGGGAACAAGATGCACCCGAATTCGTCAAGGTAAGTGAATGTTTCTTACATTTGCCAAGGAACTTGCCTTTTTTCGCCCCCTAATAAAACAGCTTTGAATACACTAAAATATTTACTTAGGTCCCTACATACCTATTTTTTTCTTTTAATGGTAATTACCTTAAATATATACTTGTACAATTTTATACTTAGTTTTATTTATTACTACTGTCAGGTATTATTTTTAAGACTATACTGGCTACGAAATCACCTACTTACTACCTAGGTACCTACTTAGTTCCATTTAGAGAATGGCCGCAATGCGTAGGGCTGCCATCACTTAGATTGCCGACGCCGGATATACATGGCAAACATCCCGGACATTTGGACGAAATGAGTGACGATGATTTTGGGTGACGTCACGGACGTGTAACTACTGCGATCGCTGTCCGGTTTAATTGGATTTTAAAAATAAAACGAGTCGTTTAATCGCAAGTGTTTATTGACAATAGTGTTTGTTCTTAACCATTAAACATCGATAAGAATCATAAAAATAAAACAGTGCTATAAATAACTATAAAACTTATAAAACAAAACGTAAAAACTAAAATCTAAACAAAAAGTGAACTAACTACCCGTACCTACATATAATTCTAAAAACTCATCATTTGTCTTCATAATATACAAAAAAAAAACAAGAGAATTGTGAGTGAGTCCGGTGCCTGTGTATCCTCGGAAAATCTCTGTTCAACGTGTTATGGTGTTGTTGCCCTACTGATCCCCATAAGTACTATACATCATTTATTCACTAGCGCCATCTAGCGGAATCTCTGTACATTACCCTGACAATTCGATTGCTCCACTATCAACTGGAACTATGGCAGTAAAGTGTAGTGCGTGCGGAAAATATGTTTCGACGATAGATGGCGTCACATGTAGTGCTTGTAAACGGATAAAACATCGCAGCTGTGCGAATCTTTCGCGCAGTACACCAATCTCCAACAACTGGCAATGCCCTGACTGCAGGGTGAGTCCGCCTTGCAACAGCAAAGCTAATACACTCTTGCAGCCAGAAAAAAGCCAGGAGCATGTGGACAGAATCGAATTTCCGGACGCTAATTCCACAACAAGCGGAGCAGACTCAGACCTAGCAAGAGAACTACGTAAGTTCCGAGATGAGATGCGTGAGACCAGGGAAGAATTCCGCGCAGCTCGGCTGGAGATGCAAGAATTGCGCGAGAAGTTCGCTAATTGTGAAGAGCGTGTGTCACGGCTGGAGGGCAGGATCTCAGTGTTGGAGGACCAAATTAGCACACAGGGGGTATCAGGCAATGGGGGTGATGCCATTCACGCATTACAGGCTACGGTGCTGCAACTACAGCTTGATCTAAATACCCGAGACCAGGATCTGCTGCGAAATGATATTGAGATCTCAGGAATCCCAGAGGACACTAATGAGAACACAACTCATATAGTGCTGGCTGTAGCCCAAAAACTGGGTGTTGCCCTGGACGAGCGTGAGTTAGTAAGCTGTATGCGAGTTGGAGTATCGCGTGGGGCGGCTGTCCCGAGTGGAGATGGTCGCGTGGTGCGTCCGCGATCTATTGTGGTTCGCCTTGCGCGCCGAGCGTCCCGAGACTCGCTTCTGCGCGCGGCGCGGGTGCGACGACATCTAAATACCGAGGGACTTGGACTTCGCGCGGACCCTAAACCGTTCTACGTGAACGAGCGACTTACGCGCGCTAACCGCGCGCTCTTTAACCAGGCCCGCAATGCTCGTCGGCAGCACGGTTGGCGCTATGTGTGGACTCGCGACGGTCAAGTACTTGCTCGTAAAGATCAGGATTCTCCGGTGCACAGAATCCGAGTTGAGGCCGACTTAGCTCGGGTTTTTGGTATCGCTCAAATTGGTCCGGAGATTAATGCTGTTCTATAATTATATTCTTTTTACTTTTTCTCATATATCATTGTACATTTTTTATTATATTATTTCATGTAGAATTAATTTGTATGTCACGGCTACGGTGCGTTGTTCCGAGTGGAGTGGTGTAAATATTTTTCTTGTAATTTTATTTTTATTTCATTCACATAATATATTGCTTTATAACATCCTTATAAATTCCGTAGATATTGGTCCATCAATTTACATCTATCACTATATTATAACGGTACACATTACTGAGTACAAAACGAAATTACTTTTGGTATATATCTTCAATAACTTTAAAATCTTATTATAGGCCCAAACTTAAAATTGGATTGTTAAATGTTGGTTCCCTAAGTACGCGTCATGATGAATTTATAGCTGCTATGGCTACACACGATGTGGACATAATGGCGATAAATGAGACGTGGTTACGCGAGGGGGAGGAGGGCCGAGCGCCCGCCGTGCCCGGGTATCGCTTGCGACACATTCCGCGGCCAGCCGGCGTGCGCGCGCGCGGCGGCGGCGTTGGCTTTTACATTCGAAGCGGCATCGCGGCACGAGCGCTGCCCCACCCGCCCGCACCGCAAGTCGAACAAATGTGGCTGCGCATTTCAGTCAAGGGTAGTAGCTTGGCTATCGGGACTGCGTACAAGCCGCCATGGTTGGATGTTGACATTTTCCTAGACTCCCTATCATCAAGTATGGATGCGATTAATTCGTGTCAGCACACTGTCTTACTGGGGGACTTTAATATAAATTTATTAAATGTAGAGGATCCAAAGACAAAAAAGTTACATAAATTCTTGGAATGTTATAAATTAAAACAATGCGTTAACGAACCAACACATTTCACGTCACACAGCGAAACACTCTTAGATCTTGTGTGTACTGACAACCTAGGGCACTCAACCAATGTTTATCACATACATGATCTGAGTAGCCATGCATTTATAACATGTTTATTGAGTATGCGTAAGGATAAACCTAAACCCCAAATAATAAAATATAGAGCTTTAAACAACATAGACTTGAATAATTTTGACAAGAGTTTAGAAAATATAGATTGGAATCAAATTATGTACTGCAAAGATATAGAAAAAAAAGTAGAAATGTTAAACGCTGCAATGCTTAACACTATAAATACACACGCACCTTTACGAAAGAAACTGTTTAAGAGTAGACCCTATCCTTGGGTCACATATAATATAAGGGAGTTGATGAAACGTAGGGATGAGGCATACAAACGGGCCAAACATAGTGGACAAGAAGTACACAAAATTTTTTATAAGGACTTAAAACGAGTGGTTGAAGATGCCTTGATTAGAGAAAAAAGTGCCTACTTTAACTACTACGTAAATAATAGCCTTCCAAATTCCCGCGTTCTTTGGAAGCATATAAAACGAAACGTGCGTATAAAAGAAAAATCCGTGCTGCCCGTGGACATTTTTAATGACCCCGAAGCCATAAACAACCATTTTCTTTGCGTCCCAGGTAGGGTGGAAATCAATATAAGCCAACTAACTTATTTCGAGTTCCACTCATATACTGACTCAATATTTGCTCTCCGGACTGTTGGTGAAATGGATGTTCTAAAGGCAATAAAGTCTCTCTCATCTAACGCCATTGGGGTGGACGGTGTATCCTTAGACATGGTCAAGTTGACTATACATAAAACTCTGTCGGTAATAACCTCTGTTATAAATCAGTCCATTCAATCAAATACATATCCCGAAATTTGGCAATCAGCTGTAGTAAGGCCTATTCCCAAGACGTCTTCGGCAACGTCCTTGCATGATTTGCGCCCCATTAGTATTCTACCCTTCATGTCCAAAGTCTTGGAAAGGATAGTTGCAAACCAGTTGCGTGAATATTTGCACGAAAGCGAAATATTACCAAGCCTGCAATCAGGTTTTAGGAGAGGGCATAGCACGACGACCGCCCTTGCTCACGTGATTGATGATATATTAACGGACATCAACGACGGAAACGGTACGTTGCTGGCTCTCCTGGACTTTTCTAGGGCTTTCGACTGTATTAATATCCCCTTATTACTGTCTAAACTTCGCTACTACGGCTTCGATATTTCCGCAATAAAATGGTTTGAGAGCTATTTTATGCACCGTAAGCAATACGTAGAAGTAGTTCTAGAATCAGGCGAGGAATTAAATTCGCAGTCAAAAAAAGTTACTCGAGGCGTCCCACAAGGGTCGATCCTTGGCCCCATATTATTTGTAATTTACAGTGCTGACATCACGTCGCATATCCACAACTGTAAATTTCACATCTACGCGGACGACATCCAATTGTACAAGGCAGGTGATCCGAATAATATGCACTCCGCAGTAGACCAAATGAATAGCGATTTAGATAGGGTGGCTAACTGGGCGGAAGCTAATTCCTTAATTTTGAATAGTAAAAAATCTAAATACATCATATTAGGCACAAGGAAACAAGTTAATAAAATTGGTAACAGCGGAGTGCACCTGGCGATTAAGGGAGTACCACTGGAAAGAGTTCACGAGGCACGAAATTTAGGTTTAATCATAGATGAGGAACTGCGTTTTGAATCTCACATCGTAAGAGTCGCAAGTAATTGTTTTTATAGGCTCAAGGTGTTATACCAAATAAGGGATTCATTAAGAATCCCAATGCGCATCAAATTAACCGAGTCGCTAGTTTTATCAAAATTTAATTATATGGATATAGTTTATGGCCCACGTCTTCTAGCTCGTTCTCAAAAACTTATACAGCGAGTCCAAAATGCTTGCGCAAGATTTTGTTTTAATATACCGCCACGCACTCACGTTACGCCATATTTAAGTAACGCAAATATATTAAAAATGAAGGCCCGCCAGGAATTACATATGGCTTGCCTTATGTTTAACCTGGTGAAATACCGCACTCCCCCATATCTTGTCGACAAACTGCAGTGGCAGAGCGACGCGCGCGGCGTGCATCACACCCGAGCATCTAGCTGGGCGCTGGTGATGCCGCGTGCTCGAGTTGTTTCGTTCCGAGGCAGTTTCAAGTTTGCTGCATCCCGATGCTGGAACGTCTTATTACCGCCTCTGCGTAGTCTACGAACAATCACAACTTTTAAATCTAAGTTCAAAGAAATACTGTTAAAATTGCAAAAATCCCAATAAAATATAAAAAATCATACCTCATTGTTGTAGACTTATGGCATGGCGGTCTACTTATATCGTCGTCATTTGTCCGTGGGATGCAGCGAAATGAATGTACTCAATTATCATCGCCGATTTCATTTTTGTTGTTATTCGCTTTATTCTTTTGTCATGACCACATTCATTTATATTATTTATTTCTATATTATGTATTTTAATATATTATATTGTTACACTTATATTGTTATTGTTAATTTTATTATTTAAATCGGAATTACATATTACATGAATGAACACGACCGTGCGCGCTCAACACAACGGGCCTATGGAAGATCAGCGCGCCGCGGCTCCCCCGCGGCCCCATGCTGAATAGGTCCGCTTGCACACGCACACACGGACACCACGCCATTCGGAACAATGCACTCAATAATAGTTATAGTATATAAGTTAATTTATTATTATGTTCCCGTTTTGATTGTTTTTTTTCTTTTCCGTGTAACTGTGTGTATTGTGTGCAATAAATGTTTTTATTATTATTATTATTAAATATGGGTTTTTCCCCGGACACCTCTAAAAAAATATTTTGCCGTGCCTTCTTGCCTCCATATGAATGAATTTTTAACTAAGGTTGATTTCAATTTATCGCTTATCTATAAAAAAAATGATTTCCCCTGGCAACAAGTGTCCGGCTTTTACCCGGATACTTTTTAAAACCCCGGCCGGACGGCCCCCGGACGCCCTTCAAACTAGGACAAATCCGGGGAAATCCGAACGGATGGCAGCCCTAGCAATGCGGCATCGCGCAGGGGCGGTTCCGTGCAGCTATCTTCCTAGAAACCAACATAACCGTTCCACTCACCCCCCAGTGGAGGTAGCGATAACGCGTTTTTCCCCGCGATAAAAAAAAAAGGACCTACTTAGTTCAACTTTCCCTCATTTCCCTTACGTGTTTTTCTTTATGCTTTTAGAAAAATCCAATGAAGACTATACCCATATACGAAGAAGACACATTCGCATTGGCAGATAGGTGAAGTATTTTATTCGCGTATTATTTATAGTTTATTGCATAGCTAAAGGTGTGTTTTTTTATCTAGTTGTTTCATTTCAATTTACGAATTTATTTTACAATAGTAGTGCTCGCGGCTCCGCCTGCGTGAAAAAGTTTTTCCGGGACAAAAATATTTTCCCGGGATAAAAAGTAGCCTATAGCACTCAGGAGTTATGTAGCTTCCTATTAGTGAAAGAATTTTCAAACTCAGTCCAGCAGTTTTTGAGTTTGTCCATTACAAACAATCAAATCTTTCCTCATTATAATATAAGTATAGAAAAAGCTACTTCGCAACCGGATTTCGCTGCATGAAACAGAGAACGTTGAACTACTTGAAAACCTGTAAGCAACATGAACTAATAAAAAAGCTCTTCGCCGTGCGTATTCCATCCCATGATGTGATAGGAGGCGAACCTATAGCCATATCGGGCACAAATTCCAGACTCCGGGCTGATACTGAATTTAAAACTCGATATTACTTTGTCCGATCTGGGAATCGAACCCAAGACTTCACTATTGCAGTCATACCGTATTACAACTACACCACCGACGCAGTAAAAAAGTAAACTGTACTAATACGTATTTAGTATCTTGTGTTGTATGTTACCAAACATTTAGTATAAAACTTAAAAAAAACTTTAAAACCACTACAAACCAAAAAATAATTAATACATACATACGGATCGAATACAGAACCTCCTTTTTTTTAAGTCGGTTAAAAACAGTGGGTGTTTAAATTCCCAAGTACCCACGTATTTATTCGACATTTCACGAGGCGGAACTAAAACCTCTGCGTGTTTTTAGTTTCCTATACATAACTATAAACAAATACCCATTTATTGAACGATTAATCTTTAATCTCAAGTGAACTACATTTTTAGCACAAGGCTAGGAATAAAACTTACATGCAAATATTTTTTCTTTCAGTCATGCGATAATAATTTACCTAATGGAGAAATATGCCAAACCATATCATTACCATTTGTACCCGTCGCACCATAGAAAAAGGGCTGTCATACACCAAAGACTTTTCTTCGATAGCGGCATACTGTTTCCACGACTGCAAGCTGTTATGGTAATATATATATCTCTTATTTGTATGGAAAATAGCTAGGTAGTTTCTAAAAAAGATGGATTGTGTTATGATGGATGGATCATATCATACGATGGAATAAATAAGGAAAATCGTGAGCGATGAAGTTCAGCACACCTGTGCCGAAGGAATAGGAAGTAATAGTCAAATACGTACCTTGTGACGGCCCACCAGTGGCAAGCAAACCCATTTATTAGTACCGTAAATTAATATTTTGCGTTGAAAAAAAATAAGTGATTACGAAATCGGATTAGCTATAATCTAAATCCATTTTCGTTTTATTTTAATAGACATTTTTTATATGGAGGCTAGTTAATTTGTCAATGATTTGAGTTTGAACAGATTTTTATAAGCTCAAAATTGTAGTTACGAAAATCTTTCCATATATGTACTACAAAATGCATCATTTATCGGTGTACTTATGCATGTTTCATTTTAGGCGCTTACTTACGTGGGCAAATTGGCAGAAATGACACGCGGAATGATAAAAAATATAGAGGCTGCATACAATATCCTCGAATCTTATCTTTCTGATACTTTATACATAGCTGATGACTTGATTACTATAGCGGATATTAGCATTATATCTACAATGGGCACTTTGGACGGTCTAGTGCCTGTCGATGAAAAAAGGTTTGTTGAATATCTTTTATCGATAACGCTGTATGGATTTCACATCTCTAGTCAGGTTGAGAATAGAGATAATTGATTATTAGCCATTAGTACATTGAAAGTTATAAAGCCTAGCGATGGTGTTATAATAATTAACGATACAACTCTGAATTTTATGTAGGTTTAATATCCATACATTGCAGACTCGTGGCTCAGTCGCTCTTCGTCAGCACTCGAGGATTACACATCTTCGCCCACTTGACGGTACCTCTTTCGAAAGAGTGATCATTTTTCATGGTATATCTCAGTCCTACCTAAGAATAAATGTTTGCAAAATGGGTAGATATTTTGTGTACGGCACAAACATAACTATAACATAATATAAATAATACCAGCCCTGTATTATATACTGTCCCACTACTGGGCACGGGCCTCCTCTACTACTGAGAGGGTTTAGGCCTTAGTGCACCACGCTGGCCTAGTGCGGGTTGGTAGAATTCACATATCTTTGAAATTCTTATAAAGAACTTCTTAGGTATGCGGTTTCCTCACGATGTTTTCCTTCACCATTAAAGCGAACGATATTGATAAACAATACACACGTAACTTTGAAAAATCAGAGGTATGTGCCTTGGGTTTTGAACCTCCGGACTTTGTATCGGCAGACCCTTTCATTCCCAACTAAGCTATCGTCCACATAATTCAAACATAATTGTTTACATTAAAAAAATTGTATTTCCAGATTCCCTAAATTAAAACGATGGATGGAAAATATGAATAAGATGAATTATTGCAAGAAAATAAACATTCCTGGCGCCAAATTACACGTCAAAGGCCTTCTGGCTCTTATGGAACATACTAAACAAATGAAATCAAAGTTATAAGGCTGAAAATAAATACATTTTGCACTAAAATTACTATAAACATATGGATTTATAATATATTCAACTCGGGAAAATGACAACAATTAAAATCCAAATAAAGAATCACAGGTTTTCATTTATTTCAATAACTAAAAAGAAATGCAAAGAATTTTTTAACTTTACACTCCAGTAACGTCTAGGGCTACCATATGGATAACTTTAATGAGAAATTAATGATTACAAAAAACGTTACACATTTAAACATTTCCTATAAGTCTTGGTATAGTCTCTTGTTACCGCCCGCACTTAATTCAAAACATTTAATAGCACTTAACGATTACAATACACGTACAATACTCGAGAAATGTCCCATCAGTCATACTTAAACACTTACGACCTTATTCAAACAGTTTATAAACCTCTTTCGATTATAGAATGTTTTGTCTCCTTCCTGCTAAATTCATTCGAAGAATACAAAACATTCGACAGCAAAATATAGGTATATAAGTTGTTATAAGGCCGATACATTGGAGTGCGCGTCACATGAAACAAACTCGTTATGGAATCATAGTAATACGCAAACTGAGTCACTAGTCGAATTTAGTGTGTTGTTGGGCGTAACTGTCAAGGTTGCACGTTAGTCTTAAATTACGACGGCTAGCCTGGCCGCGATTAGCCGTCCTCCTTTGGCGGTGTGAACCATCCTGGAAAAATAAATTTATTTAAGTTTTTATTGGAACATGTGCGTTATGGTAATGAGTCCTTAATTAGGTCATAGCTAACCCTTTGCAGGCAGCGCACAACTATGGTGTAAACAAAGCAAACGGCAGTAGTTTAATACATAGATCAAATGGGATCAATCACCTTCAAGTAACAATTAAGTTAAAGCCAAACGTTGGTTTTACCAAGATTATGTTCTTATCATTACCATTATCATAACCATTAGTTAGATTTGAATACCAAAACTACCATTAAACATGACAATTATATAGCGAAAAACAAAACCTACTTTCCAGCTATATTTTACTTACTATAATAAAAAGTTTACTTAAAATATTGTTAGAATATTATGAGACTATGTTGAAATTTTTATTTCTATCCTTTAATAGGATATATGGCCGATTTCAAAATGACCTCAATTGCTATCTTCTAGATTTGGAGAGCTATAACTTTATTTGATATACAGGTATCTTGATTGGCTTAATAACGAGATTAATCGAAAATGACCACCGGTGGTAAATTATACTAGATGCGACTGGCTCAACACCAGGTAGACATGGTACAAGATAAGCCTATACCCACTGGGACTCTACAGGTTGTGAATGATAATTATGGCAATGATTTCTTCTTATTTGGCTTACCAGCGTTTAACACGCCATCACTTACAAATTTACATAAAATTAGTAACAAAGTATATATGATCCACTATTATAGGTAAACACCATACACAAAATTACAATATTATTACAACCTTTGGAGTGAGAGTTTAAAGAAAAAAAAACTTATGTCGAAGCACAAGTTACTTTTGTGAAAGTATCATCTTATGGAGCTTGGTGTGTGCATCTGCGTGAATATCAATCATGTCACTGTAGTTGTTTACTAATTTACAGCCTAGGTATAGGTGAGTTAGATCCCAGAATTGATTAACTGATTATGATTAGTAGTACATGTATTTTGAGTAGTAGATACACACAAGCAAATTTGTCTGAATTGGATCAGGAGGCTGTGGAGTATAGTCTAGTTTAGTCATTTTTAAGTATTCGTATTTTATTTTTTTCTTGGCTGTATTCTGTTTTGTGTCTTTATTAGCAAATATATAAATGAAAATAAACAAGTAGTGTGTAGAATTACCATTTTTCTCGTGTATCTGCACGAGACACTTGAAGCTCTGTTGCGCACGCGCAAGGCTGTACTGTGACTGCGACACCACCTTGGTGGCTCCGAACTGAATACGGGCTTTACCCTTGACCAGGGTAGCGGCAATCTGCATGATCACTGCCTCTACTGTGTATGCGGACGACCAACCCTGCTTCGTCAGCAGTTCCATGCATATCGCCCCGCCTACCAACACGTAGCCCCCTGGAAATAATGAAACAGATCGTTAATATTATTTTCGCATCCCCCAGTATCTGCTAAGATGGACCGGTAAATAATGTATTTGGTATTAAGTCTATCTACATGTCGGAAATTGCTCCAATACCTGATGTTATGTAGGTTTTGGAGACTTGTTTATAGTTCTATACTGACACACCGAAAAGACTATAATTAAAATGACATCAAAATCAAGTAAAGTAGTTACAAGATAAAAAAAGTTATAAAGCAGAAATAGCGTCACACTCAAAATGATGATATATTCAAATATCAATACAATGGCTTTTTCGTTCAACAGTATCACACCTGATTATAAATGATAACAAATTGATCTATAATGTTACACGCCTAATTAGAGGATGCTGAACGACTTTAGCATATTGAGTAGCTAAACAACCCAGTAACAATATTTATGTCCTTAACACTTATAAGGATAAATTAGTTATTTAATAATTACTTTTATTAGCATACTACCTTTGGCTCGCGACTCCCGTCAGCAAGGTAGACCAGGTCGCATGCGAAGGTTCAAAAGAGTCTACAGACAAATCAGCATTTTAAATTTATGCCCCCAGGCGCCCCTTGGGTGGGTCAGATTGTATGAAATTTTAAGCAAATTTTATTGCAGAAACGTGGAGATCACAATAAGAATATACAATGAGCTTATACTTCCAAATCATCTCATTAATTCAGACCCAACTACACTCTGGATAATTCAGACAGAAATAATAGTGACAGCTTTTATAAAATTAAAACGCCTAGGAGACCTCTATATATTGCGATGTTATCAATATTCAATACATATTATACGGGCCAGACATTTTTTTACATTATTTTGCATATAAAAATAGATAACTAAATAACACAATACTGACCAGATATAATAGGATACACGACGCGCACGAACGGCGGCTCGAATGGATACGTCTCTTTGAACATAATGTTCAGCAGTATGGAGTCTTTGCCCTCTTTCTCTTTAAGGAGTAACAGATCATTGTGCAGTGGGCTGTCTGGATCCACCGAGCGGAGCCTTATGTTCCACTCGTATAGGGAATCGTTAACTAATTCTGTGGATAATATAAAAAAAATCTGTTTAACAAAAACTTGAAAATTATACGAAATAAATATCACAGGATTTTTTTCAAGAACTAAAATCACCAGCTGTTCGTAGGCAGAGCCTGTACATTCAGAAACCATTATGAGAGTTACAAAACTTAAAAAAAATATTGTAAATACAAGTTTAAATTATATAACCCTTCTAATTTATGAGATAACGGCCTTTTATAAATTTTTATTCTTACTATTATGATAAAAATCAAAGTATGTTAACATAGTATTTGGAAGCTAGTTAGAAGTAAATGGAGACCGCTGCATGGATTTGGATGTAATTTTGTATAGATCTATATAAATGATATCATGAGTTAACATAATATAGGTTATTGTTTTAACTCTGGAAAGGGACCATTATGCGGTCGGATTCGCGTATATCACCTAAATAATAAACATAAAGCCTTGTGCCAGATATAGCTATTAGCTTGCTTACATCTGATATATCATTTCAACAGTGGGTGCACAAATTACATCTCTGCCTTTGAAAGTACAGGTGTCAAGATACAATTTAAAATTATACGATCTACTTTCATTTACACGATGGTAATTACTCATTACCATCGCGTATAGTGCTTTGAATGACAAAACAATAAAAACAGATTTCTAGACCAATATTAAAAAAAAGACTTATTATAACGATAATATTTCATTTGCATTTTAATTGCCTTTGCAAAATATGTCTACTCACCAATGGAATACATGTTATTTTTAAACGAGTGCGAGCGGTATATGTCTCGCAACTCCTTCATAAGTCTGTCTGTCGCCTGCAGGCTGCCGGACACGCTGCCGGACAAATAATCCTGCCTTTGATTCTGCCGCAGCCGTTCTAATGTCGCTAAATGTTCTGTTTCCATATCATCCTGAAATTGAGTAAATTTTATTTAGAGAACTCACTGCAATAGAAAATCAAATTTTTAAGATCTATCTAACAGACATTGCCCGCTGCGATGCGAATTCATCCAAACACAAAAAATTACCATACTTTTAAAGTATAGAATAATTAAAAAATACACCTAAATCTTATAGAATAGATTGACGGAAGGGTGTTTTATTTGCCCGGTTTTTTATTTTGTATTCTGGGATCAGCCTATGTACATCCAGTTTCAAACAGACAGTCATAGTTGTGTCGAATATCACAGGATAATTATCTCTCGTCAATCAATATCTACCTGGAAGCCACTCCACTTACCATTTTGTGAAGTAGAGTCACTTTATCATGTCTGCATAGAAAAAAAAATAGTTTTAATACGTCAAAAATGCGCACCCGTACCTTACTGCTACGGCCGGCGTCATCGACCATCTCTAGCGGCAAGTCGTCCTCTCCCTCGGATTCGTCCTCTTCGGCGGCCATTTCCTCATCCTCCTCCGTGCCAGACTCGGCGCCGTTTGATGTCACACTTGGGACTCTACAAGCGCATGTAGAGATTTGTTATTGACTTAAGGAGATAAAGAATGAAATTAATATACCTAAAAAATGCCAAAGAATCAATATATAGAACTTCCGTATTCCACAGCTGCATATTTTAATGTCGAGATTTAAAATACGTACTATATAATAATACGAATTATCTCAACTCATTACCATGTCCATCAATTTTATGACCACTAAAATTGTGAAAGATATTTGTATAATTTAATTATTAATAACCGTCTATCTATCTACATCGATATTAAACTAAACACAATATATCTGATTTTTGTTGATGGATCCACTCTGCCAGTCTGTTGTATTCACCTTTGTTGCGGCGCTGGGTGCACTGGTAAAGATAACGAGTCCAAATCCGGTGGTTCTGGCACGCCGTGTAACTTGCATAGCTCCCTCAGTAATATACCAACCTGAAACCAAAATAAAACCGCTATTCAATTTATATTCAGTACCTTCTTTCTCTTAACGGGACCCTATTTCTGAAATTAGGCGAGTAAATCCTTGAACTATTTAAAATATTTGAGAACCACAGATTTTTATCTCAGCGTTAACCTCTGTAGGACTGAAAAGCCCTCATAATTTCCGTAGCCGTCAGAAGACGCGAATTCGAGTGTATGAGTGATACTGAAGTATTAACCTACTTAGCGATTTAATTTTATCATTACATAGTATGAAACAATGTCGCTTCCCGCTGTCTGTCCCTATGTATGCTTTGATCTTTAAAACTACGCAACTGATTTTGATGCGGTTTTTTTTTAATAGATAGAGAGATTCAACGGGATGGTTTTTATGTACTTTTAGCCCGGAAAAACTTTTTAACGCGGGCGAAGCTGCGGGCAAAAGGCTAGTAAAGGAATATGAATAAGAGAATAATTACAGTCCAATGTTGGCAACTCATTTCATTTCATTGTCAAGGCTGACGAACTATATTAGAAATACTGTAATTAGTTAATTTAACAATTAAATTTATAGCTGCGAACTTGACATTTAATTTTCCTGATCGAGACTATTGAAAGTTGTATAAAACTAATAACTTCAGTCATGACCTTAGACTGTACCCACAAATTGTGATATTGAATTTCGCGGCGGTCTGTCTCACGCAATGAATATATTAACGTAATTTAAATAATTGCATTGCCATCTCTAGCTTGGCGGTAAAAGGCTACGCGTTTAATGTTTCGAGTTAATTGAGGTATAAATGTTCATACAGTATAGATGGTAATGATAAGCAGACTTGATTCTTACTCGAGAATCGAAACATACTGGAATAAACCTCTATCTACAATATACTATACAAAATACAGATAAACAAGTGTTGACACATACGATACTATTTGAAAGGATACTGTTTGCCTAAATTTAATTTTTCCTTCCCTGAATACAAGCGACTGTTGTTCGTATGATACTCAGAAACCGAGTATGACAAACAATGATGCATTTTTGTTTAGATATATTATAATATGCCTTTATGGGTACAAAATAATACGATTCACGTAATGTTCCGCATGATCTGATATCTTTACATGATACACCATTGTCCAACATTTAAGCTTCACGTTTACTCGTTAATAAATAATGAGTTCATAACTT
The DNA here is from genome assembly GCA_949316025.1 of Lapara coniferarum. Lineage (NCBI taxonomy): Eukaryota > Metazoa > Arthropoda > Insecta > Lepidoptera > Sphingidae > Lapara > Lapara coniferarum. The sequence continues at coordinate 5,980,365 of OX438934.1, read as the reverse complement.
CATGAGTAGAGTAATGTTTTACGACTACATCACTTCACGCATAAGAACAGTATCGACTACCGATCATTATTCAGAGGTTGTATGGGCTAACATTAATATCTCATGTATGAATTATGAATAACGAATATCAAATAAGCTATTTACATACTCTTATTCATGACTATTCATCTGTACTCGGCGAGCATCTATATCAGGGGAAATATAAGAATTCAATGAAATCTGTTCAAAGATATCAAATGAACTAAATAACTATAACAAAGTTATGCGCTTCCTAGGTGTGTATATGGGACAGATGTGCAGAGAAGAAACTGCTGAGCTCAATATACAGGTCTGCTAACAATTACTATGTTGACACTATTTGCTCAGGTCTGAATTTATATTCGTAAAAATCATGGAAATAGGCCGACAGTAAAATCGAAATCATATTTTTATTTAACATAAAAACATATTATGTAATATACATTCTGTCGATCCCACGAGTGTTCAAAAGATGTTTTTATTTACTGACAGCGGAATTCTTGAGGTAATTATTTACTGGACGATACTTTTGACAAGTGAATGAAACATGATCGCCATAATTGGTTGAAATCGATATATCCTCGAAGTGTCAATGGCAAGGTTACCCGCGCGGCAATACGTTCAGTATTTATGAATCGAATTACAATTGTATCTTGCATGTATATTGGTAATAATTTCAGAAATATGGGGTAAGACTACCGTGTGCAGGTTAGAGTTCAGCTATCACTATAGGGTTACCCCCGTGATGGACGGCAGCGTGGCAGGTAGGCCTCACGCTGTCGTTGACGCTGAGAGCGTCCTTCGGTGTGCGGGGGCTTCTGAACCATCGTTATACCCGATGATGTCACGATCGCTTATTGCGCCTCTTATCTCCTTTTTTGACACCTACCCCTTCCAGCGATATTCAAAGACCTAAAACTAGTTCATTTTTGCCTGGATTTGAATTCTTTTTTTTGTGTCAGAATGTATATGATGTAAATCCTACTAATATTATAAAGGCGAAAGTTTGCATGAATGTATGGATGTTTGTTACTCTTTCAGGCAAAAACTAATGAACGGATTTCAATGAAAATTGGCACACGGGTAGATTATGTTCCGGATTAACACATAGCCTACTTTTTATCCCGGGAAAATACAAAGCGGGACTTTTGTCCTGGGAAAACTCATTCACGCGGGCGGAGCCGCGGGCAAAAGCTAGTATTTAATAAATGTATGGAACAAAAATTAGTTACATACCCTATTGGCATCAATCAAGTCTGAAGTTACAAAAAAAATACGACCTATTATGATAATAATGAACGGACAACACTGTAATACTTTAGTACTTTATGGTAAAGCACCTTCTTTGATAGTAGCAGGAGCATTCGCCCGTTAGGTTCGAAAACAACGGGTTTCTTTATTTAACATAAAAAATGAGTTTTATTCTATTGACTTTATCATTCGTAACATTGTTTTCCTCATTAACTTAAGTTTACATAATACTTGTAAACTCCAAATGTTATCTTAATATGACCATTGACCATACAATGCAATGCAATCAGCCCTGTATTATAATAACTGCCCTCTGCTGAGCACGGGCGTCCTCTACTACTGAAAGGGGTTAGGCCTTAGTCCACCACGCTGGCCTGGTACGGGTTGGCAGACTTCACATACCCTCGAGATTCTTATGAAGGGTTTCCTCATGATGTTTTTCTTCACCGTTAAAGCGAACGATAATTGACATAACAATACACACGTAACTACGAAAAGTCAGAAGTGCGTGCCATGGGTTTTGTACCTCTAGACATCGTCTCGTCAGACCCGTAGACCATACTTAAAGAAAACTATCATAATATACATAACGCAATCAAGGGCGGATCCAGCTTTGGCGCCAGGGGGGGGGTCACATAGTCGTGGTCAAGTCACAAGAAGTTATAATTTAATTTTGAAAAGTAAAAAGTAGGTATTCTATCTATACTAATATTATAAAGCTGAAGAGTTTGTTTGTTTGTTTGTTTGTTTGAACGCGCTAATCTCAGGAACTACTGGTTCGAATAGAAAAGTTCTTTTTGTGTTGAATAGACCATTTATCGAGGAAGGCTTTAGGCTATATAACATCACGATGCAACTATTAGGAGCGATGAAATAATGGAAAATGTAAAAAAAGCGGGGAAAATTATTCATCCTTGAGGGCTTCCATTGCGTGCGCTGCGAAAACGGTTCAAGATACCCAAAATATATGTATGAAAGAATTATTCCTCTTGTAATTATCTAAAAAAATGTCCGCGACAGTATGTGTCTATCTTTTAAGATTAACTCACTAGAACCGAAAGAAAGTAGACTTTTTGTGACAGGTTTTCTGCGGCTCATGCTCTGTCTATATTAGTCTAAGATTTATTAACTAGCTTTTGCCAGCGGCTCCGCCCGCGTGAAAGAGTGTTTCCGGGATAAGAGTCCCGTTTTATATTTCACGGGGATAAAAAGTAGCCCATGTCCTTTTTCAAGTTCTAAAATATCTGTGTACCAAATTTCATTTAAATCGGTTCTGTAGTATTGGCGTGAAAGCGCGACAGACAGAGTTATTAATTTCGACCAAATTTGATTAATATAAAAACGGTTCTAGTGAGTTAATCTTAAAAGATAGACACATACTGTCGCGGACATTTTTTTAGATAATTACAAGAGGAATAATTCTTTCATACATATATTTTGGGTATCTTGAACCGTTTTCGCAGCGCACGCAATGGAAGCCCTCAAGGATGAATAATTTTCCCCGCTTTTTTTACATTTTCCATTATTTCTTCGCTCCTAATAGTTGCATCGTGATGTTATATAGCCTAAAGCCTTCCTCGATAAATGGTCTATTCAACACAAAAAGAACTTTTCTATTCGAACCAGTAGTTCCTGAGATTAGCGCGTTCAAACAAACAAACAAACAAACAAACAAACTCTTCAGCTTTTTAATATTAGTATAGATATATATATAAAAATGAATCCCTATTTTCCTTGGTCACGGCATCACGCGTGAACGGCTGGACTGATTTCGTTATTTCATTTTTTAATGTGTTTATTATTGTCAGGAGAAGGTTCTTATGACAGAAAAAATTAAGAAAAATGAGCGGAAAAACGGCTGGACCGATTTTAATGAATTTTTTTTATGTGTCTCCAAGAGGATTCGAGAATGGTTTAGATTACAATTCTATCTGGTAGGTAGCGCTGTACTCAGGTTCTAGGATTTTATTTCCTTTTTAGGGCAGGACAACGTCTGTCGGGGCCGCTAGTATACTATACAATCTTAGCTGCCTCGGTGGCGTAGTTGTATTACAGTACGACTGCAAAGCTGAGGTCTCGGGTTCGATCCCCGGGTCGGGCAAAGTGATATTGAGTTTTTCTATTCAGTATCAGCTCGGAGTCTGGAATTTGTGCCCGATATGGCGATAGGCTCGCCCCCTATCACATCATGGGACGGAATAATGGCGAAAAGTGGGTGCACTAGTTGCGCCTCTGCCTACCCCTTCGGGGATAACAGGCGTGAGTGTATATGTATATGTATGTAATCTTAGCTGGCTGGTATGAAAATTCAAATTTTTCACGACGCGATAGCTTTGTAAGAACGTCGTACCAAAAATTCAAAAGTCGGCTACATAATCCTACTAATATTATAAAGGCGAAAGTTTGTAAGAATGTATGGATGTTTGGATGTTTGGATGTAAGGATGTTTGTTCCTCTTTCACGCAAAAACTACTGAACGGATTTCGATGAAATTTGGCACACAGGTAGATCATGTCCTGGATTAACACATAGGCTACTTTTTATCCCGGGAAAATATAAAGCGGGACTTTTATCCCGGAAAAACTTTTTAAAGCGGGCGGAGCCGCGGGCAAATGCTAGTTACAAATATTTGTCATGTTTTCTATACATTATAAGAAATAGTATCATACTTATTTGACATATTTGATTTAAAATTGTAAAAATATACTGAAATAAATAATAACATCTTGACTCTTATATCAACGCGACGCTTTTATAGTGTTGTATTTTTCAGTTTATGAGCGTAATGTTTCGAAAGTTTTAAATCGCTTGGCAACGAAACGTAAACGATTACTTAAAAAAACTAAACTTTGGATGCAAATAAAACACAGCTGTATATTTAAAAATTATGTTTTACCTTAGACTAATATAGACAGAGCAATGCGAACATGCAATACGCTTCGCAGCCTGTCACAACTCACACAGAGATGCACGATGTGTGAGTGTGCGTCGTGTAGTTACTCGCCGGCAAACAGTCAAGGTTGCGCGTGTAGGGATACCTACTCTAGATAATTTACCCAAGTTTCTTTGCACTTTTGTTGAAAGAATTGGGCAAATAAAACAATGATTTTGTTTATGTTCTCAAATCATCTATGTTTTTATGGTTTACAAAAACAGTTAAATTCTGAAAATTCTGCAATTTAAAATACAAAAATCTTGGCCGTAGCTAAAAGTCGTGCGAGTTGTAGTCAAAGTGTTAAAATATTAAAATCCGTCTCTTTGTGTTTGCTTCCGAAAATTTATTCTTTTAGATTTGACGTTGTGATTTATATTTGAGCAATTTACAAATGTATTAACATCTTACTTGCGAATATGTTATGATTATTGAAGTTGTACTTCTTTCGACGCGTTATGAAAAAATGATGAGAGTGAAATTTTACGATGCGCGCGCATGTATAACACAAAATTCTCACGGAAGAAGTTGCCCGAAAAAGGTTGAAGCTGTTTAATGAAAACTTTTTGACAAAAATGAAAAGTAAATATTAAATTAAGAAAACAATAAATATTCAAATAATGAATAAACTTAAATTCAATTTTTGAATTTATTAATTTACTTTTAAAATATTGAATAATCAATAATAAATATTTAAAATTAAGAATCTTATAATAGTTAGTACAAATTACGTCATACATATTTATTATTCTCTAAATTATATTTTTAATAATTATATACATCTATTTAATATTTCAAATTTAAACTGAACTTTATTGACTGTGTTGACTATCCTTTTCCAGTGCTTTTATCATTTTATTGTAATTAATTATTTTTGCATGCAATCAAAAATTATTTTTTAATGATGCCAAAGAAGTATAACTTCTCACGCGCGTACATTCGTAGACGCACCGATTTTTTTACTTTCAACAAACTTATTTGATGTTGTTGACTACAATTAGTGGTATTACTTAAAATGGTATGACCGACAAACTATTTATTTTGAGACTTAGTAACTATGCGGAATGGAGGAAGATGTAACTATGCGGTCTTTTTCAATAAAATCTCTTATTACGTACTCAAGACACCCTACAAATATTATTCACTAGGGTAATATTTTACCATAATTATACGTGATGATTTTACGATGTTTGCAGAGCATTGAAAATTAACACGAATAGCTAAATGTACAATGTCCTAACATTCCAGCAAATTGCCCCAGTAATAAACTGGCAACACCGGGGTGTCGAGCCGCTTCGAATCTATGAAATAATAATATCATGTTTACTCTTAAAATAGTGGTTAAACAACAAAACTTATCGGTGGACAGTGATTATGGTGTTACTATGATACTTTCCTACTTAATTGCGACGCAATTTTATAGCATAAACCCGCACATTTTTATTAATTTGGTGAGGTCGTAACGGTCCAGTGATTGAATTGATACTGGCGTACGTATCGAGCAAGTCTACCAATTTCGGTAGACTTTTTGTGACAGGTTTTCTGCGGCTCATGCTCTGTCTATATTAGTCTAAGTGTTTTACAAACATATTTTAACAATGAGTTAGATATTTAAATTTAGATATAGAAGACAGAAAATGAAGATCTCCAAAGTAAATAATTTAAACTGTACCACTAAATTTGTGATTTGTGTTTCAGTACACACATTATTTCTTTGTAATGTTCAATAACCAATTTAAATGTTATGAAAGGATAATCGTGAAATTCTATCGGTAAATCAAAATGAACGACTAACAAAAACTATTATAATAAAAAATCCTCTTGATTGTAATGTGTAAGATTTGATAATAATCTAACTCTATTTACATACGATAACAAAATCCTTGAATATAAAATCAATTGCATTCAAAAATCGGTTATTTGGTGCAACCGATTTTTTGTTCTCTTCCCTACACACTATCCGACCTACAAGGAGGAGTATTGATATCTTACTGATACTTCGAAGCAAATCAATGCCAAAATAACTTTCTACGCCTTTTTAACCCCATTAGGGATCAACCCCATCAATTGTATCAAAAAAGTTTATGCTAAATTTGAATTAGATTGGACCAAGGAATCGCGTTGCCCCATACAAACTTTGCCCCCTTTTTCATCTCCTTAGGGGTAGAATATCGGAAAATCCTTTCTTATCAGAAGCCTACGTCATACAAGGAACACACCCTCCAAGTTTCAGGTCTCTACGTTCAGCGGCTTAGGCTGTGCGTTGATCCGTCAGTCAGGACTAAGACTTTTATATGAATAGATTAATTAAATATTTAAAGTACTTAAATAAAATCTATATTGTGACAAAAAATATATAAAAACATAATGTTTAATAATTTTAATTAGTGGTCCACCTAGGTTCTGGACTCAGCCCAGGGGGGGGGGGGTCATGACCCCCATGACCCCCCCCCTGGATCCGCCCTTGAACGCAATGCTTTTACAAGCTTTTATTTAACTTGCAATGTTTGTTTGTATGTATGTATGCCTTTAGGCATTAAGTCCGCCTGTACTATACCATTGTACAAAGTGTTTAAATAAAATAAATAAATGTTCGGGTCAAACCTTGCAACAGTTTTTTTTTTTAACTAGACACCTTAATCGCGAAATACACCGACCACCCACCTATTAATTACTATAAATAACAATAAAATAAAATAAATCTCTGTACCAATTGCTAACTAATAATATTTAACATTATAAATACAAAAGTTTGTAAGCTTAAAGTAAGTATAACTTATACATACTCTAAGTTTGTAAGTCATTGCATCACGCAGTACCAGGTCGATATTATACTTTGTAAAGGCGTTTTTATGGGCCGGAGAGCAACCTAGCGGACTATTTATTCTGGAAAATTGCACAGTTCCTGTGGGATTTTTGTTACGGAAAGGCGTTCACGCCGCCACATCTATAGGCAAAAAATAGGAAGTTGTAATAAATAGCTTATAAAAAATCATTTATTTTCCTAATCTAAAAGCCAACTAAATTAAATTCAAATGAAAAGCCTTTATTTCCTAAAAAGAGAGTTTTTTTACTTTTACTTTAGCTGTCTTTCGCAGCAGTCCTATAAAGCCTGTCCTTTTGACGGGTATCACGGGCGTAGCTATAGCTTTCACATAGGGGGGTCCGAGGAAACTAAAATGTACCGCCTGGGTTCATAGGTCACGTATACACCATTATAATATAATGTGTACATGTTTTGTGGCCCGGATTTTTGTTGTAAGCCACGGGGGGTCCGGAACTGCCCCCCCCCCCCCTTTCACAGTATGAAAGTAAAATCAGAGACTAATTGAAGATGGGTATATTAAACTTTTAATATATTCAGCGGTTTCTATCAAATGTGAATTTTTTTTTTAATATGCTTTTATTAGCTTCAGACGTAAGTATGTAAATGGAAACTTTGAACATGATTTTGACCCCCTTCAAAATGTCGGATTAAATCGAAATTTGGCGCACTTATCAAGGACCGATTATAATTCAATATTTTAAACTAAAAACTCTATTAACAATTTAAAACAACATTATTTATTTTTAATGCCATCTGTTGAACTATAGTAGCTCCTCAAGCCCCGCGAAGGACACCGGTGTCCATATATATAGGGTTTTCACATCACATCTATATATATAAGCCGGGCTTGAAGGGGTAGAACAGAACTAAAAAATGAATACTATAAAAAAAGGAACAAACACGCTTTATAAAAAATGCAACTAAAAAATATAAATTAAATTTGAATTAAGAATAGTGTAAATAAGAAAAAAAAAAGTATTTTATTGTAAAAAAGCGTGACTATTCACGGCATAAAAAAGGCAGTTCATATTTTCAGGGTGACACTCGCAAACAATAAGCAAATAATTACCTGGTTTATGACATGATTGTCCCTTCCTTGTGTGTTGGTGAGAATTTGAACAGCATTTGTCACAATTGGATCTTCACTGTCCGCAAACCACACTGGCGGTGTGTTAGGGTATGTTTCCTGTAGACAACAAAGATATTATGACTTATTTCCAAGGATAATTAAACAGGGTATTTATTTTCCTAGCGGTCTTGATAATTTCTAAGGTTATTTGAAAAGGGCATCGATATTCACAAATAATCATTACTATTTGTGAGCTTTTGGTATGCCCTTCTATGTGCAACTTCACCACACCCAGAATGTGATTCAGAGTCACCAGAAGTAACATAAAAATCATTCATTTATTAAATACTATATTAGTGAAAAAATAAGATCTTGATATTATGGGTGTTTGAACATTTGACGACACAGTTGATCAGGTACACTAAAAGAATGATGGCTTATAAATGCTAATTTAAAACATTATTAGCACCAAATTTCGTCAATTACAGAGGAATATATTAAATTGTTATTAGGACAAAAGTATAAGATACTTTTATCGAAACTGGTCTTCTAAAGTGTATTTCATATTCCTATCTTCTATTAAAATCGACTATTATTACTTGAATCTGTATTTATTTAAAATTCCTTTCTAGAAACTATTGGAAATATTTATTATATCTATGGTTGTCTCTGGTCGGATGAACATAATGTCTATGCTATGTACTGTCTTCCGGTTCGTTCCTATCACTATGTACTACACGGGTTTTGTCTTGTACAATTAATAAAAGTATTGAAACAAATACTAAAGTTTCATTATTAATAGGTTATGGGCCCAGACACCAGATAGTTGTAAGGAACGTGCAGTAAATGTAAAAATCAAGCATTTACATCTGTTAAAAAATTGTTCGTCGTATGGCAAGAGCAAGCATACAAAATGGCGACTAAATAAAAAGTATGTTCCCAGAGCAGAAGATTAAGTGTTGCCTAAAACACTCTCATCTCCTGAGAGACATATAGTTAACTGAGGAGATTAGTTTACTAAACACATAACGTCAAACAAATTCCATACTAAATGATATCTAACTGACTCCTTTTCCAACAGGCATTTAATGAGGTGCCAATTGCCAGTGTAATACACTTTTTCATGAATGTTCCAGAAAGGCTTTTTTACACATATTAGTCACAAGGAGTACTTAAAAACCTTCTTCTTTTAAAATGGCTCCACCAAATATTTAAGAACCAGTGAAGTCTCAAAATCTTTTAGAAAATGAATGTAATATTAATGAAGAATGACAACATTAAATGTATGACTCATACAAATTAAAGCTGAAGTGGTATTAGGGTTTCAATTTCGGATAATGCACTACCATTATGTCGGATATACTCCATAAATAAAGCCACACCCAACTAGGAGGTAATCAATTTAATTGCCATATTTCCGAAACAAAGTATGTCATATTATGAGCATGGTATATGGCTAAACATCAACATTCTTCGTTGCATTTAACTGTTTTAAGAAAATGTTAATCAAAGCTTCATAAAATTTACAAATTATATTATCTAGAAATCTTGAAACAAGATTTCTATTAAAAGCATATTTATTTTCCTATAAAAAGCAGACTTGTTAAATAATTTATGAGACAGTTCTATTGATTCTACATGTGATTATATTATATATAATTTTATGACTGCAATTAAATAATAAATAGAAAAAATTTAATACTAATGAAACATTCCTGTGGTTAGATTATTATCAACATACCTAAGATAAGACTGCTTCCTGTAAACATCTAACAGGTTAAATTTCAATACTGTAATTCAATATAGTTTATTTGCTTAAATAAAATAGGAGTAGGTTTCTCATGCAGCATAAACACCTTTATTTATAATAATATTTCTTATGGATCTGTACGGTTTATTATACATTCTCAGGATAAAAGTAGCTTATAGAAATGAGAGTTGTAGCTTTTGATTGGTGAAAGAATTTTAGAAATCATTTAATTTATTTTCTCTTTATAAAATCAGACAACTGATTGATGAAACAAGCTACTTGAAGTAAGGGGCACCACAACACCAGCCTCTTAAACACTAGCAGCACTATATGGAATGTTTCATAATGCCCAGAAATTTTATTGATTACAATGTTCTTCAAACTGGAACACGCCAAGTTATGTGCATTGCACACTGGTGCTTTATATCAGAACCAGACATCACAATGGTACCCCACACAGATGGTACTTCCATGTGACTTATCAACCTATATGACAGCATCAATTTGTGTTAAGTTATTAATATGAAATAGTATACAATACCGGGTGGAAGGGAAACGCTCTCGGAAACGAATACAGGTGATAGTATTCGTGATTCCTGACGTGATGGCACTAAAAAAATCGCGATCGCATTGTTACAATTTTAGTAGGATTTTCTCAAATTTCTGTACAGCTTCACGTATGGATAGATAAATCAAACTATTATTCTGAAAAACATAGTAAAAAAGGTCAATATTTCAAAAAAATCGTAATGAAACACGTACATCAGCTGACGGGTTAACGACCGCGGGCCGGTCCCGGCGCAGCGCGGCGGCCGCCGTTCTTTGTACGATTTACATTGCGCGCGCATGAATTACGGAAATACTAAAATCGTAACTATTATCGCTTAGCTTTGCAAATGAATATAGTTTTTCGTTAATGTTATGGTTCTTCTCTCTTACCGTTTCGGTATAGAGAGCGATTCCCTTCCACCCGGTATAGAGCTTTGTTTGATAGTACATACTACATATTCCTACTTATTATAATTTGCACAATATGTTTATCAATTGTGATTATTATTGCACATCTAATTTCAAATAGGGCATTGCTTTCCAATTATACAGATAATGGTATAAATATATCAATTATCTGTACATAATGTTGAATATAAGTTTTGAGAGGCAAGTGAAGGACTAGAAAAAAAACAACTAATAACAATAATATGTGATTTTAATTGTCTCACTTATTGTCGCACCTTTTAACCCCTTGTATAGACAACCCTAATTATATGGCTAACTTAGGTTTGACTTTTCACAACATTGCTATATACTAGTAATACTCCTATATAATACAAGTTATGGCATTAGCTGTATTAACTAACACAATACAAATCTACCAATTTCAATATGCAATTTTGAAAGTGGTTTGGCAAATATTTTGCCAATGCTCATGAAGGATTTAAAGCTTTGCAATACAACTTTACATAGCTTAGCTAAATAATATAGCTTAAGTAAAAACCCATTCTACTAACAAACATTGTTTTCATGCTTCCTTCAATGTTGAAACTTTTATGCCACTTAATGTAACAAGACCAAACTAAAACTATCACAAACATAATATTATGGGGTCAACATTATTAATTATCCCATTAGACTTACTATGGCTTAGCAACTTCACATTTTACATTTAATTTATTATCCAAATACAATATATAAAAGTCCATTATAAAAATCAAACCTCCACAAATAACATACAAGTATTAAATAACATTTAATTATTCTTCAGAGGTAGATATATCCATTATTTAAATGCAGGAATGCCATCTATAGTAAAATAAACTTAATAAGGCTTGTTAACCTACTATTCTACTTTTAATCATAATCACCAATTTGATTAGTTTTTTCAAGATTCAAAATTCAAAAGCCTTTATTACTGATTTTTACAATACAATAAATATAAAATATAGTTAATGCACATCAGTCCCGTTCTTAATCTAAATTAGCGTGTCCTGCAGACACATAGGCCTCCTCTAACCTCTTCCATTCCTCTCTATCTCTTGCAGCTCTGAGCCACAGCGGACCTGCAACCTTTATTATGTCATCGGACCATCAATTTGATTAGTATATAACAGCAAAACAAAATATTTTAGTCACTAGTACCTATTAATATTAAACGAAAATTACTGTAGTCCGACTAACACTTGTTTTGATGACAACTATATTCAGGAAAACCTGAGGTTATCATTTAGTAATTTCAGGAATTACTCAAGACTTGTTGAGGCAGGAGAACACCCAAATTAAATTTATAATACCTTTACATATTGACAGACACAAAATGGTTTCATCTAATCAAATAAATTCAAATATACTAATCATGTTTATTGAAAGTAAACATCTCTAACTATATATAATTTCACTGCCGAGCCTAAGAACATATAATAAAATAATTTATGATATTAGTATATGCTTTTAAATAAATTAAATATAATATACTGATATATAAACAAACTTGAAATACTTGGATAATAAACACAGATTCTGCCTTTGGATTGGTTGACCCATTTGTAAAATCAATACTGTAACTCAACATCTACCTAGGTACTGAAAGTAGTACAATACTTTTTAGTAAGCATACAATATGTATACAAGCTGTTGTATTATCTTTTGCAATTTAAATACTCAAAATTTTTCACTAAGAGGAACTTGTTTTCATTACACATAATCATAGATAACGGTAATTTAGTTTGTTTTGTCTATTGTATGTCACTATTTACATGACAATAATCTACAGTTTATTTACATGTGAAATGTCAACATTATGAAGAAAATAAGTTAAAAAAATACATAAGAAAACTGAACTAAAACCTGATACAACAAAAAGTTCGTGTATAAAAAAATCTATTCACACGACGAAGTGTATTCGTGACAAAAAGCAGGTAAATAGGATGAGTAAGAGCCTTTGTGCCCAAAACCGAGCCTATATACCGTTATCCAAACAAAACAGATGTTACATTCTCTGTGAAATAGCTGTAACATCGAAAATTTGACGTTCTGAAAACTAGATGATCGATAGAATTCGTCACGCCGACGAAAACCAATAATCACAAAGTCGCATCGACGTATTCGCACCATGCAAATATTGCAATTCCTACATATTGTATTTTTGTAAATCCTAATGAACAAATTCAGGTGTAACAAGGAAATATAGATTGCATTTCCGTAAACCTTTTGTTGACAGCCCTGCCCTCATAAACAACGACCCTTTGTCCCAGCTAAAGATAATCAATACGCGCGGCCCTGTGGTGTAACCTTAATTACTGTGCACGTTAATAATGTAAATTATTTACTTACAGTAATATTTGCATGTATTTCGTATTTCTTTCCATTTCTGCCAACGAATCTGCAGGTCAGTTCGTCGACACTAGCTGACATTATCTGAAACCGTTCATGGTTCTTTGGAAACACTTGCTCTAAGGTCTTGATTTCTAACTTAAGTGTATTTAAGCAAGCCATTAGTGTACTGAAACACTAAATCTAAACTAAATAACTGATAACCACAATAGAATACATGAGAATAATTTTACATTCACTCCGCGACCAAGCAAAATGGCGGAGCGCAATGGCGGAAACTAATATAAAAATGTGTTGTATACGCAATAGAGGGCGTTATTGAGTAAGAAAAATAGTGGCTATTGAGGCTAAGGAGCTCAAATCACACGGCACAAGAATTTATACGTGCACAGTTTTGGGAGACAGTATTTGAAATATGCGATTTATATCCCCTGGAGATAAAATATTAAATAACCATATAAATAACAATAATTGCAAAAGTTTCAAAACAAACCGCCCGAGAACTCGCATAGGAACTTAGCCTAGCTAAAGAAGCTTTTGTGTACTACCCTAAACTAACAAAGCACAATATATATTACCAACTTTTGCCCGCGGCTCCACCCGAATCAAAAAGTTTTTCCGTGGATGAAAGTCCCGGTTTATAATTTCCCGGAATAAGAAGTACTCTAGGTCCTTCCCAGGGTCTTAAACTTTCTGCCCACAAAATTTCATCGAAATCGGTCAGTGGTTTAGCCGTAACGACTCGCAAGAAAAAAAAATCCGGGATAAAAGACCCGCTTTATATTTTACCGAGATTAAAAGTGGTCTATGTGTTAATCCAGGACTCGTGTGCCAAATTTAATTGAAATGCGTTCAGTAGTTTTTGCGTGAACGAGCAACAAACATCCAATTCTTACAAACTTTCGTGTGCATAATATTAGTAGAATGATTCATCTTACCGACCAAAAATTATAAATCGGAGACCATTTTTTCACCGGGGGCCTTGGTTCCTTAGCTGCGCCACTGGTAGGTACCTATCTGACAATCTTATTAATAGGCACGTCGAAACTATCCGAACTGGTGAGAAAAGACGAGAAGATCGATTAAAGTAGAAGGTGTGAGAGAAATATGCCAAAATTGTGAAAGGTAGTAATCCATAGACTCTGTCTACCCCTATCAGATAGAGGTATAAATAGATAGATAGAGATATTATGTATCTATATACTATAATAAAATACTCCATTTGAATGAAAAGAAAAAGTAAGTTAAAGCCCGAACTTATGACCAAGTGTGCTTTTAGACCTAGAAAGGTCGTGCCATGTGCTAGTCGAGAATTAATAATTCTGACACTTTTATTTATTTTTCAATGACTATATAGAAAGTGCAACACACATGTTATAACGCAAAGAGTATTATAATAATATGGAAATTATAACGGTTTGTTTCTTTATGAACGCACACGTAAATGAATCCTAAGGTTTGTCAGTTTGACGCACACTATAGCAGTTTTATAATGTGTGCATGAGCATTTGCTCTTATACCTTGGTACAAAGGAAAGACCATACAAGCCGCGTTTCTTTATATTATATTGCCCACGGCTTCGCCCGCGTTAATAAGTTTTTCCGGGCTAAAAGTACATAAAAACCTTCCCGTTGAATCACTCTATGACTATGACGTTGATACAACTTTAACAAATAATGCATTAATTTCGACCAAATTTGATTACCATAAAAGCGGTTCTAGTGAGTTAATCTTAAAAGATAGACACATACTGTCCAAGACATTTTTTTAGATCATTTCAAGACGAATAATTCTTTCATACATATATTTTTGGTATCTTGAACCGTCTTCGCAGCGCACGCAATGGAAGCCCTCAAGGATGAATAATTTTCCCCGTTTTTTTTACATTTTCCATTATTTCTTCGCTCCTAATAATTGCATCGTGATGTTATATAGCCTAAAGCCTTCCTCGATAAATGGTCTATTCAACACAAAAAGAATTTTTCAATTCGAACCAGTAGTTCCTGAGATTAGCGCGTTCAAACAAACAAACAAACAAACAAACTCTTCAGCTTTATAATATTACTAGCTTTTGCCCACGGCTTCGCCCGCGTTAATAAGTTTTCCGGGCTAAAAGTACATACATAAAAACCTTCCCGTTGAATCACTCTATCCAACACATTTATTTGTAGAAAGATTAATATTATGACGTTGATACAACTCTTAACAAATAATGCATTAATTTCGACCAAATTTGATTACCATAAAAACGGTTCTAGAAAGTTTATTTTAAAAGATAGACATATACTGTCGCGGACTTTTTTTTAGATCATTTCAAGAGGAATAATTCTTTCATACATATATTTTTGGTATCTTGAACCGTTTTCGCAAAGCACGCAATGGAAGCCCTCAAGGATGAGTAATTTTCCCCGCATTTTTCACATTTTCCATTATTTCTTCGCTCCTAATAGTTGCATCGTGATGTTATATAGCCTATAGCCTTCCTCGATAAATGGTCTATTCAACACAAAAAGAATTTTTCAATTCGCACCAGTAGTTCCTGAGATTAGCGCGTTCAAACAAACAAACAAACAAACAAACAAACAAACAAACAAACAAACAAACAAACAAACTCTTCAGCTTTATAATATTAGTATAGATAAGTATAGATTGTCAAAGTGTCTATCTATAGACTATACCTACTATATTTATTATACATAGAAGTAAAAACTAAACACTCGCAAAGATTATGTAAAGGCGTAACAGACATTTACAAAGACAAACAGAAATATTTTTGCATTAATTATTATATTATCGGTAAGAATGTGTAGCAAGCGAATCCAATCGTGAGTCTAGTCAACACCTGCCATTGGGGTATATTACACAGTCAATAATATTATCACGATAATATTGATGCGTATAGCAGTATCGTGATCATATCGCAGGTTATAGGCATAGTATTTCGATCTCGTGATAATATCGCGATACCAGGATCACGATATTATTGACTGTGTAATATACCCCATTATGTTTTTTCTTCTTCTTCTTTTTAAAAATGGTTCCACCGTTTCATCTATAGAATGAAGACTTAAGCAGGTGATTTTGCCAATGTCAAGTGGGTAGATCATAGAATAAAGATGCTTATAGTCCTTATTCTGAGGGGTAGATGATAAATGGTTTATAATAACAAGTGACACATTTTTATTTACGACTTGGCAGTATGGTCTTCTGAGCTGGTTACGGAACGTATAAAAAAAGGTGACAGTTGCGAAGTGGGATCTGTCAAGTGTCACTGATGAGCCGAACAGTGTTGTCAATTTAGCTGATTTACCACTAAATCTGGTGGTCTAGGCCCCCTTTTAGTGCAAAAACATTGGTTATAGTGGACTGTGGATGGTGTTTTATTTTCAGTCGATTAGTTTACAAGCGTTAGTAGGAGGAAGAAGTAAATCCACTACAATATTTTACTCATTTGTCACATAATAAAGCTAAAATAGTAAGAAATAAAATGACTGTAACTTAAATTAAAAAACGTCTTCAGCAAAAACCGAGAATTTTTTATTGCTGCGCCCAAAATATAGGGTAAAAGTCACTGACTTCTATTATACTAGTACGCTGGACAGGATTTACGATACAAAATGACAGCTATATTTTGTGCCGATTTGAAACGTCTCGAGTGTCCAGGGAACTAAATTTGACGTATATGTCGCGGCACGAAACTCTAGCGCTGAGTGAAACGTGGAGGGGATAGCTGCGCATGGGTACCGTCGCGCACGCAATACAAATTAGTAATTTAATTGCTTAATTAAAAACAGCAAAATAATGTTTTAATGTAAAGTCAAATAGTAAGTCTAGCGGTGAACAAAATGTGGAACTTAACTGCGTATGGGTACTGTCACGCACGCAAATATTACTTAAGTAATATTACTTCATGTTACCTACAATATAATTTTTAACAAGTTTATGGGGAGTAGAAAAATAAATACACTATCGGATTTGTAAATTTTTATATTAAATACCAAATAATAATAATTTTTATATTAAGTCCGAATTACATAAGAACCTACTGAAGTTTCTTCTCAGGATAGAAGAAACCTGCGAGTTCGGCAGGGTGTGGACATCAGACACCGCATTCTCCTTTCCGATATCTAGTCCGAATCAGACAATGGTCTTACACCTTCAATAGTATCCCAACAGGGCCTTTTGCTTACTGAGGGCCCCGGCTCAGGGCTGCTTCGGTCGTCGGCACTAACAGCGTCATCGTCATCAGACTCACCAAGGCTATCCTCTGAACTGTCACCATCAACGCGAATGATGAATTCTTCTGTAACCAAATCCACGACATGGTCACTCTTGACATATTGCTCTTCTATGTCCTTTACCTTTTGGCATAACTTTCCCCAATCCCAAGCACCCATCAGCAAAACTTTTTCTTGAATTAGTTCTATACATTTAGCAACACTCCACTTCACATTTTTACTGCCTACATATTGCTTTATGTCAGACCATGCCATTTCGATTGGATTTAGATCTGGGTGGTATGGTGGCAGTCTTAGCACTTGATGTCCTTGCTCTGCTAGTATCCTGTCAATTGAAAATGTTTTAAATCTATCTTTGTTAGCCCGTATTAAATTGTATAGTTGAGGTTTTAGTAGAGTTTCCTCATATTGTATGCCCTTTTCAGTAAGCCAACCCTGCATGTCAGCTTTTTTGGAATTAGAAGTGGGTGCAAGGTCCCATTGCTTATTATGGTATGATGCGTTGTCGACTACCACGACAGAATTAGGCGGTAAGTTCGGCAATAACTGTGTCCTCAGCCATTTTTCGTAGTTGTCGTAGTTCATATTGTCGTGGTAGTCGCCTGATTTCGCACCAGCTTTAAAAGTTAACAGTGCGTTCGGTATGAACCCAGCCTCTGATCCTGCGTGGACAATGACCACCCGCTGTCCTTTGGAGATAGGTTTTTTGAGACCTTTTGTAGTACCATCGGTCCAGGCTTTTGGAGCAGAGTGCGATGAATCTACGTAAGATTCATCTGTATATACGATGGGCCTTCCCTCTTGGCGATATTGTTTTATTTTGCGTAAGTATTCGATACGTAGTAAACGTATATTTGAACTTTCAATCAGTACTTTTCGATTGTTTTCAGTATTTTTCCACCGAAACCCTAAACTCTTAATTATTCGTCGAAGACTTCGTTCTGAGCCTTTGAAATTTATATCTTCCTCTAGCTTCTTTCTCAACTTTCCGACGGTGGGAAGTTCATTATTTGTCCTATGAAAGTTATGTATGCACCTCTTTATTACTCCTTGATCAAAGTTATCAATATCTGTGACCGGTTTTGATCTGGAGCGTTTTTTGCCTGGTGTTCTAAATACTGATAATAAGTCGGAATTATTGGCTTCAGTGGAGATTTTCCTTACCGTTGCTATGGACGTCTTTGTAGATTCAGCTGTCCTTTTCTGAATTTTCTGTAAGTCACTAATTATACTATTTAATTTTATATTTCCCGCCTGAATAACTTCTGCAGTTTGTTTTATTTCACTTATATCTACAGTGCTGCGGTCAGAATCGAGTAAAATACTCGCAGCTTCGCCAATTTCACTTTGAATTTGTTTCAGGGAATTAATGAAATCATTCGATTCCCTTTTCAGAAAACAATGCACGTCAAACACCATTTTCCGTGCCTGTCTTTTCAAAACAGTATTCCTTCTCGGCCTCGGCATTTTCACTGTTTAAAAACAGTTCAAACTTAATCAAACAGTGAATAAACTAACAAACACAACAAACAAATCAACAAAACAAACTTAACAAAAAACAACAACAAAAATTAACGATGACAACAAAACAATTCAGAACGCGACTGTACACTGGAAGTGCGCGGAGCGTCGTATCGGCACGGGGGACGGAGTACGACTGGAGAGCCAATCGGCGCAACGCACGCTCGCCCTTCACCCCTGTACCCCGCCAAGACACCTTATTTTTTACTTCTGCGCAATAACGGTCAGCGCTAGAGTTTCGTGCCGCGACCTATATAATACATATGGCCGTCGTATTGTTTTGAGAGCTCTATGTTTTGTCAGTGCATTAAAACGAAATATTACGGTAAAACGTGTTGTTTTTAAGTTTTATTTATGTGTGGTTCATAGTAATCCACAATGAGAATTTGTGTGTGTTGTAAAACCCGTCACCAAACGGGTAGTGGAGTAACATTTCACAAGTACGTACATTTACATCATCTTTTAGCTATTTATATTAAAGTTAGTTATTGTAAAGATAAAATTATCATTTACAAGTAAATAATAACTCAATTTAAACGTATTTACACGATAATTTGTTTTCAAATAGCACATTTATAAAGTAAGTATATCTTGATAGGGTTGTCCAAGTTTCATATCGAACATGCATATCGATAAATTTTTGGTTTGGCTCTATTAGCATTTATACTTTTATACTGTACCTTTAAACACATAAAATCATTAATTAAGATTGATAATAAGATAAGGTTAGGAATGTATTATTCTATAAAGAATGTACTCTAGATAGAGATAGATTTATTTTAAATTGATATTTCCTCTTCTGGAGTAGATACTCCAGAAGAGGAAATATCAATTTAAAATCATAAAAATGTCATTATAAATGTATTGTTACAGGTTTCCAACTGACTCAACTATTCAAGAACTATGGCTGAAAAACATTTAATTTGGAAATTGGTTTCCGAATAAAAATAGTCATGTATGCTCTAAACATTTTATAGAAGATTGTTTTATTAGACATGTTTTACGAACCCAATTGAAAAAAGGACAGTGTGCCCACAATATTTTCTGGTGAGTATAATAATTTATATTATTCTATTGAGCATTTTATGCATATAGTATATTGTAAGACGTTTTGCAACGGTGATGTTATTATTGCAGATTTAGGTATTATTCCTGAGGAAAATAGAGAGTGAAAAGCTGATTTAATTAATAATGAATGCGGAGAAAACCAAGTTGATGGCATGAATTTAGAAACAATGTCAGGTAAAATGACATATTTTTTGCACAAAATTCAGTACTAAATAAATAAGACTTACAGGTTTTCAGATTATTTTAAAGGTAGTTTAAGGTGTTTCATTTATACATAAAGTCAATGCACCTATTTACAAATATTACTAACTACAAGCTTAGTAACTATTTTTCACTGTAGTTCATTTTGTAACTAACAGGTTCATAATTGTTTTATAACTAACATGTTATTAATTAACACGGTTTATAATTGTTACACATTATATTTTATTTACACCTTTAGCAAATAAAGTTTATTTGGTAACCCTTTTGAGGCAACAACAGCTTCAATTTGTTTATAATTATTTTGTTTTACTTGTAATCTTTTATTATTATTACTATTATTTCTCAACAAGTTTTTTTTCTTTATACTGTCTTATAGTTGACTGCTTCGATTAATGTGAAACTGCATTCTTACATTTTGTTTCTTAACGAAATTCAAATAGAATATTTTTTTTATATTCTTAACAGGACCCAGCACAAGCTACAATAAGGAACTAAATGAAACCCAGAAAAGGAAGCGGTCTTACACCGAAATCTGTGAAAATATCAATCATGACACCGCTACGAAAATACTCCTAGGTCATCTAAAAGGGTTATACAAAGAATACAAAAAGCTTTACGAAGTTCTCAGACTCGTCTCAATACTTTATCTCAACATGTGAAAAGATTGAAGATTAAAGTTTCTTCTTTGAAAACAGTAATAAATGAATTAGTGAAAAAGAAATTAGCTACTGATGATTGTGTATGTTTGTCAGTACAATGATTTTAAACCACATTTATTTAAAAGGATGGCAAGAAATTCAGAAAATAATGTTAGTCATGCTAAATATTCCCCTGAGTTAAGGGCTTTTGAAATTACTCTACATTTTTATTCGCCAAAGGCATATGTCCGTAAAAAAATTAATTTAGCCTTGCCTCATCCTCGAATTATACGATCGTGGTACATTTCGGAAGATGCAAACCCACGTTTCACTACCGAAAGTTTTAATACCTTGAGGTATAAAAGTGAGCAAGCTAGAGAAAAGGCGAAAAATTAATTTGCGCTTTAATGATTGACGAAATAAGTTTGAAAAAAAGTTGTGCTAGAAGTCGTAATACGTGAGCATGTTGATTTAGGAATCGCTTCTGAAAACAATGATTTACCGTATTTTATGTACCATATTGTAAAGATGCCCTAGTTTTTATGATTGTGCCATTAAAAGAGAATTGGAAGCTGCCAATTGCATACTTTCTCATTAAATATAATATAGACTAATATATAGACATTCGTTTATATGCAGCAACAAAAAACTACTCCCGTAATATTACAGCTGTCAATATACCGAATTATTTGTCGCGTAATATAATTTGGGCACGTCAGTGACTTAATAAAATATAACTTGATCTACCGTCACACTGTCTTTTTTTTATCCCTTCCATAAATACATTATAATATTTAAGTGTACGTTCGTATGTCTATTTCTTACGGCTTCCCGTTCTAATTGGTTAACGAATTTGATGTGGTGGTAACTTCCAAACTGAAATAAGACAACTTTTTTCATGGATAATATATATGGTATGACAATAGCTTACAACTTGGAATAAGACATGACTACTTTTTATTCCGTGGTAACGTGGGTTAAACTTCTAATATTGCCACAATGAATAAGTAACGACAGATTTGTCTGAATCTTCATTACACTGTACATCCGATTGCCGTTATAATCGTTGTTTCGATAAAATTTTTGAGTAATTTTTTCAATTGTTAATAACAAATTGTTATTTTTTTCAATTTATAAACCGTCGACTATTTCGTATGATTATCGATATATCAGCTGTTCCATGTTCCAACTCTATCGTTAGTTCCATGGACACTCGCTACTGCTATCAGCGTCAATATGGCGAAAATCAAATAGGCACACTTTGACGATTCGAATGTCCAGTCCAGCGTACTAGTATAATAGACGTCAGTGGTAAAAGTTCATCAAAATCAGAATTTTAGTGGATTTCTGGCAAACTCACGAAAAGTTTTACTTTTAGTGGTTTGAAATCATTTTTTTGCGAATTGGGGGTTCAACAATTATAGATCTGGCAGCACTGTAGCCGAGTGCAAGCACGTAGTGATTATATTCTCTTTGAGTGCAAGTCGCAAGAGCTTAAATGAAAACATACATAAATTAATAATTTTCCATCTGTATTATAATTCTCTATGTCAAATATATTTACGACCAATCTTAACAAATTAGAATTGGAATAATTATTGTATTTATCTATCAAAGTAGGAACAATGGGACGAAGTCCTAGCCCTCCTCGCCATAATGTGAAAAGAAGACGACTGGCTTCTCCTAATAAAGACCGGCGTAACACAAGAGTTAGCCCCACATCCACTCCAAGTACATCGAAAAACTCTGAGACGGACTTCAGTTTTTTTGACTACAAACGAGATCTAAACAAGATATTATTATACAGTAATGAATGCAATACAGTTGTTAATACTTTGGATGATTTTTGGGTATTTCTGAAGAAATATGAAGCGACATTAAAAAAAGCCGGCAAACCTATAGTCGACATCGAAAATGATTCAGATAGTTCAAAGTTTTCAAAATTCAACTGTATTAATTTCAAAACAGTTATCAAGTTCATGGATACCGCTTCCGAAAGGCAGAGGAGGTTGGATAAAAAATTGTTTGAAGCGTTTTTAAATGTGGTGTCATTTTACATTGATTTTAAGAATAAAGAGAAATTTGAAAAACTAAAGAAATTGCGGCAAGCTCAACAGGAGTTGCCGGTGGCTAAATACAGGTAAGTAGTTGAAATTATGACTTTCAATGATCTCTGTTGGACAAGGACAATTCACTTAAAAAAGTTACATGGAAATAATTTAGAGTACTTATTTCAGTTCACATTTTTAACCTTTATCTGCGTGTACATTTAATAAAATTTAAGATTTTCGCCATGAAAAACAGGTAATAGATCTTAAAAGTCAATTTTTGAATTTCTGCTCAAATGTGTTTTGGCATATCAAAGCCACTTTTTGTCATTTAAAATCTAACTACTAACAAATATGAAGCTTTATTTTGTGTAATATATACAAGTACAAAATGTTTATTTCTGTAAAATTGACCTATGAACAAAAGAAATTTTTGTTTCTCACCTTAGAAATATCGATAGTATTACTGTGCCACACCACAGACCAAACATTCTGTGTTACAAGTAGGTATATTGGTGGGATATAACATGACAAAATTGTGGACACAGCAATTAAAATAACATAACAAACAATTAAAATATTATAAGCAATGAAATCTGCTATTTTCAGATATGAGATTGTGTCAGCGGTACAAAATGAAAAGGTTGTGGTTATTGCTGGAGATACTGGATGTGGAAAATCAACTCAAGTGCCCCAGTATTTACACGAGGCTGGATTCCAGAATATTGGTAATTTCACTTAATTTTCCTCTACCAAATTTTTTTTAAAAACTACAACAAATAATTCTTATTAATTTACGTATACTCTAATATAATTTATATTGTTTTCTAAAAGCAAGTATGTTACTATACGTTATGCGTTTTTCTTCTTAATTCTATTAATTAACTTCCAATGTAGGAATGCCTTGGTGGCGTAATTGTATTATAGTACGACTGCAAAGCTGAGGTCTCGGGTTCGATCCCCGGGTCAGGCAAAGTGATATTGAGTTTTTCTATTCAGTCTCAGCCCGGAGTCTGGATTTGTGCCCGAATATGGCGATAGGCTCGCCCCCTATCACATCATGGGACGGAATAACGGTGAAAAGTGGGTGCACTAGTTGCGCCTCTGTGTAGGCAGAGGGAGAGAGGAGAGAAGGGGTAGCCCTTCGGGGATAACAGGCGTGAGTGTGTGTGTGCGTGTAATGCAGAAATCAAAAATACATGGTTAATTTTTTTACATTGATGATCAAATAATTATTTCAGCATGCACACAACCAAGAAGAATAGCTTGCGTATCTTTATCAAAAAGAGTAGCATATGAGATGCTCACTCAGTTTGAGTCAAAAGTTGGCTATCAGATACGATTTGAAAAAAGCAAAACATCAAATACAAAAATATGTTTCATAACTGAAGGACTGTTACTGAGACAGGTCAGGTAAAATACTTTTTTTATATAAATTATAGTCATTATTACCTGCCTCTGTGGCATATTTGTATTGCGTACGCGTTACGAGTACGATTTGCGCGCTGAGGTCAAATTTGCACAGGTTCGAATCCCGGGTCGGGCCAAAAAACTTTGTGACTGGGTTTTTCCATCTTAAAAAAATTACTCAGTCGCAGCTCGGAGTCAGGAAGTTGGAGGTGTGATAACCCCGTGCCTCGGAAAGCACGTAAAGCCGTTGGTCCTGCGCCTGATCTTCTCCGGTCATGTCGGATTGCCGTCTCACCGGACTATGAGAGTGAAGCAATAGCGAGTGCACCTGTGTATTGCGCACACACTTGTGCACTATAATATCTCCTGCGTACCTGGCTGATCTCCGTTGAGATGGGCCGCCGTGGCCAAAACTGGCTAGGAGGATTTTTCATCAGTCATTATTGATACATCGGCAAAAATTAAGAGTATGACTTAAATGTTATTGAAACACACACTATGCCAGTATACCATACCAGCCCTGTATTATATACTGCCCACTGCTGAGCATGGACATTCTCTACAGCTGAGAGGGTTTAGGCCTTACTCCACCACCCTGCTCAATTGCAGGTTGGCAAACTTCACATACATTCGAAGTTCTTATAGAGAACTTCTTAGGTATGCAAGTTTCCTCACTATGTTTTCCTTCACCACTAAAGCAAGATATAATTGACAAAGAATACACACTGAGCCAGTATGGTGGAACTAGTGAAGGAGACCTGTGTTATAAAGTGGGATTGATAATTAAAACAAAATAAAAAATGATTCAATATTATGATCCAAAATCTTAATCATAATCAGCTCTATTCAAATTTAACAACTTAAGCTCTTCTGATAGTCCAATAGTGGAGACTAAAATGTTTTTTTTTAATTCCAGTTGTCATCAGAAAATTTACCTTCCTATGATGTTATTATTCTTGATGAAATACACGAACGTCACCTGATGGGCGACTTTCTATTGGGCGTACTAAAATGTTTGATACACACACGTAACGACATTAAGTTGGTCCTTATGTCGGCCACGATTAACATCAAGTTGTTTCAAGATTATTTTTCTGCAGAATCTGCTGTGGTTATACAAGTAAGTAATACCTTGTTCCTATTACTGTTGTTAGCTTATGTCAAACCACAGAATAGTATTATGCACTAAGATATATATATTTTTTTATCTGCCAATCAAATTCAAATGAAGCTGGTTTAGGCCTTTCAAGTATTCGTCAGTAAACAGAGAGCAGTTTTAAACGAGAGATTTGTATGTATGCAAATAGTCATCTTAGCATAGATTGTAATATGTACGTGTCTGCAACAGTGGCGGCTTAGCAGGGGTTGGCAACCCGGACGGTTTCCCATCTAGCACCCCTGTACTCCAAACATAATATGATAATAAATACATAATTGAATCAACATTCAATTATGTATGGAAAAAGCAATCAAATCAGTTGTGATTTGATTGCTTTTTCTATACAGTGATCTTAAAATTTTTCTTGGCCATACAAAGCCGAAATCAGGGGTTGTTAAAAGACAATATATATAATAACTAGTAATTTGCGTTAATTATTAATACCTATAATAAATAATACAAATTACTGCCTCGGTGGCTTAGTTGTATTACGAGTACGACTGCAACGCTGAGGTCTCGGGTTCGATCCCCGGGTCGGGCAAAGTGAAATTGGATTTTTCCATTCAGTAGTAGCCCGGAGTCTGGAATTTGTGCCTGATATGGCGATAGTCTCGCCACTTTTTCACATCATGGGACCGAATACACACGGCGAAAAGTGGGTGCATTAGTTGCGCCTCTGCCTACCACTTCGGGGATAAAGGCGTGAGTGTATGTGTGTGTCTTAATACCTATCTAATAACGAGTTACGATGGGGATTTCATGTCCAAAAACAAAAACCACGAAAAAAATACAGAGACTAAAAAATATTTATAATTTTTATTATCCACTGCCTCGGTGGCGTATTGTATTACATTACGACTGAAAAGCTGAGGTCTCTGGTTCGATCCCCGGGTCGGGCAAAGTTATATTGAGTTTTTCTATTCAGTATCAGCCAGGAGTCTGGAATTTGTGCCCAATATGGCGATAGGCTCGCCCCCTCACATCATGGGACGGAATCATGGCGAAAAGTGGGCGCACTAATTGCGCCTCTGCCTACCCATTCAGGGATAATAGGCGTGAGTGTATGTATGTTTATTATCCATGTAAAGAATCCATACTCCAATAAAAATATTACAGGTGCCAGGCCGGTTATATTCAATTGAGCTGAACTATAAGCCAATATTGGTAGATGATAAACCCACTAGAGATGACAGACTTGACCCGCAGCCGTACATCCAAATTATGCAATTGATCAACAGTAAATACCCAAGTAAGTTTTTGAATTAAAAATTACAGGTCACATAAGTCACAAAGTGTACGATAGTCTAGCTGGGAATGGAACCGTCTGCCGAGAGAATGTCTGAAGGTTTAAAACCCAAGGCACACACCTCTGACTTTTCGAAGCTACGTGTGTATTGTTTAGCAATTATCGTCCACTTTAACTGTGAAGGAAAACATCGTGAGTAAACCTACATACCTGAAAATTTTCTCTAAGAATTTCGAGGGTATGTGAAGTCTGCCAATCCGCACTAGGCCAGCGTGGTGGACTAAGGCCTAACTCCTCTCAGTAGTAGAGGAGGCCCGTGTTCAGCAGTGGGCAGTATATATAATACAGGGCTGATTGCATTGCATTGCAGATCACATAATCGTGATCTGTTGGTATGGCCAAATGGCCCATGGATGTTAAACGCAAAAATATTTATTTTGGGAATTTACAAATAATACTAACATTCATGTTAATACAATGTTTGTAACCCTGACAGGAGATGAGAGAGGCGACCTGTTGATCTTCATGTCAGGAGTTCAGGAGATAACGACGATATGCGACGCGGCGCAGCAGTATGCAGAGAAATCTAAGAATTGGATAGTGTTGCCTTTGCACAGTGCACTGTCTTTAGCTGAACAAGATAAGGTAACTTTCTCTTGCTTTTACTAGGAAGTTCTTACAGCAATATATGGTGCAAAGACATCCAGATGTGTTTACAATAATGTACATATTTCAATAGTTTTGTAAACATGCGACTTGCTGAAAGTTTTACGAGCAAAATTTGCATGTCAGTTTGCTGTGATAAATTGCATGGTATAAGTCGACTTCTGCAATTTCCTTACTAATCGAAACCTCGGGCCATAGCAAAGATGCCTTTCTATAATCGTCAATGCTAATAAGAAACAAAAAATATATGGGAATGACTTTATTAGTGCGAACGTCTTATCGATCGGATATGTTAATCGAATACGTTGTTGTTTTTGGTTGTCTCTTACGCAAAATAAGTTGTTAGCCCCATGAGGCTATTATACTTTCTAGGTGGTATCTTGTATCGGTGTGTGTGTTTATTAAAATAGCGCATCTGTAAGAATGTAGTGAGAGAAATTATATGAATTTTAGGTATTCGACTATCCACCAGAGGGCGTTAGAAAATGTATAGTATCTACGAACATAGCTGAGACATCCGTTACTATCGATGGAATCAGATTTGTAATCGATTCTGGAAAGGTAAACCATTTTGTATTTATGTTACACTTAAATATAAAACACTTATGACCTTATTTATAAACTGTTTTTAAACATATTTTAGTTACATAATGTTTTGTATTCTTCCTTAAAACTCAATTCAACATTCGTCCGAAGAAGACACTCGAAAACTAAAATATGTTTATAAACTCTTTATGATTTTTTTGTGAATTTATCAGATGTAATGACTAATGATCCCAAAACATCAATACTTGTTAGTATAATTAATACATTATTTTTTGGGTATTTTCTTTATAGGTGAAAGAAATGAGCTATGACTCCACTACGAAAATGCAGCGATTGAAGGAGTTTTGGATATCGAAAGCCAGCGCTGATCAAAGGAAGGGACGAGCTGGAAGGACAGGTATAATACTTTTATTAGTATAACGTAATCCTCCTAGCCAGTTCCTGCCACGGCGACCAATCTCAACGGAGATCAGCCAGGTATGCGGGAGATATTATAGTGCACAAGTGTGTGCGCAATACACAGGTGCACTCGCTATTCCTTCACTCTCATAGTCCGGTGAGACGGCAGACATGGCCGGAGAGAGATCAGGCGCAAGACCAACGGCTTTACGTACTTTCCGAGGCACGGGGGTATCACACCGCCAACTTCCTGCCTCCGAGCTGCGACTAAGTAATTTTTAATTTGGAAAAATACAGTCACATTTTTTTCACTCGACCCGGGATTACAATAAATCAATTCAAACTTGATTTTGATTGGTCTATTGGTTCCAAGAATAAACCAATCAAGATAAGTCATTTGTAAGCAAGTAAAAAAAAACTACATATTCTGATTGGTCTTGGCGATGCATAGAAAAAGATTTTGGGATCGTTTATTCAAATTGGTGCTAATCTTAGATTTATTTGAGCCAGGAAATGAAAAACAAATACTCGCAAATATTTTTTTTTTCATGTAATTTTTTTTTTCATTCTTTTTTTTTCTTTTCATAGGTCCTGGAGTCTGCTATAGGATCTATTCCGAACAGCAGTACTCTGATATGGAGGCGTTCAGTACTCCAGAGATATCAAGAATTTTTCTTTTCAAAATGTTAATAATTTTTTTCATTTTGTTTTTTTATTTTCATAGGCCCTGGGGTCTTCTATAGGATCTATTCCGAACAGCAGTACTCTGATATGGAGGCGTTCAGTACTCCGGAGATATCGAGAATTTTTCTTTTCAAAATGTTAATAATTTTTTTCATTTCATATTTATCATTTCCATAGGTCCTGGAGTCTGCTATAGGATCTATTCCGAACAGCAGTACTCTGATATGGAGGCGTTCAGTACTCCGGAGATATCGAGGGTGCCGCTGGCTTCCATACTGTTGCTCATGAGTTCGTTGGGAGTGAACGATGTGCGGCGGTTCCCGTTTATCGACACACCACCAGAGGACGCTATCGAAAACGCCCTGCTTGAATTGAAACAACATGTATGTAAATAATTTATTTTCATGATAATATGATATAATAATAATAATACCAGCCCTGTATTATATACTGTCCCGCTGCTGGGCACGGGCCTCCTCTACTACTGAGAGGGTTTAGGCCTTAGTGCACCACGCTGGCCTATTGCGGGTTGGTAGACTTCACACATCTTCGAAATTCTTATAAAGAACTTCTTAGGTATGTAGGTTTCCTCATGATATTTTCCTTCACCGTTAAAGCGATCGATAATTGATAAACAATACTCACGTAACTTCGAAAAGTCAGAGGTGTGTGCCTTGGGTTTCGAACCTCCGGACATTGTCTCGGCAGACCGTTCCATTCCCAACTAGGCTATCGTCCACTTCATAATATGGTATGTTTGATAAAATTACTAAAGTTTCAATGCGATTCACAATTTGTTGTGATAAATAATATATTTTTTCTCAAAATGGATCCTTTAGATCTAGACATATAGAAAAGTAATGCAAGTAATTTTTACCAGTATGTTGATGGTGGTCATGGTATCCTGGCATCTATGATACAGACGATTGATTGATAGCTGATCCTATTTACATTACTCATGAAATGAATGACATTTTTGACTCGTCAAGCCCCGCGACGGACGCCGGCGTCCGTATATATAGGGTTTCCCCATACATCTATATATATAAGCGGGGCTTGACGGGTTAAATGTGATAAACTTAGTACGTCGTGGTATTATGGTACGACTAGACTAGCCCCCATCGCATCTTAGGACAAATGGCGTGCGTGCGTGCGTGTGTGCGTATGCGTGTGCGTGTGTGTGTGTGTGCGCGCGCGCGCGCGCGTGTTTGTGTGTGTGTGTGTGTGTGCGTGCGCGTGTGAGTGTGTGCGTGTGCGTGCGTGCGTGTACGTGCGTGCGTGTGCGTGCGTCCGTGTGCGCGTGCGTGAGGTAAACTTACAAATTATATTATTATAATAATATTTTTTCAGGGTGCATTAACCTTCAACGAAAAACTTACATCTCTAGGCAAGGTACTTGCTAACTTACCTATAGAAGTATCCCTTGCCAAAGCACTAGTAATAGGTAGTGCAACTCTGCCTTCCCACAAACGGGACTCGGCGTTAGTATTGTCTGCGGCGCTCGGAATCAGATCCATATTCACAAGGAACGCACATCGGGATTTTGAATGTGAGGTAATGATTTTAAAGATTTTTTAAGCTTGTGGTATTAGCCTTTTGCGCCGGCGCCGTGTGTCTTCGATGTTTTTTTTTTGTAATTGCTTTGTCCATTAAATAAGACAGTATGTTCCTATGTTTTAGTTTGTACATTACTTCATATGTATAATAAAATTCTGTCGAATTGGCATCAAAATTAGTTTTGAAAAATGAAGCTGTTGGGGTGCCTGTGAGTCCGTTCGGCACTCACAGACGTGCTGGGCGTGAAGCTGAATTAATAAATTCAGTCGCCGGTACCCAGCCCGTAATGATCCCCGCGCTATCAAAATGTTAAAGCTTCTGAGGGAAGCGAGTGCGATTGCAATGTTGTCTGTACTGTGGGTGTGTACGACGTACTTGCAACAGCGACAAGTACGAAGTGTGTAAGGGTGAAGTGTAGGGGATGGCAAAATAAGAAACAATATACTTGTTAACGTTGCCGATACTTGTTAACGTTGTCGTTTACCAACCACCTATCCGTAAGGAAAGGAAGCCACCGTACGTCGTGGGCCTTCGATACTGCGAGTCTTCCGTCTCGCTCTTCAAGTCTTCCTTTTCGCTCTTGCAGTTTTGATTCCGTTTTTCTTTCTTCGGTAGAACCCCGACGATACCGCATAGTGCGCGAGCTTAATTACTCGCCGGCTATACCGTGCAGAGACCCATGCCCTATTGACCCAATTTCTAATCTAATTTTTACTATGGCAAACGACAATTTCGGCGATTTATTAAGAAATCATAAAACACACATACACAAGTTATATACCAAATTGTAGCTCACTAGCTCTTTAAAACAAAACAATATCTAACACTACACATTAATACTACCAAAAGTTATTCACAAAATACTGACCAAAAAACACATTGCACTTAATTACTAAATAATGTCACTTTCACATATAACGTCCGTATCGTTCATATAATGTTCCTATAGTCTCTGAGGGGTAGGCACAACACTTAATCACTTAATATTATCACACTATATTGTTCTGAGGGGTCGACACGCGGCTAATGGGAGCCGGCGCGTCGCCAACAGAAGCAGTTATTCATATTAGAAATATTGTGAGCAAAAGAGGGCGTGGTGGGGTTATCGCGCTCTCGCGCATGTAGTTATGGCCGGTGACAGTAAGTGACGTCACAGTTTGCGATTTCCGTTTTTTTACAGGTGCCCCTTCCACCAAATTACAAAGCTTTATAAATCATTTATTATTGTATGGATTTCGAAAATCCTTTTTTCGCTACGTTTTGGATGTTATCCATTTTTGATAAATCTATTTTCGACATAAAGTCAATTACCCTATTGTTTTAAGGTTACAGATTTGGCATAATTTAATTCTTAGATATTTTTACTATAAACAACTATTGTTAATGTATTTGTAAATAACTAGGTTTTGCCCGCGGTTCCGCCCGCGTCAAAAAGTTTTTCCAGGATAAAAGTCCCGTTTTATATTTTCCCAGGATAAAAATTAGCATATGTGTTAATCCAGAACATGATCTACCCGTGTGCCACATTTTGAAATCCGTTCAGTAGTTTTTGCGTGAAAGAGTAACAAACATCCATACATCCGTACTTACATACTTTTGCGTTTATAATATTAGTAGGATATTTTTCCTATTTCGACTCATTAATTGAGATTTAGGATCAATAACCTATCTGGTACCGTGAGTTTGACAGCTGACATTTTTTTTAAATTTTATACTAAAAATGAAAAAAAAAAAAACTGATAATAAAAAGACTGCCTCGGTGGCGTAGTTGTATTACAGTACGACTGCAAAGCTGAGGTCACGGGGCGATCCCCGGGTCGGGCAAAGTGATATTGAGTTTTTCTATTCAGTATGAGCCCGAAGTCTGGAATTTGTGCCCGATATGGCGATAGGCTCGCCCCCTATCACATCATGGGACGAAATGACGGCGAAAAGTGGGTGCACTAGTTGCGCCTCTGCCTACTCCTTTGGGGATAACAGGCGTGAGTGTATATGTATATATGTATATGTCGCGGCACGAAACTCTAGCGCTGAGCGAAACGTGGAGGGGATAGCTGCGCATGGGTACCGTCGCGCACGCAATACAAATTAGTAATTTAATTGCTTAATTAAAAACAGCAAAATAATGTTTTAATGTAAAGTCAAATAGTAAGTCTAGCGGTGAACAAAATGTGGAACTTAACTGCGTATGGGTACTGTCACGCACGCAAATATTACTTAAGTAATATTACTTCATGTTACCTACAATATAATTTTTAACAAGTTTAAACAACAAACAAATCAACAAAACAAACTTAACAAAAAACAACAACAAAAATTAACGATGACAACAAAACAATTCAGAACGCGACTGTACACTGGAAGTGCGCGGAGCGTCGTATCGGCACGGGGGACGGAGTACGACTGGAGAGCCAATCGGCGCAACGCACGCTCGCCCTTCACCCCTGTACCCCGCCAAGACACCTTATTTTTTACTTCTGCGCAATAACGGTCACCGCTAGAGTTTCGTGCCGCGACCTATATGTATTATACTAAAACCTTATTGCGTAGTTAGGGACGACGATTCGCTTTTATGACAGGAGCTGTCATGGCCCAAATGGGCCAAGCGGGCCTGAACTAATAAAGTGCATTTGTTGATAGAACGCTCGTAAACCTGACGAGTCCGACCACGGCGATCCTCTCACACTAGTGTCGTTGTACTGCGCGTGGTTGCGAGTGAAGTCGGAGGGCGGGGGTAGTGGCGCGTGGTGTTCGCGCCGCGGCGTGGAGCAGCAACGGTTGTACGAACTCACCAAGCTCGCCGCACAGTTACGGGGACTGTTGCAGGTGAGGGGCTTAGAATTTTTTTATAGCATCGCATGACGGGACGAGCATGCTGTTCGCCTTATGGTAAGCGATAGGACCACCCATAAACAGTAGCAACACCATCCAGCACCTTGAGTTACAAAGTACTGTGTGGCATTCCACTGCGCACGTCATCCTGAGACATAAGGTGTTAAGTCTCATTATGTCCTGTAGTTACACTGGCTACAATGCCCTTCAAACCGAAACACAACAGTGCATGCACACTGCTGCTTGGCGGTAGAAATAAACATTGCGGTGGTACCCACCCAGACGGACTCTTACATATGAGAGTCCTACCAACAGTAAATGTATGTAATATTAAATAAAAAACACGATGCGTCTCCGTTTCGTTTTATTGTGATTGGTTGAGAGACTGACGTATCGGTATTTTGATCTTTGTGATTGATCGAGAGACCGATACGTCAGTCTCTCAACCAAACACAATAAAACGAAGCGGAAACGCATCGTATTTTTCGTTTCATGTCCTAGCCCCACAGGTCTTTCAAATAATTTTAAGGTATAATAATGTCTAGTAAATACGCTGGCGATAATGCCCTACAAAACAACGCATGCTGCTTAAAGGCAGAAATAGACGTTGCGGTTGTACAATCACTCAATTTGGTGCTAATAAAGTGTACTAACATTTTATATTTTCGGCAATGCCCTTAAAATAGCAATGCCCTACCAAAATGGAAAAAAATTGGTAGACACGTCACGTACACCCCCCCCCCCCCCCAAATAAAAAAAACAAAAATTTTCTTCCGCCCTACGTGTTACCACAGCTATCCTATCTTAAATTCAAGTGTAGCTACGGCCCTGGCGGTCGAGCACTCACTTTACACTACACTTTTTCGACTGTACCTACCCAGAGAGACCTTGCTTACGATAGACTTACCACCTAATTTAGAGATCTTATACAAAAATCATATATATTTTTAGGATAATAATCTGATTGAAACTCGAGAACCGGAGACGATGTCGTCTGCAGAGAGGTCGCTTCGCCACGGTCAGTTAAAGCAGTTGAAAGATATGAGAAGGTAAGTTATGATGCAACTACAATGTGTTAGTAAAATATTTTAATACTGGGCTGGATAGCGGCCACCAAGAATGGTAAAAATTGTTTAATGCCTGGTTTCAGATTAAGCTAGTGTAGTTTAGACGGGTCGACCTAGTTTTAACGATTTTCTAACGATGTATTGTATGCCTTGATCAAAATTATATTTAACCGCAATGATTTTAAAAAGTATACATTTTTTTTAAGGCATCGAATGACGAGACGAGTATGCCGTTCGCCTGACGGTAAGCGGAACGACCACCCATGAACAGTAGAAATACCATCCAGCACCTTGAGTTACAAAGTACTGTGTGGCATTCCACTGCGCTCGTCATCCTGAGATATAAGATGTTAAGTCTCATTGTGTCCTCTAGTTATACCGGCTACAATGTCCTTCAAACCGAAACACAACAATGCATGCACACTGCTGCTTGGCGGTAGAAATAAACATTGCGGTGGTACCCACCCAGACGGACTCTTACATATGAGAGTCCTACCACCAGTGAAGTGAAGATACTGGTGGTAGGTCTCATATGTGAGAGTCCGTCTGATCCTTGCATTAATCCCTTAATTTTGAGCCTGGTGATTTTGAGACCCAGCAAAAAGCGGACACCGCCTTTGAAGTCTGTGTAACTGGCTGTTAGCCTTACGAAGAAAGACTTTATTATATAATTAAAATCCCGGTTTGTTTTGTCCCTTTATAAGAAGTATCCTAGATCCTTCCTAGAGTCTTAAACTATGTCCCTTCCAAATTTCATCGAAATCGCTTCAGTGGTTTCGGCGTGACGGCTCCACTCATGTGACAAAAAAATCCGGGATAAAACTCGCGGTTTATGTTTTTCCTGGATAACAGTAGTCTATGTCTTTCCCTCGGTCTCAAACTATTTCCATACTTATTTGTTTGCGGTACCACCCGCAAGAATATTTTCCGGGATAAAATCCCGGTTTATTTTTTCCCGAGATCAGAAGAAGCCTAGGTCCTTTCCAAGGTTTTAAAATATCTCCCCATCAAATTTCATAGAAACCGGTTGAGTAGTTTGGCCGCCCCACTCGCGAGAAAAAAATTTGGGATAAAAGTTCCGGT
Source organism: Lapara coniferarum (assembly GCA_949316025.1). Taxonomy (NCBI): domain Eukaryota; kingdom Metazoa; phylum Arthropoda; class Insecta; order Lepidoptera; family Sphingidae; genus Lapara; species Lapara coniferarum. The sequence continues at coordinate 5,944,825 of OX438934.1, read as the reverse complement.
TTATATTTTTTCGGGATAGGCAGTGCCTTGTGTCCTACCCTGGGTCTCAAACTATCTCCATACTTATTTCTTTGCGGTGCCATTTGCAAGAAAATAGTTTCCGGGATGATAGTACTGGAAACGCATACAAATATTAACTTTAGTGCAAAAATCAAATGAACAACCCCGGGTATCTTACTCGAATTATCACACCACCAGGCTCAAATTGAATTACCTTAAAAATATAAAAAAAAAAACCATGTACATTCCAGACAATACAAACAGAAAGCAGCCGAAGACTTGAAACGCAAGAAACGTCTCAAAGTGGACTCGTGGGAGATAGTTGACGAGCGAGCGAATGACGATGACAATGATCTCGACATACGCGACATAGAGTTTCGAATGACCAATGACGCGTCGAGAATCCAAGCGCTTATAAGCGGATCGAGCGCTTCTAGCGGACGGGATTTGGTTATGTTGAAGGTATTTTGGTCTGTCTTTTTTATTATTGACTGCCTCGGTGGCGTGGTTGTATTAAGGTACGACTGCAGTGCTGAGGTCTCGGGTTCGATCCCCGGGTCGGGCAAAGTGATAATGAGTTTTTCTATTCAGTATCAGCTCGGAGTCTGGAATTTGTGCCCGATATAGCGATAGGCTCGCCCCCTATCACATCATGGGACGGAATAATGGCGAAAAGTGGGTGCACTAGTTGCGCCTCTGCCTACCCCTTCGGGGATAAAAGGCGTGCGTGTATATATGATATTTTTTATTATTGCTTTTGGCATTTAATGTATGTAAGCGATACGACCACCCATAAACAGTAGAATACTTGGAACATAAATAAATTTATAGTTAAATCGTGTAAATTATAATACAATATTTCATGTGTGAAAGTTTATATTCTGCATGAATAGTGTAAATGTATAGGAAAATTACTATGAACTATACATATGAAACAACAATGTACATGTAGTAGTAATATGTATTTTAATAGTATTTCACACCGGTACCTATCCTGGTAGAATGTATTGGAACATATTTATGTTTAGTACTGTGTATTAAGTACCTACATTCTGCAATAAAGGATTTCTATTTCTATTTCTGCAATAAATTATTTCTATTTCCACTGCGCTCGTCATCCTGAGACAACATATTAAGTCTCATTATGTTCAGTAGTTACATTGGCTACAATGTCCTTCAAAACGAAACAACAGTGCATGCACACTGCTGCTTGGCGGTAGAAATAGAATTGCGGTGGTACCCACCCAGACGGACTCTTACATATGAGAGACCTATCACCAGTTTTTTGATTGTGATTCAGTGATTCTGCGTTTACTGTAATGTTCAAAGATTTGCATTGATAATATTAGTAAGATTTATTTACGTAGCTTTATCAAAGGCCATTAATCAGCGACTATATAACCCCTAGACTCCTAATAACAGACGATCGGCTTCGGGCAACACATCTGACAAATAGATCCAATGTAGCTGACCGTTCAAAATCTTCAAGTCAGTTGCGACCACAACTGTGAGCTGTAAATACTTCCGTGTTTGCGAATAAATAACTATTGTAATGGCCCCGTGCACAATAAAATGGTGTGGTATAAATAGCCATAATTCAAATTTTCAGAAAAATGGCATTAAATTTCACAGGTAAGTCAATAACGACACATAATCACATTTTATTTAAAATTTTACGGAGTTCATCTTAGACTGGACATTTGGGTGTTTACGCGCCATCTTGTTATATTTGCATCTCTTTCCGACGAAAGTACTTTTTACATTTTCTATTTCGTTTTGTTTTTTAACATGAAAAGTAAGTGATACACCAAAAGGATTTGTCGATAGTTCTATCGATAAAATTAAAAATAAGAGAAACTATCGCCCGAATACTCAACTAATCAATTTATCTGAGGCCCATTTAATTTTAACAGGCTTCTTATTTTAAATGGTTAGTTCATTAGTAATAGTTAATTCATTTTAAAAATGATTAGGGCGGTATTAATAAATCAATCTCAAGTTTGAGTTACATCTCAAGTAGACATAATTCAATACATTATGATATACTTGAGATGTAACTCAAACTTGAGATTGATTTATTAATACCGCCCTAGGATATATTTTTGACTAGCGGTATCAGAAATAAATGTTATTAGGATATTTTTTTTATTTTGTTTGTTGATTATAACGATTATTTTGAGTTATTCTTTGTGTTATTCATACAAGTCAGCTCTAATATTCTTGTTAATGTCGATGAGACTTACTAAGCGCCAACTGTCATTTGATAACATAAATAGTTCCGTTAAAATATTAATATGTTTAATAAATAATAATAGTATTACTATAAAACTTTATTACATAAAAGTAATATCGATAAAAAACCGTGTTTTCATTTAACTCGTCCCATCCCTATGCCTATGTTTCTATAATGCGATAATGTGTTGGAAGAACCAATCATAATGCAGTACCCCGCTTCCTCAAACCTCAGGTAGTTGACAGAATTAATTTGAAGAGAAATATTGAACATTAGGAGTCTAGGGGTTATATAGTCGCTGCCATTAATACTGTATTGGTATTAAAAGCAAAATGGTGTTAGCTGTGTCTGCTTGCGTTTTAGCTTGTCCTGTGCAGAGCGTTATACCCTCAAATTGCCGTAGCTGATGAATTTAATCATTGTAAGGTAAGAATCTGCAGTAATAAAATTATTTTATTTACATCTTGTAGTACAATAAAATTAAATATTACTATCGGTCATTTTTCCCCATTGACAGTCTTAGTCAAATGTTTGTGTTGTTCCAACTTATGTTTTTGAACTTACCTGTTACTCTTAAAGTTTAAGAAGAAACTTGTGTCTTATTATGTTATTTTTTTATAATTAAATTAATTTAAGAAAAATATAATACTCATTCTAAAATTATAACATTGTTCAAGTCACACAGTGGTTTTAATCCAAATTTTAGTAATATCCCTATTGTTTATGAAGTCCTGACGCTTACTGCCAAGCTAGTTCTTTTCGCGTCTCATTTATATGAGCAAAGCATTAGGTATGTGAAGTCTGCCAACCCGCACTAGGCCAGCGTGGTGGACTAAGGCTTAAACCCTCTCAGTAGTAGAGGAGGCCCGTGCCCAGCAGTGGGACAGTATATAATACAGGGCTGGTATTATTATTTCCAAGTCCAATTCCATTTCCAGTCCCCATCAGAGCAGCTATATCACACGTGGAGCAAGCCTTTCGTGTTCCTGCATCCGACGTCGTACTTCGGCAAGCAGCCTCGCACGCTGCAGCTGACCGAAGCGGACATACAGACGGACGCGCCAGTCGGATACAAGAGCAGGCTGCCGCTGTCGGATAGACATCAGATATTGTGCTATTTGTGAGTTATGTTTCACTATGTGTATCAGTGAAGTAGTTGTTTTGTGTGCACGGTACAATTAAGCCAGGGGCTTAGAAAGTGAAAAAAAAAATACGATGCGTCTACGCTTCGTTTTATTATGATTGGTTGAGAGACTGACGTATCGGTGTTTTGATGTTTGTGATTGATAGAGAGACCGATACGTCAGTCTTTCAACCAACAACAATAAAACGAAGTGAGTGAGTGAGTGATTGATTGAGTGAGTGATTGAGTGAGTAAGTGAGTGAGTGTGTGTGTATACATGTGTGTGCGTGTGTGTGTGAATCAACATAATCTTATTTCTTGTCTTCTTATATTACTAATATTATAAATACGAAAGTTTGTGGAAATATTTGGATGTTTGTTACAAGTAAACGCGGAAACGTCTAAACGGATTTAGATGAAATTTGGCTCACGAGTAGCTTGATTTCCTGGATTTCCACATACTTTTATCCCGGTAATTTGCTCCCATGGAAAATAATTTATATTTTTAACCTAATTTTTAAGTAGATGTTGCTGGCGTCGTAATATGTTTTAGGAACTTATGTAGCGGGAAAGGCTTTGCACGCGGGCAAAGCCGCGAGCATCACCTAGTTAATAATAATAATGAAACCTAAACCTATCATTAACCAGGCACTACATGGCCATTGACATGTATAAAACATCATAATATAAAATTAGAAAAAAGTTTAGCGACTCGTTTCGGTTACTTACTCCTGTAAAGGAGTAATGCTGAGTTAGTAGTTGTAATAACTGCTAACAGATGTCGCTGGTCATCTCCTTTAAGATAATTAAGTACGGATCCTGAAATTGGCAATCGATGGCGGGGGTCGGAGTAGCTCAATTGGAAGAGCACCGGCACGGTCCGCCGGAGGTCGTGGGTTCGAGTCCCGCCTTCGACTGTTTCTTTTTCAGGATTCTATAAAATCAATGAAACCTAGTTTCAATCTGCAGGTCCCTGTTGGAAACTACGAAGCCTTACATAGTGAACTCTATGCGCATGGCGGCCGCGCAGACCTTGTTACTGCTTGCGCATGCCATCGACACTAATATCGGGTTTACTAGGTAAGAAGTGTGTATTTGACTGACCTTTATCCTACTAATATTATAAAGGCGAAAGTTTGTAAGTATGTATGGATATCTGGATGTATGGATGTTTGTTCCTCTTTCACGCAAAAACTACTGAGCAGATTTTGATGCAATTTGGCCCACGGGTAGATGACCTTGATTAACACATAGGCTACTTTTTATCCAGGGAAAACATAAACCGGGACGTTTATCCCGGAAAACTTTTTAACGTGAGCGGAGCCGCGGGCAAAAGCTAGTAATAAATAATTTCATTTATCACAACTGTCCATAAGCAGAAGCAACACCATTACCGGTGGTAGGACTCTCATATGTAAGAGTCCGTCTGGGTGGGTACCACCGCAATGTCTTTCTACCGCTAAGCACCAGTGAGCTAGCACTGTTGTGTTTCGGTTTGAAGAGCATTGTAGCCAGTGTAACTACAGGACATAATGAGACTTAACACCTTATGTCTCTGGATGACGAGCGCAGTGGAATGCCACACAGTACTTTATAACTCAAGGTGCTGGATGGTATTGCTACTGTTTATGTGTGGTCGTATCGCTTACCATCAGGCGAACGGCATGCTCGTCTCGTCATTCGATGCCATAAAAAAATAAAAATAATATATTTCTCTATCTTCTCTTTTTCTCTTCTGTGTCAATATTTCAAATATAATTTCCCATGATACTTACAAAAATATACCTATTTACAGGATAGTGTGCGATTCGTGGCTGCTGCTTGAATTTCCGTATCCGGAAACTGGTTTGAATCTATTACTGAAAGCTGTTAAACTGCGACGGAGATGGGACGCGTTGATAAACAGGCGGTTAGCAGGTAAACTGTTGGATATAAGGTAGTTGTAATGCGTACGCGTTTGGTCGCGCACTGAGGTCCTGGGTTCGAATCCCGGGTCGAGCTAAAAACATTGCGACTGGGTTTTTCCACCTTAAAAATTACTCAGTCGCAGCTCGTAGGAAGTTGTCGGTGTGATACCCCCGTGCCTCGGAAAGTACGTAAAGCCGTTGGTCCTGCGCCTGATATCTCTCCGGCCATGTCTGCCGTCTCACCGGACTATGAGAGTGAAGGAATAGCGAGTGCACCTGTGTATTGTGCACACACTTGTGCACTATAATATCTCCTGCGCACCTGGCTGATCTCCGTTGAGATTGGTCGCCGTGACTGAAATCGTCACGAAGATATAGATGTTGGTAGTAGGAAATATTTGATAACCGCCCGTATAGTGAGCATTGTACAGTTAGCACCATAAGTATCTGAACAAATTTAAAACTTCAAATCGCCTATACACTTTCGTGTTCTTGCCAATTTTTGTTTTCTCTTCACAAAATTAAAATAAAGGGGATTACCTCTACGTCAGACAAAGAAAAAAATGATTCAATTAAACCTAATGCGGATACGGTTTAAAATTTTGAATTTATTCGACTACTTATGCGGCTGACTGTACAAAAGGTGTTCTAACTCGCCATACTGGCGTGAGTAACGTTCGGGGATCAGCTTGTGTGTATCCAGTTCAAACGGGCTCGTATGGTATGATTATCGCTCGTCAGTCACTATCTGGACCGTCAGCTTACCGTCAGTCGGGGTTAAGTTGCCGTGAGGGTGGAAACAAAAATCTATCCATTTACCATTTATTTCTGTCGTATAATTAAAGACGTTTTTCCTCCATTTTCAAATGAAATGTTTTAGTCCCGGACATCTTGAAATTAATTACCGACCGTTGCTCTAGAATTACTCGCAATAAAATTATGTTTAATCTTTTCGTTGCGTGTTGCTTGATCATCGATTTTTTTATTGGCTTTCAACATGTTTTAAAATTTAGGTCTTACGAAATTGAATATACATAGCACCTTGATAATAAAAGTTAGTATTATGAACTGGGCATTACTCGCAAAATGAATTTTTTAAATTGGTAGATACTTAGCAAATTTTTTAAAACAAAGTCCATATCAAAATATACCAATAACTATTTTTTTTTAATATGAACATGTTTTGATTCGAATTACACAACTGAATTAGTTTTTAGTACTATTTATTATATATAGATACATTAAAATATAGGTAGTTATGTATTTTTGGTCCAGATGCGAACCCAGTGAAATCAGTGGAAGGCGAATTGGAGAAACATCGTACGACAAAAATATCGTACGAAGAACTACAACACGATTTGTCGTGCGACATCAGCTCTTACATGAACAGCCAAGTGTATTACACCATCAAAAGATTGTTGCCAGGTATGTTCAAAAAGATGACCATCGAGAGAAATGTCATTTTACACTTATCGACATTTCGTTTCATTACCTTATGTGCAGTAGGTTATGTTTTGTTTTTTTAACACCATACCAGCCCTGCATTATATACTGTCCCACTGCTGGGCACGGGCCTCCTCTACTACTGAGAGGGTTTAGACCTTAGTCCACGCTGGCCTAGTGTGGGTTGGCAGACTTCACATACCTTCGAAATTCAGAGAACTTCTCAGGTATACAGGTTTCCTTCACCGTTAAAACGAACGATAATTCACAGAATATACACACATAATTTTTTATAAAAGTCAGAGGTGTGTGACCTTGGCTTTTGAACCTGCGGACATTCGTCTCGACAGTCCGTTCCACTCCCAACTAGGCTATCGCCGCTTTAATAACACACATTTTTGAAAACTAAAATAGTATAGTGCAGTTATCAGTGATTAGGACGTAAAAAAGTTGCACTGCTTCGTGCAATTTTTGTTTGTTTTTAACTGCTCATCGTTCTACAGATAAAGTTGTGATATTTTTTATTGTATGAATGACGATACGGGCATGCCGTTCGCTTGATTGTATGTAGATACGACCGCCCATAAACAGTAGAAACACCTTCCAGAATCTTGACATACGTACTGTGTGGCATTCCACTGCGCTCGTCTTCCAGAGACACAAGGTATTAAGTCTAAGCTAGTTGCACTAGCTACAATGTCCTAAAAAACGAAACATAACAGTGCAGGCACACTGCTGCTTGGCGGTAGAAATAGACATTGCGTTGGTACCCACCCAGACGGACTCTTAGATGTGAGAGACCTACCACAAGTAAAATATTTATATATTTTTGTAGTGGAATTTCCTTTTATTACTGCATGTATAACGTTACAAACTAATTTGGACTAGGTGATGTCAAGGTCCTGTACCAAGGTGCTCATGAGGCGCATCCCAATGTGGATCCGAATCCGTTTGACGAGGGTTACGAATGTCACCCCAACGAGAAGAAGGGGGGCGTGTACGTCACCGACAATGTTGTTTACAACTGGTAAGTGTTTTTTTAGATTTTGTCTTGATTTTTCGAATAGATGCGCCGAATCGTATAGAATCGAATCACATTCTAAACATTTAGTATGAATGACATTCGTTATACATTCATTGGATGAGCATAACACATATCAATATAATATTAATGCGCATAACATAATATATATGACAGAGGGGAAGGTCTAGAACTCTTTAAAAAGAGGTGACGTCAGCTCTGCCGACGTCACAGGGTACCACCTCATCATCATCATCCATGATGTGAGAGTAAAACTCCAACTTGTCCTTCATCTTTTATATCTGAATGCTCCAAACTTATTTCCGGAGCTCCGCACAGTTGAAAGGCTCACAAGAGACTGACCACCAAATGCGAGGCGCCCTATTTATACCAACGATTTGTTATCCCCACTGGTTTTTGCACGATTATTATTTCAAAATACCCGCCGCTCCGACATATATACTTCTTTCCTCTTCTTTTATCATCACGCTCTCTTACAGTGTGGTGGACACAGACTGGAGTTACAACAGCTACGAACAAACCTACAGCTTGCCGTGGAAATGTGCGAATTGCGACCTTACAGTCTGCCTCTCACCAGTAGAACGACTGCAGCACACGGAATTCACCTGCTCTTCTAGAACAATCAAGAAGGAACCAGAAGCTCCCAAAGTGGTACGGGAAAATAAACCCAACGCTATAGACTTTAAGTGCGAAAATTGTAATGAGACGTTGTATTTGACTCCGGTGGAAATATTGAAGCATAAGATGGGTTGTAAAAAGAAATAAATGTTGTGGAATAGAACTTGTTTTATTTGAATAGGTAACTGAAATGACACTTTGTAAGGTTTCACCGCACTAGGCCAGCTTGGTAGAGTAAGGTCTAAAACCCTCTCAGTAGTAGAGGAGGCCCGTGCTCAGCAGTGGGACAGTATATAATACAGGGCTGGTATTATAATATTATTATTATATATAAGGTTTCACCGCGAAGATTGAGGTGCTCCGTCTCACTCGGCACTGTGGTGTTTTAGTCTGAGAGCGGCACGGCTGTGGCAGATGAATGCAGCTTATTTATCGTGATTTTTTTTCTTTTTGTTTTTATTTGTTATATTGTCCCTCCATTTTTTTTTATCTTTTTCTCTTTTTGTAATTGTCTATGTGGTGTTCTGTGTGCAATAAATGTTTTATTATTATTATATTTAAGATACAAAAAAAATTGCAAAGCTATCTATATAAACACACACACACCTTTATCCCCGAAGGGGGTTGGCAGAGTCGCAACTAGTGCACCAACTTTTTGCCGTGCGTATTCCATCCCATGATGTGATAGGGGACGAACCTATCGCCATATCGGGTACGAATTCCAGACTCCGGGCTGATACTGAATCGAAAAACCCAATATCACTTTGCCCGACCCGGGGATCGAACCCGAGACCTCAGCTTTGCATTCGTACCGTAATACAACTACGCCACCGAGGCAGTCGGTGCTGCCAAAATACCGAACGAATAGACACGAACGTCTAAAAAACCAATTTGTTCTAAATACTGGAGTTACAACTGAAGTTCGCTGCAGCGCTAAAATATTGTTAGAGTCGTCTAAGCAAACTTAAAACTACAGCGCTAGATCTCCCTAATGTCGAAGCCACACTAAAGTCAGGTGTACGGATTGCAGTATAGTTCAGTTGACCACAACTTAGACACTTCCGTCAGAGAAGCCCGCAGCCGTCCCTAATGCGCCGAAGATGGCCACCGCGGCGTTTTGGTTGGTATGCCGTGCGGTGTAAGTACATAGGTTAGGGACTCCGCCCGGCGGTCGCCCGACGTTTTCCATCTCTCCGGGCGGCTCAACGTCGAGTCGTAAGGCACGGTGAACCCAACATAACCGCTCAGTCGCCCCCCTTGAAGACTGGGCGGTAGTAATGTCACTTTCTCCGCGAAAACAGAAAAAAAGTATAGTTCAGTGAACAGAGTGGAATGTTCGGATCGCGTAATCTCTAGGGATCACTATTGTGTGTAAAAAAACGAATCCGCTTTCCAGGTAGGTACTGTAAATATCACGAGAAATATAAGCAGTCAAGTTCTTAATTAAAGTCCTCCACGATATTTAAATGCACGCGTCTCTTGTTTTAATACAAATCGTGACCTGCAGGTAGCTCTACGACTATTAGTATAAAAAGCAATAGTCAGAATTAGCCGGGTTGTTTCCTCCATGGTCAGGTAAAGTTTAGGCTCTTAGGGCCGCATTAATAAATTAATCAAATGTGTGTAAAATCTCAATTAAAAATTTAGTGTATTTTTGTTATTTAAGAACTCGTTCTCAGGTGAGTCAGCGATGTTACATAAATAAAACTCAGCTGTCAAAATCCGTCGCATATTGCCTCTTGAGCTCCCGTTAATATGGGGATATTAAGTAGTGACTATTTAAGACGGTGACCTTAATTTGACAGCGTCTCTCCCAATATCGCACTTCAGAGCGAAATTGAGTTGCATAAATACAGACCGAAGAAGCTGAGCGCTGTACCTATAATAAGACCGTTAACTTTAACCACGTATGGAACAACTCGGACTTAGTGGTTAAAGTTGCTTACCCGCTCATCAACTGGAACAATCAATTGCGAGCATTTAACTAAATAAAAGATTAAAAATTACATAATTAACGGGTAGTTCATACCAACGTGTCCCACACATGCTAAGAAAAGCATAGTTTTGAGATCAGCATAAATTCCATGAATGCAACAGGGCTGTAGCAAGATTCCATTCATCACAATTCAAAAGATGTAGAATAGTTATTTTATTAGAATTTTCTGTTCTTAACAGCTTATTTATGTTTAAAATCTTGTCCAGACATTTTAATTCCACACTTATATTTTTGTCTTGGTGCAGAATTGAAATCCGAAACAGCGGTATTTTTTTCGGCATCGCATCGTTTTCAAAAAGCAGTAGGAACTTATACAAAACAATAGGCTCCTATGTCACGCAATAAAAAAAAAACTGTTAGACCTAAGCTTAAAGCTACTCAGTATAATACTCGGGATGCTCTGCCTATCTCTCGAAAGGAAATTCTTGAGACGTATTTCTTCTTAAGCAGATCCTTTTGACCGTATCTTAAAACCAAGATTGTTTTCAGTTATTTCAGTAAAGCAAGGTTATTTCAACACTAATTGACCCATTATATTGGTACCAAAAAATAGGAGGCATCCATTTCAACAACTTCGTAGATGAAGATGCTTTGTAGGTTATCAGGGACGTGACCTATAAAATGGTTTTTCGCCCCCCTTAAGACCACCACTGGGTACATTTTGCCCTGCGCCGGCCCTGTCGTGGCACGTTAAACACAGCGTGTCATTAAGCTGGGCGCTGCGTCGTGACCTGCCCGCCGGACGCTGCCTCACATCTCTTTTAATTCGCACAATAACGCACCGCGCGTCCCCGTGTATGCACCGCGTTCACACGGGACGAAATTTTTGTGTTTATTAACAATTAGGTATGACTTCGGACTGCTAAAAATGGGAATGAAGCGTTCAAGAATGCTATCGTGCTTTACTCGTGTTATTTCGCAATAAATATTACTTTTTATATACTATATTGTAGTGATATTTATCTACTTAGGTAATTATTTCACAATGTTTATGTTGGGATTTTTTGCACAACTTTAGTTCGCTTGTATGTTGTCACTAAACTACATTTTCTTCTTACCTTAGTATTTATCATCATTGTTGTCATAAGTCATAGGATGTCTTCTGCTACACATATACCTACCTCTCAAAGATCATAAAGAACCCCTTAAAAATCCGACCCAAATCAGTAGTTTTACATATCTATATACATACGGATCGAATACAAAACCTCTTTTTTAATTCGTTTAAAAAGAAACTTGGACCTTTGTCCATCTTGTAGGACGTACAACGCTACGCTTATCATTGTATCTCCATTGGAGAACTTGTTTGTCCCATCTATTAGTTTTGAAAGACACGTTAGTATTGCACAAAAATATTTTCCCTTAGTAAGGAATGGCGCCATATGGTACGCGAAATGCGAGTGCCTGAGCAAGCGTCGTGAGAGATTGTACGCGCCCCGCCCTCAGCCGCGCTGGCATTGTGGTATATTCTGCGACTACATTTTTATTTTTTTATTTTTCACGTAGTTATTAAAGTAGTCGTCTTCCACATTTTATTATTTATACGTTTTTATTGTAGTACCTACCTATGTCACAATACTGACCTGTAATTTGTAACCTCACTTGCTTTTCATGCGTCTAGAAGTTTTTACTGCGTTCTAGAAACACTTGTCAGGCGAGTATTTCGTGGAGTTTAGTTTTAATTTTGGTATAGTTTTACATCAGTTGATACTGACTGCATCGACATCTTTCACCTTTCTCTATCTCAGTACAAAAAAAAATGTTGTTAGAAAATGTTAGAAAAAAATATATTGTACCTAAATTTAATTATTCGAGCAATTTTAATTGTTGGTTTCTGGGTGTGGGTGCGCACTTCTACCGCACCGCGCCACCGTTGTCTTTGTTCTTGTTTACATGATACTGATATCTGTGGAAACTGTTGTGGATAATGTGTTGTTTAATAGTTTTTAATTTATAAGTGTTATGTTTTTCTGTAGTTTCCCAAATAAATTAAAAATTAAAAAAAAAAAATAGATAATTCGAAAGTTACGTGTTGGATTGATTTTACGAGTTATGGGGTAATCCATGTCGAGATCGGAAATAAGATTGACATGTATAAAAAATCATAATATAAAATTAGAAAAAGTTTAGCGACTCGTTTCGGTTACTTACTCCTGTAAAGGGGTAATGCTGAGTTAGTAGTTGTAATAACTGCTAACAGATGTCGCTAGTCATCTCCTTTAAGAGAATTAAGTACGGATCCTGAAATTGGCAATCGATGGCGGGGTCCGAATAGCTCAATTGGAAGAGCACCGGCACGGTACGCCGGAGGTCGTGGGTTCAAATCCCGCTTTCGATTGTTTCTTTTTCAGGATTCTATAAAAATATAAAATCATTAACCAGGCACTACATGGCCATTGACATGTATAAAAAATCATAATCTATACCAATATTATAAAGCTGAAGAGTTTGTTTGTTTGTTTGTTTGAACGCGCTAATCTCAGGAACTACTGGTGCGAATTGAAAAATTCTTTTTGTGTTGAATAGACCATTTATCGAGGAAGGCTATAGGCTATATAACATCACGATGCAACTATTAGGAGCGAAGAAATAATGGAAAATGTGAAAAATGCGGGGAAAATTATTCATCCTTGAGGGCTTCCATTGCGTGCGCTGCGAAAACGGTTCAAGATACCAAAAATATATGTATGAAAGAATTATTCCTCTTGAAATTATCTAAAAAAAAGTCCGCGACAGTATATGTCTATCTTTTAAAATAAACTCTCTAGAACCGTTTATATGGTAATCAAATTTGGTCGAAATTAATGCATTATTTGTTAAGAGTTGTATCAATGTCATAATATTAATCTTTATACAAATAAATGTGTTGGATAGTGATTCAACGGGAAGGTTTTTATGTATGTACTTTTAGCCCGGAAAAACTTATGAACGCGGGCGAAGCCGTGGGCAAAAGCTAGTATAAAATAAGATTTTGAAAAATAAACTTAATAAAACAGAAATTTATTATGAGATAACATTTTGAGATAATCTTTCGTATGTATTAAGTAGGTAGACTAGCAATTACAATACGAATTCATTTCTGATACAGATAATATGGAGTTTAATAAGAGAGATATTCTTTTAATGACATATGATAAGATATTGGAAAATTGATGATTTTCCTGCTAGTGTTTTCTCACGCGCAGGAGGTATAGAGTTGGTAAGAATCATTTAGTTTAACTTGTAAGATCTATATGTCCTCAGTAGACGTCAATCTTTCAACACAGGTACAATTTACACAAAATGTTGCCCGATCCGGGACTCAAATCTAGGATTAATAAAAGAAGACAGAATTAAGCTATTTTATTGGTGACATATAAACGCCCTACCGCGCATACTGCTAACATTATTTATTCTAAAATGTCGGGTAAATTATAGGTATACTCTCGTTTCATAGTATGTAGGTATATCTATATATCTTATTATGTCGTCATTTTCACCCAATTATATTGTTGATTTCAAAGAATTTATTTTTCCTGTTATTGTCCGTTACATAATTAATATTATTATAAAATAATGTACCTACAAATTGGACATAGGAAACTACCCTATTCCATCCATTTTAATTTAATTACTTTTATCATAAGATCTGATTTTAATATCTTGTTAAACACGAATTACAACCATTAACACGGAATCGGATTAGATAAGTTTGTTAATCGTTTCTGTCAATATAATATTTTCACGTGATGGCTAACGTATTAGACATTACTATTACAATTGTTTTCGAAAAGCGCATACTCACGCCTTTTATCCCTGAAGGGGTAGGCAGAGGCGCAAACTAGTGCACCCACTTTGCGCCGTGCGTATTCCGGCCCACGCAGTGCCGGATTAACCACGTAGCAAGAGTAGCAATTGCTACGGGCCCCGCGCGAAAGGGGGCCCCGCAAATTTAAACCCACTCATCTCTGCCTGAGCGTAATTTTTTTAGTGAAACTTATTTAGATGTGGTATGTGGAATTTTTTTGATGTCACAAAAACGTGAAACGTTACAACTTTTCCTACTAAGACAATCCACGTCAGACACTCGGTACCCGATTATTTCCTTGGCGTAAATAATTCAAATAATTTCATACGGTAAACGCACAAGTTCTACAGAAAGTTGCTTGTATAAACATGTAGAATTTCAGTCGGCCTGATGATCAGCTCTACAAAAAGTCTGCCGTATATGCAAGCACTCTTACCCAACACTTGGTGTGGATTTGTAGCAGAATTGAAACGTAATAATAATAATACCAGACCTGTATTTTATACTGCCCACTGCTGAGCACGGCCTCCTCTACTACTGAGAGGGTTATAAGCCTTAGTCCACCACGCTGGCCAAGTGCGGATTGGCAGACTTCACATACCCTCAAAATTCTTATGGAGAATTCTCAGGCATGTAGGTTTCCTCATGATGTTTTCTTTCACCGTTAAAGCGAACGATAATTGATAAACAATACACACATAACTTCGAAAAGTCAGAGGTGTGTGCCTTGGGTTTGAACCTGCGGACATTGTCTCGGCAGACCGCTCCATTCTCAACTAGGCTAATCGTCTACTTGAATTGAAATAGCTTGATTTAAATTGTTAAAATTTTCTATTCATTTGTAAAATTAACAGTCTACATTATTTTTAGTATAATTTAGTAACCATATACCAAAAATCTAAATCTATTCTGTCCGTTCCATAAAATGATGAATCCTTAAACAAGATATATTGAAATGGGACCACTTCGCGACCCTTTTTTATTAAATGAAGAAGGAATCAAGGAAATACGCTCACAATTTTCAGAGTAATCAGTGTACATACATACAAAAAAAATACAAACACAAGAATTGAGAACCTCCTCCTTTTGGAAGTCGGTTAAAAAAATTATAAACATCTTTATAATTGACTGCCTCGGTGGCGTAGTTGTACTACAGTACGACTGCAAAGCTGAGGTCTCGGGTTCGATCCCCGGGTCGGGCAAAGTGATATTGAGTTTTTCTATTCAGTATCATCCCGGAGTCTGGAATTTGTGCCCGATATGGCGATAGGCTCGCCCCCTATCACATCATGGGACGGAATAACGGCGAAAAGTGGGTGCACTAGTTGCGCCTCTGCCTACCCCTTCGGGTATAACAGGCGTGAGTGTATATGTATGTATAAACATCTTTTATTTTATTAGTTGTGAATTTTTAGTTGTACCCTTTCTACACGGAAAGATTAGAACCCGACTGGTTACTTACTGTTCTGCACCGGACTCAGTGCGGTGCTGGAAGAAAATGCTTGGTTGTGGTGTTGCACTTGGGGGTGGAGCACCATTTTTAACATTAAATAAAAATTATATTTTTCATATTTTTGCCACAATTCTTACGATTTTTCGTAGGAAACTCACTTCTCGACTAGACTACCCGTAGTTCTCATCGCTAAAAAAAATTTGTAACCATATAACATGGTAATAATTACCATTCTACATTGGGATTAGAACTATTTTACATCTTTTCCTGCAGTAATCAACAATGATTTAATATGATTTGATTATAGATCTTTAAATCTATCTGTGGTGGCGCGTGATTGGCTCATTGTATTTAGTTCCTATTCTTGTTTATTGTATTAGCTGTGAGCCACCCAAATAAACTAAAATAAAAATAGATTAGCTTCAGTTTTTTCTATGGTTCGAATTTCTACTTATTATTTTTTTTCCAATTCGAACGTATTAGAGAGATTTTAGAAAGAGATTTAAAAAAACTCCAATTATAGTCAGTGCTTATGAAAATGATTTGGAAGACGGCCTAGACAACGAATTAGAGCAGTTTGCCGAGCTGCTCAAAACGAATGTGGCTGGTGCGATTGACAGTACGAAAAACGAAGCTCTGGAACTTCAATATTATAAATTCCTAACGGACCATTTGTTAGAATAATATTTTCCTAATTTAGAAATTGCTTTGCGCATTTATTTATCTCTCGTGATCACTAACTGCAGTGGCGAACGTTTATTTTCGACATTGAAGCGCATAAATAATGAGTTAAAGAACACTATGAGTCAAAAACGGCTGAATTATCTCGCTTTGATGAATATAGAATATGATTTGCTCAGAGAAATTGATACGAATAGTATTATTTCTAAATTTGCCCACATGAAAGTTACGGTTAGTTATTTGCTACGGGCCCCGCGCTTGCTTAATCCGGCACTGGGCCCACGATGTGATGAGGGCGAACCTATCGCCATATCAGGCACAAATTCCAGACTCGAAAAGCGTTAAGTGAAAATCGTTGATAAAATTGAAAACAATAATAAAGTGAACGTTAAAAGTCTTACTTTAAAATGTATTAATTATTTGTATAATAATATCAAGACTTTGTTTCACGACTTCTAAGTAAATGCCACTCGTCGTGTAATCTATGCTCCCACATAAGTGGCAATTATATGAGTACTAGCTCTTGAAACTTGTAAAACAGAACCTTATCTAAGTATCTATCAGTTTATTACCTACTAGGCTGCTCGCGGGTCCGCCCGCGTGAATGAGTTTTTATATGTAACAACTTTTATGGCAAACAAACTTTTATATTTAACATTGACAAGTTCTGTACATTAATTAGCCAAAGACTAAATGAAAAGTCCCACTCTAATCTAGTAGCATAGATTACAGCGTGATTTTCGTATTTGATCGGCTTTAAATATATTTATGTGACAAACAGCGCGGTGTTTATCAGCGAGTGGTGAACTCGGCCCTTAGTTTCCTAAACCTTTAACCATAATTACTAAATGCTCATTAGGTATACTATTTAGGTTCTTCTTCTTTTTTTTTGTGGAATGCCAGAATCAAAATAATTTTGTGTAACATCATTAGTTGAAATATATATATATCAGCTTTTTGTATGGGTGCCTCAAATGCTAACCAAGCTCTAACTTTACGGATATTAAGGGGCAACAACATGGATCTAGGATCCATTAAAAATACATTTTTAGACCTCTCCTTTATTAAAAACTATATATTAACTTTTTTTAAAACGTTCATATTTTAAAGCAAAGCAAAGTAAAAGTTAATTTATACGATTTATTGCAAACGCCTAGTTTTTGGGAGTAGGTACTATCCAAACATATATAAAGTATCGTGGTTAGAATTTAAAGCCTGTTTTTGGACATGTCCTTTCCAGGTACAAGTCCCTAAGTTGAAAAGAGCAACACTAGAGTTTCTTGCCCGTTCATCTCTAGTGAGAACTGCTTTCCGAACTGGTGGTAGAGTTAATATTGACTGAATCTAAATAATGTATAACATTTTATGGGTTCGAATAAATTTATTTCATTTCATTTCATTTAAGAATAACCTGCTTAGAGACATTAACGTCGCGAGCGAATCTGTAATTCTTGAACATGCTTCCCATTCGTTTACAAGCAATTATATCGATTACGGGACAGAACGCGTCACGCCTGTCAATTGTTATTACTCAAGAACGTAAACTGTTTATACAAAAATTCTTGTTGTTACGGATATGTGAACGAGGTCAGAGAAATGCTTGGAAATCTACATGTTTTTAAGTTATACTGGAAACAGGTTAAGGTCAATTAGGTATTTTACGTAATTATCGTTTTTTTTAAAAACCGTTTTTTTTTATGCCATCTAATGACGAGACGAGCGTGCAATTCGCCTGATGGTAAGCGATACGACCGCCCATAAACAGTAGAAACACCATCCAGCCACTTGAGTTACAAAGTACTGTGTGGCTTTCCACTGCGCTCGTCATCCTGAGACATAAGATGTTAAGTTTCATTATGCCCTGTAGTTACACTGGCTACAATCTCCTTCAAACCAAAATACAACAGTGCATGCACACTGCTGCTCGGTGGTAGAAATAGACATTGCAGTGACATCCACCCAGACAGCTTTTTGCATTTGAGAGACCTACCACCAGTTTATAAACTTTATAACTTTGATTAAATTATATAATTAATTTTGGCGAACTATTGAGTTTATATACTTAGATATCTTACCTACAAGTTTGTCGGAACCATCTGTACGCGAATCCAATTCGCACTTGTCCGTTTTTTGTCCGTCACTAATGTTATTGCTGTTGCAAGTTTTTGTTTGTTTTTCTACATTACACATTATGTTTAGTGAACTGTCTAACGCTTTGTTTTTCTCGACGTTACTTGTAAGCCGTAGGTATTTGGTAAAAATTTGTAAACTTAATAGTTAGGTACGTAATTTTGTTGATGATTTTTTTTATAAGAGTTCGTTGTACGTTATATCATTTGTCTTACGTTTATACGTATACGAATCTGTATGGTCAATTGTCTGAAGGTTCAGAGGTAAGGAAGTGAATTATAGTAGTTTCATACACTTCTGTTGACAACACAGTACCTACGCAAACTATAATAGATAGTAAGTTACATTATAATTTCTTATTTGTTGAATCCAATTAAAAGGTTATTAAAAATGAAAGGCTTATTAAACCGTAGACAAGAATATTAACTTGTAACTGTACTTTATTTATTTTTACATTCATCTCATCTAATAACTTATTAGTAGGCGTTATAGAAGTTGGTTTAGCATCAAATTCAACTCGACCATGTTCCGAACGCTTAGCGGATGGGTGGTTAACTTTTAACCTCCTGTTTTACTAAAATACCAACTTACATTTACGGTTAAAATAACTCTATCACTTCAGGATAGAGTTTATTTCCGCCATGTTCGTGATGGATGCATTTTTGTAACGCACCAGAGCGGCCGTCAAGCTGTCACCGCGTAGGAAGCAAAGTCAGGGCATCTGTTGGGCTATTTAATGAAATTATTTTAGTGGAAGAAAATCGAAACGCAGCGGGTGTTTGAGGGTCGACATAGTAATGCAACTATAAACGAAGTCGTGGCGAGTGGATGTCGAGTGCTCGATACTAGTACATCTCGCGTGATTGCATTGATCCTTCAGGTTGACAGTGGTTAAAGCTTCGCCACACAACGAGGGGGTCTGGGCGTAACATTCATGTCGCGTGGTCTTGGCGTACGAATCACTATGACAATGTATGGGAGACGGCTCATATAAACTGCCACGCTTAGCTGGGCGTGATGAAGGACCATCATTTCCCATGGGAGCATATAAATAGCCTATGTGTTAATCCAGGACATGGTCTATGCATGTGTTATATTTCATACAAATCCGTTCAGCAATTTGTTCATTCACATTTATAATATTATAAGTAAGATCATTGACCGTAATATTATTATTATGCGCTACATAAAATGGCTATAAAAATGCTTGTTTTGTATTTTTTTATTTGATCTCGCGTAGTAATATCAAGGTAACAACTAACTCGGCGCGGCGGCGCAGTTGTATTACGGTACGGCTGCAGTGCTTAGGTCTCTGGTTCGATCCCCGGGTCGGGCAAAGTGATATTGGTTTCAGTATCAGCCTGGTGTGTGGCATTTGTGCCCGATATGGCGATAGGCTCGTCCGCTATCACATCATGAGACGGAATCTGCACGGCGAAAAGTGACTGCACTAGTTGCGCCTCTGCCTACCCCTTTGGGGATAAATGGCGTGAGTATGCGTATGCGAAAGAGACTGTAGACCCGATGATTTGACATAAATTTTAACTTGATATGCATTCCTGAGAAAAAGGGTCGTGACGGACAGACAAACAGACAGCCCGACAGACAGACAGACCGATAGACAGACATACAGATGGACAAAAAGTGATGTTACAAGGGTTCCTCTTTTTCTTTTGAGGTACGGAACCCTAAAAAGCCGTGAAAAGCGGTTGAACGTTCAAATTATTATTTCTCTTTATTTCTAATTCTTCTTTTTTTTTACATTTTTATACATAAAAAAAAACATTTATACATATAAAAATATAAAAAACGTGAATCACCCATCGATGGCGAGGCTCAAGACCCAAGCCACCGGTGGTCAGGGATTCAAAGTGAGGAATCTCCGCACAATGCGTGCCGTGTCCAGAAGTACTGCTTTCTGCATCTGGCTCTTGACCCAACGACCAATTGAGAGCCTCTGGAGGTGTTGGTCGAGACTCTTCGGTATCAACCCATGAGCAGAAACGACAATCGGAACAATAATTGTGGAGTCCACATCCCACATGTCAGTAATTTCATATGCCAAATTTAAATACTTAGACATTTTGTCCTTTTCAGCCTTAACAAGGTTATCGTCATGTGGAATGGTGACGTCAACAAGTATTGCGCTGCGCGCCAATCGATCTACTATTACAATATCAGGCTTATTGGCAACAATAGTCCTGTCCGTAATAATAGATCGATCCCAGTACAGCGTTGCATGATCATTTTTGAGAACTGGTTGAGGCATATACTGGTAATATGGCACTTCAGGAGTCACAAGACCATACCGAAGAGCAACTTGCTGGTGTGTGATCTTGGCTACTAGGTTATGTCTATGCAAGTACTCGCCGTTAGCAAGATACGAACAACCGGAAATCACATGCCTGATTGACTCACCAGGACGGTGGCATGCCCGACAGATGTCGACCGTACCGTCCTTCATGATGTATTTCCTATAATTGTTCGTCTTCATAACTTCGTCCATAATTGCAAAGACAAAACCCTCAGTTTCCCCAAAAAGGTTACCAAAACGTAGCCAAGATACGGATGCAAGCTGGTCCACATCAGGCCCGTGAAGGGCCCGATAGAACCAACCATGTAATTCTTTGCTCTTCCATATCTCTTCGCGTTCCTTAATGCCCATCGCCATAGGTTTTCGCCAGTTCTCATTTGCCAAGGAAAGCGGGGTAAATCCTTTATCCACCATGACTACAACCTTATGCATGCCCACTTCGCTGTGGAGGAAATAATCCCTGAGATTGCATATCTCGCGGTTATGCAAGTCCTTAGCATTAAGTAAGCCTCGGCCCCCGCATCTCCGCGGGATGTACATTCTCATCACTGACGATCGTGGGTGATGCATACGATGTGTAGTCAGTAGGGTCCGGACCTTTCGATCCAGGGCGTCCAATTCGGTCTGAGTATGCCAAAAGAGTACATGAGTACAGGCATAACCCAACCGTTGAAAGCACGGATCTTGTTTCCACCTGACAAAAAACTGTTAAGTACTTTTGTCAGACGGCCGAAGAAACGTTCCCTCACCGATTGTTTTACGTCGGCACCCATAATACCCAGTGCCTCAGGCATACCCAGATATTTGTAGGTTTCCGTCTCAGAAAGGGATCTAAGTTTTACAGTCTCTGAGACTTGTAGGGTCATTCGGGGTAACAGCACGCAGTGGGTAAAATTTCGCATGGTCAATATCTCGGAACCTATTGAGGGGGCTCAGACACTTTTTCGGCAAAATTAGGAGTGCGTCAGGGATGATGTCAGAGCCCACAAGCTATTTTACCAAGTCTCACTCGTTTAGCGAAAAACGGCGATCAACGTGATTTTGTTGATTAGTTATCAACTATTTTGTGCTGGGAAAAGTTTATGGATAGACGGTGCATCAGTTTACAAAATTCCGTTGATTATGTTAAGTTTACCCGATTATTATAGTATTTATTTTAGCTATTAATTCTGTCCTAAAAAATAACTGCATCTCAACTGACGTGTGATTGTTTAAAATATTCCCTGTTGGGTAAGAGTACGGGATTAAAAGTACGCACGCTGTTATAACTTCATTACAATGAAAAGTACCATCAAGCGTTCCTAAAATTACAGTGATCATTAAATTACAAAAATAACTAAAGTTTGTTATAAATACAGTCTAATTAATTATGTTCCTGGTGCCTACAATAGGTGTACATTTAATGTTTGTTTTTACAATATTTGTACCAAGAATAAAGGAAGTTTAAAAACATATTCCATATGATTCCATGTGTACTTATACAATTTATAATTATATTCCTGTAGTTTACCTGCGTGCGAAGCTTACCCAGTATGCGAACTATTAACCGCATCTCTGCGTAGTTTTACCCACATGACGGGTCAAGAGTACGAATTTCTCCCGCTGCACTTAAACATGTATTGCAAAAAAACTGATGAAGCAATGTACAAAAACTCATTAAATAATGAAAGTAGAATAAATTTCCTTTAAATAAAGTGTTTAAACGTTTATCAAGACCCAAAATTTTTGAGTGTGTAGACGATAGAAAAAAAAGTGCGTACTTTTGAGATGAATGACCCTAGGTCATCAGAGACCACAACCTCTCCTCGCTTCACATGGATAACCGCACATTTATCTACACCAAACTCCATGTTGATTTAGTTGCTAAATGTTTCAGTTATTTTTAACAACTCAATCAATTCCGATTGTTTTGATGCAAACAACTTGAGATCATCCATGTAAAGCAAGTGAGATATAGGCTCACTCCCTCTCCGTAGACGGTATCCTAACCCTGAATCCAACAACAGAGTACTGAGAGGATTCAGGGCCATACAGAACCACAACGGACTCAGACTATCACCCTGGAATATACCCCGCTTGATTCTAATTGGCTCATCACAATCAAGAGGACTCGTACTACCTGGATACCTAAGGCAAGTGGTCCATTGTCCCATACATGACCCAAGAAAGGTGCATAAATTTGTATCGATCTTATACAAATTCAACACCCTCATGAGCCAAGTATGGGGCACCGAATCATAGGCTTTCTTATAATCAATCCAGGCAGCCGATAAATTCCTTCGATCGTGACGAGCCTGTTGGCAAATGGTCATGTCAATGAGAAGGAGCTCCTTCGTACCACGTGACCCAATTTTGCATCCTGTTTGGCCAGGAAAAAGAATATTATTGATAGCTAAATGATTTGCAATTTTTGATCTTAATATGGATGTTAGAACTTTATAAATGGTTGGAAGGCATGTTATGGGTCTATAGTTTTTCGGGTCCGTGGTACAGCCGGATTTAAAGAGCAAGTGAGTGACACCTGTCGTCATAAATGTTGGAAGCGATGCTCTATCTAGCGCATCCTGAAACTGTGCTGCCAAACGAGCATGCGAACTGGGAAACCATTTCAACCAGAAATTGTGCAGACCATCCGAGCCAGGAGACTTCCAATTTTGTGTCGGACGGATCGCTGCCAGAACATCCTCTGGGCTAATTGAAATGGTTTCCATGGCCGGTATTGCCTCGCAAGCTCGTTCTACAACACCAAACTAAGGGGCTTCAGTATGGGGGATAGACGACGACCAGATATTCTTCCAATAATCACGCATATCGTGAGCATCAGGCAGCCGCCCATCCACCACACCTTGAGGAGAATCCTCCCAACATCTATAAACTCTCTTTTTTTTGATCGCTTTAAAAATTATTATTATTATTAGTGACTGCCTATGTTAGCTATAAAAATTCTAGACTGGATGCTTACAAATACAGGGGCAGATGAAATACAATTTTCAGTTTTAATTCCTAAATATCCAAAAACTTCGGGATCTAAGATAAAACCATAGTTCAATCCAAACCCTTATCGCTGCAGGTTGATCTGGTAGTACACATTTGCCGGGTACTTTATCTCGTTTACAATTAGAGTGCAGTACAAACAACTTCCATTATCTAGGCATGTAATGCCAACACATGGACCCACGAGGATTTTCAATTTGCGTCGTCTCGGACGCAGCGTTAGTATATAAATAAATATACTAGCGCTATAATGCCTGCCAATAGGTACTTCTTGTTAAGAACACAAGTTTGATGTTTTAGGAAAGTTTATTTTAAAAGTAAATGAACGTGAAGTCGAAAGTGCTAGGCGTTTTCAATGAATAGGTAAGCTTATGAATGATAGATTTTATTGGTGGGACAATTAAATTACAAATTTAAACATAAAAATGTACATTTAATTTAAATACCATTGCGGATTTTACCGCGGTTTTTAATTTTATTTATCTCCCTAAATACTCATGTATATATGTATAAAATTCGTAATTGTAGTTTCATTTTAATGTCTAATCTCCCTAAATACTAATGTATATATGTATAAAATCCGTAATTGTAGTTTCATTTTTATTTCTAACATTCGGGTAAACGTAAGAAATCGTCATAAAAATGTATATCAAAATACAGCACATTATTGTACCAACAACAGGGATCATTCAGCTCCTACTATGATACAGTGTATCTAATCCTGCAGCGCTGATTTTCGATGAGGGACCCAGATAAAATACGGACAATGAGTCGGTAGTAAGTGGATTGATTAAGTTTATTTCGTTATTAGTGTAAATAGAAGTTCTTTGATGAATTGATGCAGTGCCTTTACTGTTCTGATACTGTTGTGGGTGTACATAAGCACGAGTAATAATTACTTAATATCAGGTAACCTAAGGGTTTGGAGTGCCGATCAATGCTATATTAATAAGCTCGTGAACGTCGTCCCTATATTTTTATTCATCAAGTGCTCAAGACATATTACTTGGCAGTATTTTTTCTGTTAGTTTACGTAGGAGGCCTTAATAGCATGGGTACTGCCAAATATGCTTGATAAGAATATAATAATGTCAATAATGATTACCACTTTTAAGTTTTTAAGTGAAATTTATGTCATGTTTGTAATTAAAACGCAGTCAATAATAACTAAACAATCCTCAATATTATAAACCAAACTTTTTTTTATTGCATCGAATGACGAGACGAGCATGCCATTCACCTGCTGGTAAGCGATACGACCACCCATAAACAGTAGAAACACCATCCAGCACCTTGAGTTACAAAGTAGGTACTGTGTGGCATTCCACTACGCTCGTCATCCTGAGACATAAGATGTTAAACCTCAATATGTCCTGTACTTATGCTGGCTACAATTCCCTTCAAACCGAAACACAACAGTGCATGCACACTGCTGCTTAGCGGTAGAAATAGACATTGCGGTGGTACCCACACAGACGGACTCTTACATATGAGAGTCCTACCACCAGTAGAAATTCCATAACAACGTGCAACAGCATTCAAAAACCAGCCAGCACAGTTCATTAGTTTTATCGTTACAAAAGAACTTTTCAAAAGATCCAATAAAAAATTACATTTTTATGATACAGCAAAGTTAACTCACATACAGCCATATGATGTTTTAACACTTTCGAATCCGTGAAGATCAAGCAAATGATTCTCTTCCCGGTTGCTGTTGTGCGGACCAGGGTCGCACGGCAGTCGCGATGTATCGTCCAATAGAGCAGTAAATCGTGCGATATCTCCAGTAGATCGTGATAGATCTAACCGGTAGTGCACTTCCATTACGGTCGGGTTTTACTTTGACCAAATTATTTTACGGTTATTTCAATTGAAGTGAAGGTTAGTACTAACAGACTTCTCGAGTACTAAAGACTTATGTCAGCAAATAAACAATTCTATTTGTGTTTTTTATAAATTTTTGGAATGTTTTGATCGTTTACCATTCGTGTAATGTGTTTTGTGACGTCACTTCTACGGACTCTTGATAGCTCCAGTAAAGAGCAGGGAATTAAGTAATCAGACGAAAG
This sequence comes from Lapara coniferarum, assembly GCA_949316025.1. NCBI lineage: Eukaryota > Metazoa > Arthropoda > Insecta > Lepidoptera > Sphingidae > Lapara > Lapara coniferarum. Next base: position 5,919,035 of record OX438934.1, on the reverse strand, counting down.
CATATGATAATTTAAATAAACAAAGGAACAAATGGAAATTCTGCCAATAGGAACATACGCTGCTTCGTCGAATGCGCGTGAGCACAATACCCGCGGTCACACGACAGCACCGGCTAATTTGTTAGCGCGCCTTACTGTACAAAACCAACGAGAATACACCAGAGGTGTGTGTATGACATAAAATCCTACAAAATACATTTTTTCATTAACGTTATCGAATACAGCAGCCAGCAATCAAAATATGGGGGTAGGATTCAAAAATTATCTTCTAACACAAAACCTTTAAGAATATTTTAGTAAATAAATAAAATCGAGTTCTTGGTTTCTGATTTTTGTTCTTTTTTTTATCTCACTCTGTACAATCTGAGTTGTATCTTGGTAATATTCTCAGGTAGCCTGCGATACAGGTTCGCCTAGTGTGGATACCGCTGCGTCATGTGCATGTATTTTAGCGTATGATTGAAAAGAAAATATTTGTATTATTAATAATGTGTAACTATTATTAATACCAGCGCGGTTTTCTGTTCACTACTGGGCGTAGGTCTCCTCTTGAGGTATAAGTCCTCTACGCTACTCTAGTGCCGGTTGCTAAACACCACGTACCTCCAAAATTCTTATGGAGAACTAGCTTCTGCCAGCGGCTCCGCCCGCGTTTAAAAGTTTTTCCGGTTAATAGTCCCGGTTTATATTTTATCGGGATAAAAAGTAGCCTATGTGTTAATCCAGAACATGATCTACCTGTGTGCTAAATTTCATCGAAATCCGATCAGTGGTTTTTGCGTGAAAGAGGAACAAACATCCATACATCCAAACATCCAAACATCCATACATTCTTACAAACTTTCGCCTTTATAATATTAGTAGGATTCTGAGCTATGTAGGTATGTGTTTTTGGAGTCAGTAGGTACCAGTGTCTGAAATTGTGTCAGGTATGTGGAAATACGTTGAACCCCGTCTGGGTGGATACCACTGCAATGTCTATTTCTACCGCCAAGCAGCAGTGTGCATGCACTCCTGTGTGTAGGTTTGAAGGACAGTGTAACTACTGGACATTACGAGACTTAACATCTTATGCCTCAGGATGACGAGCGCAGTGGACTGCCACACAGTACTTTGTAACTTGGATGGTATTTCTACTGTTAATGGGCGGTCGTATCGCTTACCATCAGGCAAACGGATTGCTGGTCTCGTCATTCGATGCCGTAAAAAAACCCCTATACGATGACTTTACAAGCGAGATACGCTTGCTTTGCACCTCTGTCTGTCATTGAAATGAGAAAAGATACATTTTTGTGTGAATAATATACCACACATAATTTTGTTTATTTATATTATGTTCTATTCATAGTGACTCGAGTATCGGACTGCCAAGACGAATGTCCATTGTCCGCAGATTTAGAATCCAAGGGCATACACCTGTGACTTTTCCAAAGTTACGTGGGTATTCTTTGTGAACTATTGCTTGCTTCTGTGAAGGAAAACATCGTGAGGAAACCCACATACCTAAGAATTCTCTATAAAAATTTCGAGGTTAC